>OU898276.1:206117567-206335385 GCA_918026665.1 Diabrotica balteata | reverse complement strand
AATAGTTGCACATGTAGTAATAAACCTTGAAAGGTCAACTTTATTAAAATTTTCTTTATTAAATCCCTTTGTTTCTGCAATAATTTTTTCGTTCCAGTAAAATGTTTAAAGTTGGTTTGTATTTTAGGTTGTTCCCAGGAGGAGAATAGAATTAAAATCATGGAAACGTTACATTTATCTCATAAAAGAAAATATACAGATCAACAGACTGAAGAAAAGATATTACATAAAAATATAACAATTGCGACTGGACAACGCCCTTACAAGTGTGACATTTGTTTAAAGCAGTTTAGCTACAAGAGTAAATTGGAAAGACATTTTAGATTGCACAGTGGAGAAAAGCCTTACAACTGCGAAATCTGTTTAAAGCAATTTTCTCTAAAATATTATTTATCTCGACACATGAAAATTCACACCGGAGAAAAACCTTATAAGTGTGAAATTTGTTTAAAGCAGTTTAGTGATCAAAGTAATTTAAAACAACATTTGAGAAAGCACACTGGTGAAAAACCCCACAAGTGTGAAATTTGTTTAATGCAGTTTTCTCACAAAAGTTATTTGAATACACATTTGAGAGTGCACACTGGAGAAAAGCCTTACAAGTGCGAAATCTGTTTAAAGAAATTTTCTCGAAAAGATTATTTATTTCAACACATGAAAATTCACACCGGAGAAAAACCTTATAAGTGTGAAATTTGTTTAAAGCAGTTTAGTGATCAAAGTAATTTAAAACAACATTTGAGAACGCACACTGGAGAAAAACCCCACAAGTGTGAATTTTGTTCTATGCAATTTATTCAAGCAGGTCAATTGAAATCACATTTGAGATTGCACACTGGAGAGAAACCTTACAAGTGTGAAATTTGTTTAAAGCAATTTGCTCACAAAGGTTCTTTGGATACACATTTGAGATTTCACATTGGAGAAAAGCCTTACAAGTGTGAAATTTGTTTACAGCAATATTCTCGAAAATGTTCACATATGAAAATTCACACTGGAGAAAAATCTCACGTGTGATATTTGTTTAAAGTAATTTACTGAATCAGGAAGTTTGAAAAGGCACTTGAGACTGCACACTGAAGAAAAGTCATAAAAGTTTAAATATAATAAACTCAATTATTATTTGTTTTATTTAAATGCAAATGGCGAATTCGGCTTCACTTAATCTGTACCTTTTAGTATTGAACTCTATAAGACGTTACGTACTTACGTAGTACATTAACGAAAGTATACGCTGAATATAGCCGCAAATATCCACCAAGGAAACAAAATAATTTTGGTTTGGCAGTGTTTGCATCTTTTTATCATAGACGTATACAATGAACGGCTAAATTATGGAATATTATCATTATTTCGAGTTTTGAGCAAAATCCGGAAACAGGTCGATTTTTGTTATAAAATACCCGTCTTATAACGTACATGGGGTAGAGATAGGAATCGGTATAATGCGAAACCTCAATTAAACGACAATTTAATTCTCTATTTAACATTACATTTTTACCTAAAATATTTTTTAAGGGTACAAAAACAGTTTTTTTTTTAATTTAAATTCAACTAAATCACAACTAATGATTTAATTCGTAATGTACGTTAAAGTAACCAAATTAGCATAACAATTATTTTAAATTATATGTTCGAAATGTCATCCATCGGTTCCTGCCATGGCTTTCTCAAGTAAATACTTAAAAAAGCAAAAATAAGTGAAAATAATAATGGACACAAAAAGTTATCTCATAAACACTGAAACTTTTTGCCAAATGTTAATTCAAGCAAGTGATAGTGGCATAGTTACTGTAATATTTATTGACGTAAATGTTTTGATTTTGTGAATTGTCATCAGTTGTCAATTGTAATTTTTTCTTTTGAATACTAAATTATGGCTCACCTAAATTAAACACAACGTATAGAAATATTAATTCGTAGCGGATGTGGAGTTAAAAAAAGAACATAGAACGAGGTATGCAATTTATTCAACGCACAATATCCAGCCAGAACATAGTTCAACAGAAATGAGTGAATATGCTGGAGTTTCCCAACGATCGGTATTACTTTATTTAAAAAAAAGAAAAATAACATCCCTACAAAATTCAACTAAATCAGGAATTAAACGACGACGATCCCGATCACCGACTTCAATTTTTCTGAAATTTTGCAGGATTTATGTATCCGCAATCCACATTACATCAATCGAATCCTTTTTTCCGATGAAGTCACATTTTTTATACATAGTACCGTGGATCGTCAAAATTGCAGATATTGGAGTCAAGAAAACCCACAGTCTATAGTAGAAAGGGATGCACTTTACTCCACTTTTTGTACCCAGATCTAGGGAAAAACTGTTCCGGTCTTATGGAGAATAGGGCAAATTTCCCCAGCCCCGTATCTCAAATTTCCCCAGATTCCGACCGCAAACTCGGCAGTTTTTAATCAAAGTATTATTTATTAAATAAATAAAAAAGTCTTCCTTGTGTAGGACTCGAACTCGGGACTAGCACCACCGAAGCTAAGTATCCACGTCGCTAAGCCACAGAGCCGTTTAAAATCAAGTAACAACAATCTGTATAAAAAAAACAAAGTATTTATCAAAATTGTAACACCTGTGTCATGGTCAGAACGGGATATACGAAGCAACGTGTTGATATAACGTGTAAATACAAACCGCAGAGAATAACGCAAAAGCGAATAGTAATGTCAAGGTTGTCGATATGGGTATTGCAAACATATATTTTTATTTAAACTTGTGTGTTAAAGAAATGCCGCAAACTCAAAGTACGATAAAAAGAAACTATTTTTAACAAGGTGGTTTTTAGTTGTAAAGAATTATGTTGTGAATCGAGTATTTAAAATATGAAAAATTACGAATGTATTTACAAATTAGTAAAGATTACAGATATCACCGATGCAGAAAGCCGCAAAATATTATTTTTATTAAAATTGCAAATAGTAGAAAAACACGTGAAATTGATAAAGTTGAAAGCAGGCTGCGATATCGACAAAACCGCAAACTGTTATCTAGGTGTAGAACAACAGCGAAGACTTCATGGTTTAATTTTAAATAATATTTTTCAAAGAAATGTTCGTGTTATGGATTAAACGAGGGCTCGTTGGAACGGGGTGAAGGCGGGGAGACAAAAAACAAAGATGGAGGCGTTGCCAAAAGGGCGCTAAAACGTATCTTCGTTACTATTGGTCTGAAAATGGACGCTAAAACGTATCTTTGTTGCTATTGGCATGATTTTGACGTATGAGGTGTCAAAGCACAGAAGCCATGTTATCGCTTGAACATTCTTCTTCTTCTTTTCCGTACAGCGGCTAAGAGAACGTCAACGTAGGACGTGACATTCGACGCAGGACGCGGCAGTGACGCAGGAGGTGACAGGTATGTGACATTCAACACAGAACGTGAAATGTCGTGAAATTTGACGCAGGAGGTGACAGGTATGTGACATTCAATACAGAACGTGAAATGTCTCGTGACATTTGACGCAGGATGTGACATTCGACGTAAGACGTGTCATTTATGTGGCATTCGACACAAAACGTAAAATTTCACGTGAATTGACGTGACATTCGACGTAGGACGTGAAATGTAGGAATTACGTGACGTGTGACGTTGTGACGTGACGTTCGACATTTTAAAAGACAAAGACACAATAACAGAGGATAACAGAGTGTAGCAGAGGGCAACAGAGGGTAACAGAGGGTAACAGAGGGTAGCAGAGGGTAACAGAAGGTAGCAGAGGGTAACAGAGGGTAGCAGAGGATAACAGAGTGTAGCAGAGGGCAACAGAGGGTAACAGAGGGTAACAGAGGGTAGCAGAGGGTAACAGAGGGTAGCAGAGAGTACCAGAGGGTAACAGAGGGTACCAGAGGGTAACAGAGTGTAGCAGAGGGTAGCAGAGGGTAACAGAGGGTAGCAGAGGGTAACAGAGCGTCATAACAGAGACATTCAGACGCCTTCAGTGACACATATGCAGCGGCACGAGGGAAATACCAGCGTAAAATCGTTTTATTCCACTTCGAATAAATTGCATAGCTATTGTCGCCAATAGAACATCGAGGCTTATTCGTAAACATATTCATAATAATTCGGGTGATATACAAAATTAGCGAATACAAATGGTGAGTTGAATACTATATTTTATCTACGGCATTTCGGGCAATATTTTATTTGTAGGTTGGTATTGTGCTTCGGTAAATATATATTTCCACCAACAATCCGTACCAGTTAAACTGACACTACAGCATCTCATACAAAATAGGTTAAATATAGAATTAAAAACAATTAACATAAAAAAACCTATATAAGTATCAACGTTAAATTCAACGATAATGCTTAGTCACGATACAGCTGAAAGTAAAAAACCATTGAAAAGCCACTCATAAATGTCAAATATGCTTTACAGAGGTACAATGCTAAACATATAATAAAACAATGTCAAATACTGCCAAAATAAATAACTGCAAAAAAAAATAAGCAAAATATAACGCGAAAATGCTAAAATATAATAAACTATGTAAACTACAATCAAAAACACCTTACAAAGAAAGAAGAAGCAGAAAGAACGAGAAGCATATCTTAAAAGAGAAAAGGTACTAATGTGTACAACAAGTAAAAAAAAAGTAATAAACACGTACTGCCGGATAGCAAATAACCTTCAAATAAAATCGACATGCAATGAAGTAATAAAACACTTATTGATGGATAAGAACTAATAATCAAAGCAGTCAACATGCAATGAAAAATTAAAATTAAAAAACATCAATCTTATAAGAGGCATCATGCAAAAAGTAATAAGCACCAACAGACTAATAGGAAATAATAATCAAAGCATTTGATATGCAATGAATATACATTAAAAAAATTATCAAAATTATAAGGGGAAACATGCAAAACAGTAATAAACACCTACCCGTCGGAAAGCTAATAAAATACAGTTAATACAATAAATCATAATGAAATATGCTAAAAACGAGACATGAGACAGAAAATTAGCGACAATTAACAAAGAACATAAAAAAACGTTTACAAATAGCTGAGTACATATCCGATATACGTAATCTTTGAAAAACGAGACAAAAAGATGGAACTTCAGTGAAATATGTTAAAATACAATAAAACTATGTAAACTATAGTTAGAAAATTAATACCTACAAAGAAATAAGCAAAAAATATATATACCGAACAAACATATCTTAAAACAGAAGAGGTGCTAATGTGTAAAACAAGAAGGAATACAACCTCAAGGCAAATACACTGTCTCACAAAAAAAGCAAAGAACAAAGCCGCCTTGTAAATGTCGTGAAAAATACGTTAAAAAACATCAAAAACATACACATAAAATGTAAAAAATGGAGAAAGCAATCTAGCATTTAACATGTAATCATAGCAATAAAAAACAACACAAAGGACAAGAGGTGTTATACATAAACAAAAATTACTAGTTACTCCCCGACGGTAAAATAAATTACCAAAATACTGCTAAAGGTAAAGGTAAAAACAGTGCCAAAATAGTAGACTAGAGCTAGACGGAATCTTTGGAAAAAATGAGACAACCGAACGAAAATCTGTAAAATATGCTCAAATATAATAAACTTATGTAAACTGCTGTCGCAAATAAAGAACTACAAAGAAATACACAAATATACTTAGGTAATATGCTAAAAAATATAATAAATACTACATGCAAATTATTGACAAAAATAAATACCGCAAAAGTAAAGCAAAAAAAAGTTAAATAAATACCGAATTACATGAAAACTATGTAAATTACAGTCACAAATAAATACGTGCAAAAAAAAATAAGAAAAATAAAAACACATACCCTAAAATCCAGAATACAGCATGCGTGGATGTAAATACAAGCAACCGTATATCACATATTACCTTCTTTAGAACTGAAGACACTCTAGAAACAGGCAGTATGTAATTCTCATTACTTGTCTGATTAAACACTATTTGCGAAAACACTTACACTAACACAGCGACCACAATGTTCTCAGAAAATAACACAAAAACAGTAGACACACGCCGTTTTTACTGTTAAATATCACAGAATACTAGCGGTATGTAACAATATAGTTTCTGAAACGATACGACGTATAATTTTTATGACTGAACACTTACCTACATACTGATTTCTAAATGTATACCAAGTCTTTCCAGCCCGTGCATCTATAACAAAAATCCTTCAAAAAGCCGATAACTTGACCAAAGCACATAAACATGTTTACTACCTTTGAATAATATTCTAGAAGGAACTATGAAAAATAATCGAAGGCACGCTTCTTATCAGGATATGTGGTTTTCAATCTAACTACGAGACTGCAAGAAAACGATAACTATACAAAAACAATTTTTATCATCTGTACTTTTAAAATGAAATTAGGAAATAACAATTACCTAAATATGCATATTATTATACAGTAATGATGTCCGCTCGATTGCACCTCCCTAAAATAGTACCAGATAGCCAATAAGACCTGTCGTTCGATAGATCCAATAATATGTTATTGGTATTGACCAAAAATACAAACTTGTAAATTAACAACAAAGAATATTAAAAATGTAGCGAGTACATACCCAGACAGGCGTAATCTTTGAAAAAACAAACGACAATCAAAACAAAAATTTGTGAAATATGTTCAAATACAACAAAACTATGTAAACTACAGTCACAAATAAAGAACTGTAAATAACTAGACAAATACTTATACAGGGGTAATAGGCTAAAGATATAATAAAACTATGTTAAATAATGTCAAAATAAATAACTGCAAAGAAAAAATAAGCAAAATATAATGTAAAAAATACTAAAATATATAATAAACTATGTAAACTACAGTAAAAATAAACACTCTACAAAAAAGAAGAAGCAAAAAACAATAATGAAAAACATGGCTAAAATAAAAGAGGTACTAATGTGTACAACAAGTTAAAAAATAATAAACACGTATTGACAGGGGGCAAATGTTAAAATTATATCGACATGCAATGAAGTACTAAAGCATCTATCGACAGATAGGAACTAATGATCAAAGCAGTCGACATTCAATGAAAAATACATTAAAACATTAAACTTATAAGAGGCAAGACGCAAAAAGTAATAAGCATCAACCGACTAATAGGAAATAATGATCAAAGCAGGTGACATGCAATGAAAATATATTAAAACAGATCAAAATTATAAGAAAAAACATGCAAACACCAATAAACACCTACTTGTTGGAAAGGTAATAAAATATGGTTAATACAATAAAAACATACCGAATTATGCTAAAAACGAGACATGAGTCGGAAAATTAGCTACAAATGACAAAGAACATCAAAAAACATTTACAAATAGCTGGGTAGATCTAGACGTAATCTTTCGAAAAACGAGTAAAAAAGGTTTGAAATAATGATCACAAGCAGTTCACATCAAAGAAAATACGGTAAACATACTTTACAACATACTCAATTACACAAACAGGACATGAACCTGTAAATTAACAAAAAAAATATATTAAAAACGTAGCGAGTACATACACAGTCAGACGTAATCTTTGAAAAACGAGAGACAACCGAACAAAAATTTGTGAGATATGCTCAAATACAACAAAACTATATAAACTACAATCACAAATAAAGAACTGTAAAGAACTAGACAACTACTTATATTGGGGTAATATGCTAAATATATAATAAAACTATGTTAAATACTGTCAAAATAAATACACGCAAAGAAAAAAAAAATAAGCAAAATATAACGTAAAAATGCTAAAATGTAATAAACTATGTAAAATACAGTAAAAAACACCCTACAAAGAAAGAAGAAGCAAAAAAAATAATGAAAAATATAGCTTAAATAGAAGAGGTTCTAATGTGTAGAACAAGTAAATAAGTAATAACCACGTACTGACTGGTATCAAATAATGTTCAAATAAAATCAACATGCAATGAAGTACTAATATACTTATCGACGGATAGGTACTAATGATCAAAGCAATCGACATTCAATGAAAAATACATTGAAAAACATCAAACTTATACGCAAAAAGTAATAAGCACCAACCGACTAATAGGAAATAATGATCAAAGCAGGTGACATGCAATCAAAATATATTAAAACATATCAAAATTATAAAAGGAAACATGCAAAACAGTAATAAACACCTAACCGTGGAAAAGGTAATACAATACAGTTAATACAATTAAAAGATATTGAATTGTGCTAAAAACGAGACTTGAGACAGAAAATTAGTGACAAATAGCAAAGATTATCAAAAAAAAAAATGATTACCAATAGCTGAGTACATATCCGATAGACGTAATCTTTGAAAAAACGAGGCAAAAAAAGGCGGTACTTCTGTGAAATATGTTAAATTAAAATAAAACCATGTAAACTACAGTTAAAAAATAAATACCTGCAAAGAAATCAGAAAAAAATAATAATAACGAAGAAACATATCTTAAAACAGAAGAGATGCTAATGTGTAAAACAAAAAGAAATACAACCTCACAACAAATATATAGTCTCACAAAAAAAGTAAAGGGCAAAGCAGCCTAAACACATTATCAATAAAAATAAAACAGTAGAAATCATTATTCCTAGAAGCCGCAAAAAGAAATAATACATAAAGTTGTCGAAATACCGTGAAAAATACATTAAAAACATCACAAAACATACACACACAAAATGTAAAAAGCAATCAGGCATTTAACATGTAATCCTAGTAATAAAAAACATCAAAAATACAAGAAGTGTTATGCATAATCAAAAATTACTAGTCACAATCTGACGACAAAAGAAATTAGTGCATATGTCGTCGAAATACAGTGAAAATACAAAAATATCTATCAAAATACCGCTAAAGGTACAGGTAATAACAGTGCCAAAATAGTAGACCAGAGCTAGACATAATCTTTGGAAAAAATGAGACAAACAGAACGAAAAATCTGTGAAATATGCTCAAATACAATAAACTTATGTAAACTGCTGTCACAAATAAAGAACCGCAAAGAAATACATAAATACTACATGTAAATTATTGTCAAAAATTAATACCTGCAAAGAAAGGAAGCAAAATATAACGTGAAAAATGCTAAAATATAATAAAACTAGGTAAATTACAGTCACAAATAAATACGTCCAAAAGAAATACACAAATATACAGGGTAATATGCTAAAAAATAATAATAAATACTTCATGTAAATTATTGTCAAAAATTAATACCTGCAAAAAAAGAAGCAAAATATAACGTGAAAAACTGCTAAAATATAATAAAACTATGTAAATTACATTCACAAATAAATATCTGCAAAAGAAATAAGCAAATATATGACGAAGAACACGCACACTACTGCTGCAGAAGCCTGATACTGTCTACGTACAAAACACGGCGACCTAAGTGTTCTCAGAAATTAACACAGAAACAGTAGACACACTAACAGTGGATATATGTTGTAAATGCTACAGACTCTGTCACTTTAGTGTCACACGCCGTTTGTACTGTTAAATATCAGAGAATACTAGCGGTGTGTAACAATATAGTTTCTGAACGATACATCTAATTTTGATGACTGAACACTTACATACTAATTTGAAAACTGTACAACCCATACATCGATAACAAAAAATCCTTCAAAAACAAACACTTAAACATATTTACTACTTTGGCAAATTTTCTAGACTGGGAATATGACCAAATAATGGACCACACAATATTCTTTCAGGAAATGCTCTTTTCGATCTAACACGAGACTACGAAAACGATAACTAGTAATGTACTATACAAAAAACAATTAACTTTATCATCTGTAGTTTTAAAATAAAATTAGGAAATAACAAAAACCTAAATATGCATATAATTATTCAGCAATGATGTCCGCTAGATTGGATTACTAAAATAGTACCAAATAGCGAATAAGGCCTCTCGTTCGATAGATTCAATAATATGTTATTGTTATTAACCAAAAAAAATCAACAAAATCGACAGCTTTGACAAAAACACAAAAAATGTGTGTAATAGAACCACTGACATACGAAAAGACCGATATTATCGATCAACAAAACCAATAGTGATTGATAGGGTCTGTGACATGCAACCGCAAGGACAATACCTGAAGGTCACTAAGCCTGCAACATCCAAACGGTTCAACGTTCAAAAACGTGCAAAGTATTGAAGGAAAGAGGAGGTGGTAACAAATATGTTAAGATAAAAATAAAACGCAAAGACATTGCCAAAACCATACCCAAACGGGTCAACGAATACAAAATGCAAGATATCGAAGGAAAGGAGGTGGTAACACATATGTTAAGATAAAAATAAAACGCAAAGACATTGAAAAAACGCTACTAAGCTTGTAACGTCCAAACGGCTCAACGTACAACAATCAGCTACTAAATGACATCGGCAAATAGAATACCAAATTTTTTTAGTATCGAATACCGAATAAAGAAATTTTACGTTAGGAGCACATACTAGAAGAGAAAAGTCACTCACATTTAAGATTAACTGATACCATTCTTTTGGTGACTCTGCATAATCCTTTGCCATATCTTCTGGCGAAAGAGCATTAATGTCGTTGACACTCAAAAGACAGGATAGTCTTTTGTCTCTGTCTCATTAGACTCATTAGACTAAAAGAGTCCTTACGAAGTCGTTAAATATATCTTCAAGTACAGCATCCCCTACGTAATTAATTATTTCGCGTATGAACCATTAACGCGGTCAAAGGTCAAAGTATGTCTTAAGATGGTAAATATATTAGGTTAGAAGGTCTCTGCGTACCGCTGTCTACGTGTCACAGATGGCTCTGTGCGCCTCTGCATGTCTCAGCGTACTTTTTGTCTACGTGTCATAGATGGCTCTGTGTACTTCTGAATGTCTCTGCGTCAAATGTCGCGTGATTCACGTCATACGTCAAATATCACATAATATGTCACATTTTATGTCAAACGTCACGTTATATATCTAATGTCACGTATTATGTCACGTCATACGTCAAATATCACATAATATGTCATATTAATTTGTTGGGTTAGGTATTACTTAACAGACGCGTAGTTATGGTTAATTTATTAGGTTAGGTAGAGCCGCGAAGCGACCCGACCTAACCTAATAAATTAACCATAACTACGCGTCTGTTAAGTAATACCTAACCCAACAAATTAATATGACATATTATGTGATATTTGACGTATGACGTGACATAATACGTGACATTAGATATATAACGTGACGTTTGACATAAAATGTGACATATTATGTGATATTTGACGTATGACGTGAATCACGCGACATTTGACGCAGAGACATTCAGAAGTACACAGAGCCATCTATGACACGTAGACAAAAAGTACGCTGAGACATGCAGAGGCGCACAGAGCCATCTGTGACACGTAGACAGCGGTACGCAGAGACCTTCTAACCTAATATATTTACCATCTTAAGACATACTTTGACCTTTGACCGCGTTAATGGTTCATACGCGAAATAATTAATTACGTAGGGGATGCTGTACTTGAAGATATATTTAACGACTTCGTAAGGACTCTTTTAGTCTAATGAGTCTAATGAGACAGAGACAAAAGACTATCCTGTCTTTTGAGTGTCAACGACATTAATGCTCTTTCGCCAGAAGATATGGCAAAGGATTATGCAGAGTCACCAAAAGAATGGTATCAGTTAATCTTAAATGTGAGTGACTTTTCTCTTCTAGTATGTGCTCCTAACGTAAAATTTCTTTATTCGGTATTCGATACTAAAAAAATTTGGTATTCTATTTGCCGATGTCATTTAGTAGCTGATTGTTGTACGTTGAGCCGTTTGGACGTTACAAGCTTAGTAGCGTTTTTTCAATGTCTTTGCGTTTTATTTTTATCTTAACATATGTGTTACCACCTCCATTTCCTTCGATATCTTGCATTTTGTATTCGTTGACCCGTTTGGGTATGGTTTTGGCAATGTCTTTGCGTTTTATTTTTATCTTAACATATTTGTTACCACCTCCTCTTTCCTTCAATACTTTGCACGTTTTTGAACGTTGAACCGTTTGGATGTTGCAGGCTTAGTGACCTTCAGGTATTGTCCTTGCGGTTGCATGTCACAGACCCTATCAATCACTATTGGTTTTGTTGATCGATAATATCGGTCTTTTCGTATGTCAGTGGTTCTATTACACACATTTTTTGTGTTTTTGTCAAAGCTGTCGATTTTGTTGATTTTTTTTGGTTAATAACAATAACATATTATTGAATCTATCGAACGAGAGGCCTTATTCGCTATTTGGTACTATTTTAGTAATCCAATCTAGCGGACATCATTGCTGAATAATTATATGCATATTTAGGTTTTTGTTATTTCCTAATTTTATTTTAAAACTACAGATGATAAAGTTAATTCTTTTTTGTATAGTACATTACTAGTTATCGTTTTCGTAGTCTCGTGTTAGATCGAAAAGAGCATTTCCTGAAAGAATATTGTGTGGTCCATTATTTGGTCATATTCCCAGTCTAGAAAATTTGCCAAAGTAGTAAATATGTTTAAGTGTTTGTTTTTGAAGGATTTTTTGTTATCGATGTATGGGTTGTACAGTTTTCAAATTAGTATGTAAGTGTTCAGTCATCAAAATTAGATGTATCGTTCAGAAACTATATTGTTACACACCGCTAGTATTCTCTGATATTTAACAGTACAAACGGCGTGTGACACTAAAGTGACAGAGTCTGTAGCATTTACAACATATATCCACTGTTAGTGTGTCTACTGTTTCTGTGTTAATTTCTGAGAACACTTAGGTCGCCGTGTTTTGTACGTAGACAGTATCAGGCTTCTGCAGCAGTAGTGTGCGTGTTCTTCGTCATATATTTGCTTATTTCTTTTGCAGATATTTATTTGTGAATGTAATTTACATAGTTTTATTATATTTTAGCAGTTTTTCACGTTATATTTTGCTTCTTTTTTTGCAGGTATTAATTTTTGACAATAATTTACATGAAGTATTTATTATTATTTTTTAGCATATTACCCTGTATATTTGTGTATTTCTTTTGGACGTATTTATTTGTGACTGTAATTTACCTAGTTTTATTATATTTTAGCATTTTTCACGTTATATTTTGCTTCCTTTCTTTGCAGGTATTAATTTTTGACAATAATTTACATGTAGTATTTATGTATTTCTTTGCGGTTCTTTATTTGTGACAGCAGTTTACATAAGTTTATTGTATTTGAGCATATTTCACAGATTTTTCGTTCTGTTTGTCTCATTTTTTCCAAAGATTATGTCTAGCTCTGGTCTACTATTTTGGCACTGTTATTACCTGTACCTTTAGCGGTATTTTGATAGATATTTTTGTATTTTCACTGTATTTCGACGACATATGCACTAATTTCTTTTGTCGTCAGATTGTGACTAGTAATTTTTGATTATGCATAACACTTCTTGTATTTTTGATGTTTTTTATTACTAGGATTACATGTTAAATGCCAGATTGCTTTTTACATTTTGTGTGTGTATGTTTTGTGATGTTTTTAATGTATTTTTCACGGTATTTCGACAACTTTATGTATTATTTCTTTTTGCGGCTTCTAGGAATAATGATTTCTACTGTTTTATTTTTATTGATAATGTGTTTAGGCTGCTTTGCCCTTTACTTTTTTTGTGAGACTATATATTTGTTGTGAGGTTGTATTTCTTTTTGTTTTACACATTAGCATCTCTTCTGTTTTAAGATAAGTTTCTTCGTTATTATTATTTTTTTCTGATTTCTTTGCAGGTATTTATTTTTTAACTGTAGTTTACATGGTTTTATTTTAATTTAACATATTTCACAGAAGTACCGCCTTTTTTTGCCTCGTTTTTTCAAAGATTACGTCTATCGGATATGTACTCAGCTATTGGTAATCATTTTTTTTTTGATAATCTTTGCTATTTGTCACTAATTTTCTGTCTCAAGTCTCGTTTTTAGCACAATTCAATATCTTTTAATTGTATTAACTGTATTGTATTACCTTTTCCACGGTTAGGTGTTTATTACTGTTTTGCATGTTTCCTTTTATAATTTTGATATGTTTTAATATATTTTGATTGCATGTCACCTGCTTTGATCATTATTTCCTATTAGTCGGTTGGTGCTTATTACTTTTTGCGTATAAGTTTGATGTTTTTCAATGTATTTTTCATTGAATGTCGATTGCTTTGATCATTAGTACCTATCCGTCGATAAGTATATTAGTACTTCATTGCATGTTGATTTTATTTGAACATTATTTGATACCAGTCAGTACGTGGTTATTACTTATTTACTTGTTCTACACATTAGAACCTCTTCTATTTAAGCTATATTTTTCATTATTTTTTTTGCTTCTTCTTTCTTTGTAGGGTGTTTTTTACTGTATTTTACATAGTTTATTACATTTTAGCATTTTTACGTTATATTTTGCTTATTTTTTTTTTCTTTGCGTGTATTTATTTTGACAGTATTTAACATAGTTTTATTATATATTTAGCATATTACCCCAATATAAGTAGTTGTCTAGTTCTTTACAGTTCTTTATTTGTGATTGTAGTTTATATAGTTTTGTTGTATTTGAGCATATCTCACAAATTTTTGTTCGGTTGTCTCTCGTTTTTCAAAGATTACGTCTGACTGTGTATGTACTCGCTACGTTTTTAATATATTTTTTTTGTTAATTTACAGGTTCATGTCCTGTTTGTGTAATTGAGTATGTTGTAAAGTATGTTTACCGTATTTTCTTTGATGTGAACTGCTTGTGATCATTATTTCAAACCTTTTTTACTCGTTTTTCGAAAGATTACGTCTAGATCTACCCAGCTATTTGTAAATGTTTTTTGATGTTCTTTGTCATTTGTAGCTAATTTTCCGACTCATGTCTCGTTTTTAGCATAATTCGGTATGTTTTTAGTGTATTAACCATATTTTATTACCTTTCCAACAAGTAGGTGTTTATTGGTGTTTGCATGTTTTTTCTTATAATTTTGATCTGTTTTAATATATTTTCATTGCATGTCACCTGCTTTGATCATTATTTCCTATTAGTCGGTTGATGCTTATTACTTTTTGCGTCTTGCCTCTTATAAGTTTAATGTTTTAATGTATTTTTCATTGAATGTCGACTGCTTTGATCATTAGTTCCTATCTGTCGATAGATGTTTTAGTACTTCATTGCATGTCGATATAATTTTAACATTTGCCCCCTGTCAGTACGTGTTTATTATTTTTTAACTTGTTGTACACATTAGTACCTCTTTTATTTTAGCCATGTTTTTCATTATTGTTTTTTGCTTCTTCTTTTTTGTAGAGTGTTTATTTTTACTGTAGTTTACATAGTTTATTATATATTTTAGTATTTTTTACATTATATTTTGCTTATTTTTTCTTTGCAGGTATTTATTTTGACATTATTTAACATAGTTTTATTATATCTTTATCCTATTACCCCTGTATTAGTATTTGTCTAGTTATTTACAGTTCTTTATTTGTGACTGTAGTTTACATAGTTTTGTTGTATTTGAACATATTTCACAAATTTTTGTTTTGGTTGTCGTTTGTTTTTTCAAAGATTACGCCTGTCTGGGTATGTACTCGCTACATTTTTAATATTCTTTGTTGTTAATTTACAAGTTTGTATTTTTGGTCAATACCAATAACATATTATTGGATCTATCGAACGACAGGTCTTATTGGCTATCTGGTACTATTTTAGGGAGGTGCAATCGAGCGGACATCATTACTGTATAATAATATGCATATTTAGGTAATTGTTATTTCCTAATTTCATTTTAAAAGTACAGATGATAAAAATTGTTTTTGTATAGTTATCGTTTTCTTGCAGTCTCGTAGTTAGATTGAAAACCACATATCCTGATAAGAAGCGTGCCTTCGATTATTTTTCATAGTTCCTTCTAGAATATTATTCAAAGGTAGTAAACATGTTTATGTGCTTTGGTCAAGTTATCGGCTTTTTGAAGGATTTTTGTTAAAGATGCATGGGCTGGAAAGACTTGGTATACATTTAGAAATCAGTATGTAGGTAAGTGTTAAGTCATAAAAATTATACGTCGTATCGTTTCAGAAACTATATTGTTACATACCGCTAGTATTCTGTGATATTTAACAGTAAAAACGGTGTGTGTCTACTGTTTTTTGTGTTATTTTCTGAGAACATTGTGGTCGCTGTGTTAGTGTAAGTGTTTTCGCAAATAGTGTTTAATCAGACAAGTAATGAGAATTACATACTGCCTGTTTCTAGAGTGTCTTCAGTTCTAAAGAAGGTAATATGTGATATACGTTTGCTTGTATTTACATCCACGCATGCTGTATTCTGGATTTTAGGGTATGTGTTTTTATTTTTCTTATGTTTTTTTGCACGTATTTATTTGTGACTGTAATTTACATAGTTTTCATGTAAATCGGTATTTATTTAACTTTTTTTTGCTTTACTTTTGCGGGTATTTATTTTTGTCAATAATTTGCATGTAGTATTTATTATATTTTTTAGCATATTACCTAAGTATATTTGTGTATTTCTTTGTAGTTCTTTATTTGCGACAGCAGTTTACATAAGTTTATTATATTTGAGCATATTTTACAGATTTTCGTTCGGTTGTCTCATTTTTTCCCAAGATTACGTCTAGCTATACTCTACTATTTTGGCACTGTTTTTACCTTTACCTTTAGCAGTATTTTGGTAATTTATTTTACCGTCGGGGAGTAACTAGTAATTTTTGTTTATGTATAACACCTCTTGTCCTTTGTGTTGTTTTTTATTGCTATGATTACATGTTAAATGCTAGATTGCTTTCTCCATTTTTTACATTTTATGTGTATGTTTTTGATGTTTTTTAATGTATTTTTCACGACATTTACAAGGCGGCTTTGTTCTTTGCCTTTTTTGTGAGACAGTGTATTTGCCTTGAGGTTGTATTCCTTCTTGTTTTACACATTAGCACCTCTTCTGTTTTAAGATATGTTTGTTCGGTATATATATTTTTTGCTTATTTCTTTGTAGGTATTAATTTTCTAACTATAGTTTACATAGTTTTATTGTATTTTAACATATTTCACTGAAGTTCCATCTTTTTGTCTCGTTTTTCAAAGATTACGTATATCGGATATGTACTCAGCTATTTGTAAACGTTTTTTTATGTTCTTTGTTAATTGTCGCTAATTTTCTGTCTCATGTCTCGTTTTTAGCATATTTCATTATGATTTATTGTATTAACTGTATTTTATTAGCTTTCCGACGGGTAGGTGTTTATTACTGTTTTGCATGTTTCCCCTTATAATTTTGATAATTTTTTTAATGTATATTCATTGCATATCAAATGCTTTGATTATTATTTCCTATTAGTCTGTTGGTGCTTATTACTTTTTGCATGATGCCTCTTATAAGATTGATGTTTTTTAATTTTAATTTTTCATTGCATGTTGACTGCTTTGATTATTAGTTCTTATCCATCAATAAGTGTTTTATTACTTCATTGCATGTCGATTTTATTTGAAGGTTATTTGCTATCCGGCAGTACGTGTTTATTACTTTTTTTTTACTTGTTGTACACATTAGTACCTTTTCTCTTTTAAGATATGCTTCTCGTTCTTTCTGCTTCTTCTTTCTTTGTAAGGTGTTTTTGATTGTAGTTTACATAGTTTATTATATTTTAGCATTTTCGCGTTATATTTTGCTTATTTTTTTTTGCAGTTATTTATTTTGGCAGTATTTGACATTGTTTTATTATATGTTTAGCATTGTACCTCTGTAAAGCATATTTGACATTTATGAGTGGCTTTTCAATGGTTTTTTACTTTCAGCTGTATCGTGACTAAGCATTATCGTTGAATTTAACGTTGATACTTATATAGGTTTTTTTATGTTAATTGTTTTTAATTCTATATTTAACCTATTTTGTATGAGATGCTGTAGTGTCAGTTTAACTGGTACGGATTGTTGGTGGAAATATATATTTACCGAAGCACAATACCAACCTACAAATAAAATATTGCCCGAAATGCCGTAGATAAAATATAGTATTCAACTCACCATTTGTATTCGCTAATTTTGTATATCACCCGAATTATTATGAATATGTTTACGAATAAGCCTCGATGTTCTATTGGCGACAATAGCTATGCAATTTATTCGAAGTGGAATAAAACGATTTTACGCTGGTATTTCCCTCGTGCCGCTGCATATGTGTCACTGAAGGCGTCTGAATGTCTCTGTTATGACGCTCTGTTACCCTCTGCTACCCTCTGTTACCCTCTGCTACCCTCTGCTACACTCTGTTACCCTCTGCTACCCTCTGTTACCCTCTGGTACTCTCTGCTACCCTCTGTTACCCTCTGCTACCCTCTGTTACCCTCTGTTACCCTCTGTTGCCCTCTGCTACACTCTGTTATCCTCTGCTACCCTCTGTTACCCTCTGCTACCTTCTGTTACCCTCTGCTACCTCTGTTACCCTCTGTTACCCTCTGTTGCCCTCTGCTACCCTCTGTTATCCTCTGTTATTGTGTCTTTGTCTTTTAAAATGTCGAACGTCACGTCACAACGTCACACGTCACGTAATTCCTACATTTCACGTCCTACGTCGAATGTCACGTCAATTCACGTGAAATTTTACGTTTTGTGTCGAATGCCACATAAATGACACGTCTTACGTCGAATGTCACATCCTGCGTCAAATGTCACGAGACATTTCACGTTCTGTATTGAATGTCACATACCTGTCACCTCCTGCGTCAAATTTCACGACATTTCACGTTCTGTGTTGAATGTCACATACCTGTCACCTCCTGCGTCACTGCCGCGTCCTGCGTCGAATGTCACGTCCTACGTTGACGTTCTCTTAGCCGCTGTACGGAAAAGAAGAAGAAGAATGTTCAAGCGATAACATGGCTTCTGTGCTTTGACACCTCATACGTCAAAATCATGCCAATAGCAACAAAGATACGTTTTAGCGTCCATTTTCAGACCAATAGTAACGAAGATACGTTTTAGCGCCCTTTTGGCAACGCCTCCATCTTTGTTTTTTGTCTCCCCGCCTTCACCCCGTTCCAACGAGCCCTCGTTTAATCCATAACACGAACATTTCTTTGAAAAATATTATTTAAAATTAAACCATGAAGTCTTCGCTGTTGTTCTACACCTAGATAACAGTTTGCGGTTTTGTCGATATCGCAGCCTGCTTTCAACTTTATCAATTTCACGTGTTTTTCTACTATTTGCAATTTTAATAAAAATAATATTTTGCGGCTTTCTGCATCGGTGATATCTGTAATCTTTACTAATTTGTAAATACATTCGTAATTTTTCATATTTTAAATACTCGATTCACAACATAATTCTTTACAACTAAAAACCACCTTGTTAAAAATAGTTTCTTTTTATCGTACTTTGAGTTTGCGGCATTTCTTTAACACACAAGTTTAAATAAAAATATATGTTTGCAATACCCATATCGACAACCTTGACATTACTATTCGCTTTTGCGTTATTCTCTGCGGTTTGTATTTACACGTTATATCAACACGTTGCTTCGTATATCCCGTTCTGACCATGACACAGGTGTTACACCTTTGATAAATACTTTGTTTTTTTTTATACAGATTGTTGTTACTTGATTTTAAACGGCTCTGTGGCTTAGCGACGTGGATACTTAGCTTCGGTGGTGCTAGTCCCGAGTTCGAGTCCTACACAAGGAAGACTTTTTTATTTATTTAATAAATAATACTTTGATTAAAAACTGCCGAGTTTGCGGTCGGAATCTGGGGAAATTTGAGATACGGGGCTGGGGAAATTTGCCCTATTCTCCATAAGACCGGAACAGTTTTTCCCTAGATCTGGGTACAAAAAGTGGAGTAAAGTGCATCCCTTTCTACTGTCTATGATTGAATCACACACGCAATATCCTCAGAAAGTAAATGTATGGGCAGGGATCATTGATGACAGAATCATTGGCCCTTATTTCTTTAAAGAAAATCTAACAGGAGAACGTTATTTAACTTTTTTTAAAAAATCAATTTAAGCCTGTCCTTGCTAACATGTATCCAAATGCCAATAATCCAAATTTACCTAGTGAAAATATCTGGTTTCAACAAGATTGAGCCCCTTCGGATTACGCACGTGAAGTACGTTAATTTTTATATCATTGCTTTCCCAGGAGGTGGATCGGAAGACGAGGTTTTATAGCGAGCATTATACCGATTTCTATTTAAAAAAAATTTACGATTACGCTACTACACCCACACCGGTGACGTCATCCCTACGCCATGGGCCCTGATTCTAATTGAGATTTCGACTGAAAACATGTTGAAATCAATATGGCGACGTCGAAATGCGACTTTGCGAGCCTAGTGGATTTCAGCTGAACTAACCAAAGGACGTCACTAAATTTCGATTTATCGAAATTAATTTCAACTTCAAGAAAGTGGTTGAAATTTAATTTCGAGTCGAAATTAATCTGACATGACTAGCGGGACTGGGAGAAGCGAGGTTAGGTTCAGTTTAGGCGGTGTTGTTTTGTTTGATTGTTGCAGTGATATGTGATTGTTGCAACGAAAACTGAGGCAAAAGTATTAATATGGCTGCGTTTTATCAGAAATTGTATGTGATTCGGCACATAATTGGTCGAAATTTTAACACCTATAAAAATAGAACTGCGGTACCTGGGGGCCCCAAGCCAGATGCTACTGATTATTTTTTAAAATATACTGTGGTGTAAAAATTAAAGAAATAAAATGTCCCAATATTAAAACTAAATTGGAAACCACAATTTTTGAATATATTCAACAGGCTGTAATGGAAGATAGAAATAATAAATAATTTGGTTGTAATAATTTATTTTAATTCTACACTCTTATTTTCATATATAAAATAATCTTTAATCTCATCAAGAATTTTTAGAGCGGTAATGTATTGTTTTTAGTAATACCAATACTATGCTGCAGTAAATTTAAAAATATAATATAACCACTAAGTCAAAAGCCATCATAATTTCTTTTTGGTCCACAGACAATTTAGTGCCACCAGCACCAACAGCCTCCATCCATTTTCTTTCAATTCAAAATATAATCATTGAAAATGGCCACTAAAAATTTAACAACTCAAACAAGAAACAAAAATCATAAAATGTAAACAAAACAAACATTTAACAAGCGTGCAGCCAATAAACAAGACGGCCAACTCAAATTCTGAGCAGTGTCAAAATGATAAAGTAAATGTCCCCACTTTTAACTAAAATCGAAATGAATGAGAATCGCTAGCGATTGCGACTGTCATGGCGTAGTCGCTTTTAAATTTCGACATCGAAATGAAATAGAATCAGGGCCATGTACGTTATAAGATGGGTATTTTATAACAAAAATCGACCTGTTTCGGGATTTCCCTCAAAACTCGACGGTTCTCGAAATAATGATAATATTCCATAATTTAACCGTTCACTGTATAATTATGTTAATATATATATATATATATATATATATATATATATATATATATATATATATATATATATATATATATATATCACTCAGAGTGCTGTTACCAAGCAACGAGCTTGAGAAATTTGTCATGAAATTATGAGGCATTCATCAATGTCCGAGGGATATTCGGCGGATAATTTTTCGAAAAAAAAAATCATAACGAAACATTTATTTATTAAAAGTACAGTTAGTGAAAATACAATTATTAAAATTTAAGTTAATATTAGATTTAATTGAAATTTATTTGGATGAAGTTGTCAAACTCGATCGTGTTGTCATAGGGATTGAAAATTGCACTGAATGCAATTATCAGTCTAATGTTGACATGACTGGGTGAAATTGTTCCACATTACACAAAATGACGAAATTTGAATAGTTGTTAGAACAGTCGAAACATTATCTATATTATGAATGTCTTACCATAGTTATATTTTCGGTGAAATCATTCAAAGAATGGTTTATACATTGGGCTGCTGACTAAAAACAAAACTTTCTTGCTCAAATCTCTGAAATAGATTTAGTTTTTGCTAAAAAACTAAATGAAGAAATTCAAAATGGTGTAGTTGTTCATGAACCTCACCAAGACATAAATGGAGAGGATATTTTGGAAGACTAAATAAAATTATTAAATAATTGATGGATTCGACCGTTACTTGATGGAAATTCATTTTATGTAACAATAAAACACTGAAAACTTTGTTTTCAAACTTCCACAAAATTTATTTTAAATTTTATCACTACAGCTGTTTCGGCTGATTGCCTTTCTCAAGTGATCTATTTTTGGCTTGGGTTTACAAATTTATAGTCTCTAATGAAATAGGTTGAGGAGGGGAGAACTGTTTGTCTCAAGTTGGTCATTCAGAATTATATCTGTGTTTTTTAATTTGTTGATTTCCATAGATTCTAACAAAGATAGCTTAAGGCCTTTATTTTGAATGTGAAGAATTTTAAATTTGTCATTAAAAGAATGATTATGATCTAGAAGGTGAAGTGCGTATGTCGAATCTGTTTTTCTATTCTTGAAAGCTCTTTTATGTTCTGCTATTCGTTTATCAAAGTTTCTACCAGTTTGACCGATGTAAGTTTTTGGGCAGTCGCCACATTGAAGTTTGTACACACCACTATTTAAATGTTTTTTATTTTGGCTCTTGTTATTTTTAATATATTTGCCTAGGTTGTTATTTGTTCGGAAAGCTGGTTTTATTCCTTTCTTGCCAAACACATAAAAAACGAAGGGAATAACACCAGCTTACCTTCAACCTTGAGCCGAGATCTTTCGGACACTCGATTCTATAGCGAGAATAGGGGACTGCGTAGTCTATATATTATACGTCATTGAATAATACAGAGCAAATGGGGAAAAGCACCACTTTAATCAACCTTTATACCAATCCCATTGCAAATGAAAGGGGAGGATGTAACGAATATATTCAGATAGAAAAAATGAACAAGGCCACTACGCAGTATTTTCAATATTGAACATATAGCGACATACAAGATATGATATGATATACACTATGATATATAAAAATAGATTTCCTTTAAGACAAATTTTGATTTATTGACTTAAAGAAGGCCTCAGGCTGAGTACAAAATTAGTTGATCGAATCCTAACATGCGATATAAATCTTCTCAGCTATTTAATATTCTGTTTTAAAAGGTTCAAGAAAGTTATGTTTATTACATAGCTTAAGTTTTTTAAGTTTAAAGTTTTATTTTTAATACTAAAGCGTGAAGAATCAAACCAAAGCTGGATTTTAGGAGGCCTGTTATATAGTTTGTGCAAATAAGTAATACTCAAATTCTTGCAGAATATAAAATAGTAGAACATATGTTACACCCAGCTAAGATACCTACTCACAGACAGGAACAGTAACAGTCGAGTCATAATTTTGAAAGACAAAATCAGATTCCACTTTCAGACAACGATTGCAAAGTGATAGCATATATTGCTGTTCCGGAAGTATAATGACATAACTGTAAAATTTTGAAAAATGACTTTGTGAAAAATATTGTGTTGGAGATATCAAAACTGCATTTTCAACATATTTGTAAATCGTCGTAATTGTACTTACGAATTTCGCCATGACCGGTGATTCCGTAAGTACAGTTATGATGATTTAAAAATATATAGAAAATGCAGTTTTGAGCCCTCCAACACAATAAAGTTATTTTTCAAAATTTGACAATTATGTGTTTATACTTTTAGAAGTGTGTATAGTGGGTATGTGAAGAATTTTAACATTTATGAAATTTATTTTCCTCTTTTTGAA
This sequence comes from Diabrotica balteata, assembly GCA_918026665.1. NCBI lineage: Eukaryota > Metazoa > Arthropoda > Insecta > Coleoptera > Chrysomelidae > Diabrotica > Diabrotica balteata. The sequence goes on along the minus strand of OU898276.1, from coordinate 206,311,623 downwards.
GAACTTCTATAATAATTATTTTATTATAAATTTGGAATATTCTTTGAAACTGATGGAATATTTTAAATCTTGCAACAGCGGCATTTTTCACCAAATTCATTGCGCACGGTGTGGCACGGTCCTAGGAGTGGATTCCAAATTGGAACCGTGAAAATGCGAGAGTGAACCTACTGATTCTTTTAAAGCGCTATACCAGAACTATACTGTGCCAGAGAATTCTGTGCATATCAGCCATCGAGCAAAAAGACAATAGAGGGAATGTAAAGGTAGTGGGGGCAAACCAATGACGTATAATATATAGACTACTTCTTCTTCTTCAGGTGCCATCTCCGCTACGGAGGTTGGCAATCATCATAGCTATCTTAATTTTTGAGGCAGTAGCTCTAAATAGTTGTTTTGAGCTGCATCCAAACCATTATCTCAGGTTCTTCAGCCATGAAATTCGTCTTCTTCCGATGCTTCTTCTGCCATCTATTTTTCCTTGCATTATGAGTCGCAGGATGCCATACTTATCGCCCCGCATCACATGTCCGAGATACTGTAGCTTTCTTTCTTTAATTGTAAGTTCAATTTCCTTCTCTTTGCCTATTCTTCTCAGTATTTCATTGTTTGTAACTCTATCTACCCAGGAAACCCTCATAATTCTTCTATAGGTCCACATTTCAAAGGCGTTAAGTCGTCTCATGGTATCTAGATTTAACGTCCATGATTCCACTCCATAATATAGTACACTGTATACGTAACATTTTGTTAGGCGTACTTTAAGAGCTAATGTTAGATCTTTGCCACATAGGACCTTTTTCATTTTTATACTACGCAGTCCCCTATTCTCGCTATAGAATCGAGTGTCCGAAAGATCTCGGCTCAAGGTATGTTTATCAAAACAGCGGCGTGCTCATTTATATGTTAATGACAATAATTATTTTTTTTATTAAAATTAAATATTTATGATTTCTTTTTGTTCCCGTCTATAAGAGAAATAATTATTTTGATAAAATAGTATGGCATTTTACTAAAATAGTAAGTAAATAACTCTCAACAATTTAAAATAAAATTTGCTTGTCACACAAAATGGAGAAAATGTTTTCATACGTCCATGATGTTTTCAAACACAAGATCAACTTCGTGATGCTTCGTAAGAAATCATGAACTTCGTGCATCTTCCTATCAAAACAATAAACAATAACAAAGGTATTCATGTTTTGGACACTTTTTAAAGCGTTCACCGAGTCTATATATTATACGTCATTAGGGCAAACATATTGTTAGACAGGAAGTGCGATCTTTAGAGGCCACTTTAAACAAGGATAGAGAGTCTCTCTCCTTGTTTGACATCAAATTTAGTTGGGTTATGTTATTGTTTGTCCCAAATGTCACATGAAATCTTATTTATATTGAAGTTTTTTAACAATTGTGTCGCATTTTAGACTCTTATCATTAATAATTAATTAAAACTTTCTCGTCTAAGACACATTCTGCGAAATATTATATAGCTACTGTTGATAAGTGTCGCAAAATTTAAATTTCGTGCATTCGCATTTCCGGATATGTCCGCCATCAGAGGCCACTTTTTTGGTCTCCTTTTCATAAGGATTAGATTCCCTCTTTTGTCTTATTGCTCGATGATATCAGCACAGAATACTAATCACATGACTTATCATGACTACTAAACGAAAATTCAACCTTTGATGTTTATTTACCGATGCCGTTCACAGTTAGTAAACAAATCTATATTATATTCTGCAAAAAAAACCCTTTTACGACATAAATCTGCAACATCGTTCCCGAAGTTTCGTAAAATGATAAAAGCCTATCTATTTGAAAGACCATTTTATTCAGTAGAAGAGTTTCTTAATTAATAACTAAGAAATTACAATATCTTAATGGTTCTACAGTTCCATGGTTCTTTACCCGTGGGTCATCATTACCCAAAGTAGCTTAAACTTATTGGTTGCTACGGTTGATTATGCAATTTGTTATTGTCTTTTTCCTCTGAGTCTTTGTAAGCTTCGTCCATAAAATTGTAAAATTTTCAATGACAATAAAGCATATATTTCTATTCTATTCCCATCCGGGTTATGTTTATCCATGCTTATAATGGTCTTTTAGAATGGGGCGGAATAAGGAATATTTACTTGCATTCTATAAACATTCAGAAGTGCTTAATTAGATTTTTATGAAAAAGATTAAGATATTACAGCAAACTGTTATACAACGAGAATAAATTTTTAACTGTACGTAAATTGTCCTCTTACAAAGAGCTTATACACATACATGAAATAAAAAAGGATACTATTATACATTAGCAATCATGCGCATCAAACTAGATATATAAGGAATAATGCAATTTTATCCAAATGTAATAAATCCATACTCCAGAAATATGTTGGCTACATAGGGCCCAATTGATACAATTGTCTACCGGAGAATTTAAAACAAATTAAGAGTTATAAAAAACATAGATATCAGTATAAAACTAAACAATGGATTGGAAACAAAATAACACAATTCTGCGAAGAGCAGATTAATTGATCATAGTAATAAATAAAAATATCGAAATATTTAAATTTCATCTCAACAGCTCTTTTAAATATCTCATTTACTATATCACTACAATAAAGTTTATAGAACCCATCTTCGTACATGTCTATTTTTCCATTTTCTAGGTACCAAATGTTGCATAACATAAAGGCAGAGAACTACGAACACAGAGAAGCGACACGAGCCCCGAAATCCGTGTATCTTTTCTGTATACGCATGCCCGAAATTGGTTGCTTTACTGTCAAAAATGTGCGTTTTCTTTACCTCTGGTTGCTTACGATAGTCCGTAGGCACCTGTGGTAAATTCTCGACTATACAAGTGCATTTGACCATTTATCTAATTAACTTAGTAGTTATAGTTAGTTTATAGTTATAGTTAAAATATATAAGTTTATAGTTAAAAGTTTAATTTATAAGTATTTAAAATGTCTTCTGGTTATTGTTGTGAGTTTCGCGGATGTTCATCTGTTACAGGAAAAGGAATAAGTTTATTTAGATTTCCTAAGAATAATAACAGGTAATTACTATTGCTTTGTAATTATTATTAGTTATTACAAATAGTATTAATTTGACTTTCGATCAGTAAGCCGTCGCCGACGTGTCCGTCCGAGCTCTCGTTAAGTGGAGTAATAAAAAAATAAATTTTGATCTGCCAAGGGATAGTTCAAAATAAAAACCAGAGAACTACGAACACACATTAAATTTATTGTCATTATGATATGGCCCGTTTGGATATTTTATTATATACCTTTTATAAAGAATTTTAAATAAAAAAATTTTTGAATACAAGTTTTTTTTTAAGCTTTTGTATGAATTTCTTTCAGATATTCGAAGTAATTTATCAAGCAGTCTATTTCTTTTAATTTCTGCAAACTTTTTTGTTTTTTTTTTAGGTTTTATGTAATTTTAGAAGGCTACCGAACGTATCCCTCCTTTTTCAAGGTAAGTAATGTCTTTTTTATGCCATTTTTTATAAACGCTTTTCTGTGGAACGTATCCATCGCATAAAACGAGACCTTAGTGTACATATATTTATATCCACCATCTCAAATATATCTTTGAGTGCCCTATCACACGATAGATAAATCCGGAAGTATTGTCTCAAGTAGATATACTACAAAAATCTGGGCTCATCCCCTAAATTGCAACCCCCGGTTGTAAATGCCAAACGACTTAACGTAAAAATGGGGTTGAATGAAATATGTGCCGTGCGCATCGGAGCATGCCAAAAGGTCATTATTGGGTATCTTCGTTTCTATTGGTCCGATTGGGGCGTACGAGTTTTTTGAACAATTGTTGCAACTGATCCTGGCTCGTGTCATGCAACTAACTGGGTCAAATTGTTTTTCTTTGTATAGATTAACATGTATACGTTACTGTATCGAATTTATTCTTTATTTAATAATATATAATAATTATTTTGAATAATTATTATCCTCTTTATGCTACTTAGCCCTTATTTTTTCTATTCTTTATTTTCTTGCTATGTTTACATTACAGATAAAAAAATTATTGAACAACGCGTTAGAAGCAACTATACTGAAAGGAAAGTATAAAGGAGAAGACGTTTTGATACCACGCATCCCGATGATTTGAATTTAAAACGACTACAGTTTTTAGTGCCGCTTGCTTTTGCTATGTCCATAAATAGGTCCCAGGCCGAGGCAATCAGTAGGTGTTTGTGGTATTAATCTAGAAAATGTTTCTCACGTTCCCCGTGTTGGAAAACCATTATATTTGTTTGTGTATTCACCAGGTAATCAAATAAAAACATTGTATATCATAAAGTACTACGAAAAAATTAAAACAGATTTTTGTTAATAATTATGATTCACTTGCTTTACAATAAAGAGATTACTGAAAATACTTATATACGTTTTATTTTATTACTCTTTATTACATCGGTTATTAACCTTGTTAATAATAATAATAATAAATAATTAATTATCTCTATGTTTTGTCATTGAAACACCCACTTTATAAATATTTGTCACATTTAGATTTTCACTATCCTTTAGATTATTTTTCAATCAGGTTTGAACCTTAAGTTCCCCTCTTAGTTTGAAGCCCTCTGTCAGACATCTCAGTGGGATTTTTAGTGGGTCCAAAAGGGTGGCCAAAGTTCGTCGAGGCGAAGATACTTGAGTCACCCTAGCTGACCCTCATACATCGCCCTATCATCATGGTGGCGGTTCTGTTCAGGAGAATTAAAGAAATAAACTGCCACATTCCCAATTTACTTGACAGAATGAAGTCTTTCGGGTCCTCTAGTTATGAGAATACTTTTCACACTTCTATGGTTTTTACCCAGTGTGCACACTCGAATGTCTTTTCAAATTACTTGCTTCGCTAAATTGTTTAAAACAAATGTCACACTTGTAAGGTTTCTCTCCAGTGTGCGATCTCAAATGTTTTTTCAAAATATTCATTTGAGAAAACTGCTTAAAACAAATTTCACACTTGTATGGCTTTTCTCCAGTGTGCACTCTCACATGATTTTTCAAATTACTTGCTACACTAAACTGTTTTAAACAAATTTCACAGCTGTAAGGTTTTTCTCCAGTGTGCACCCTTAAATGATCTTTCAAAATATTCATTTGAGAAAACTGCTTAAAACAAATTTCACACTTGTGTGACTTTTCTCCAGTGTGAACCCTCGAATGTGTTTTCAAAGTACATGCTTCTCTAAATTGCTTAAAACAAATTGCACAATTGTAAGATCTTTCTCCAGTGTGCACTTTCAAATGTTTAATCAAGTTATTTTTCTGAGAAAACTGCTTAAAACAAATCTCACACTTGTAGGGTTTTTCTCCAGTGTGCACTCTCAAATGTATTTTCAAATTATTTGCTCCAATAAATTGCATAAAACAAATTTCACACTTGTGTGACTTTTCTCCAGTGTGCACCCTCGAATGTCTTTTCAAATTACTTGTTACTCTGAACTGTTTTAAACAAATTTCACAGCTGTAAGGTTTTTCTCCAGTGTGCGTCCTTACATGTAGATTTAAATGATATTTCCTAGCAAATTGTTTAAAACAGATTTCACACTTGTAAGGTCTTTGTCTAGTCTCAACTTTTACATTTTGATTTAATGTTTTTTCTTCAACATGTGGGCTCATATAGTTGCCTTCATCAGACGAATGTTCAATAAGTGTCTCCATAATTTCCTTTTTGTTTTCGCTTTGGAGATAACCTAAAATACAAACTAACTATATTATAAATATTTGAGAGTAAGAAAAATGAATGCAAAAACAAAGAAATGCAATAATTAAATTAAATAAAAAAAATTTGAGACAGAAGAAGTGTAGTAAATATCATAAATATGTTTTAGAAGCCGGTGTTTCTATAATGGAGTCAATTTATGCTTTTTATAGCAATGCATATAACAACTTTTGGATATCCATTAATTAGTCCAGATTTGACCCCTAAAAATTATACGAACAAGTTGAATTTTGCTGAGAATATTATCCAAGGACATATCAACCAAAACCTTACTGAGTTAGGTAACATGTCAACACATAATCAAGTTGACACAGGGATTTCCAAAATTGAAAGGCTTCTAGCAATTCCAATAACTCGATATTATCCATATACTATAATGCTTCCACAAAGAATTATAGCAAAAATCCAAACGAAACCTAAACTAATCAGAGAGTATAAAATATTCCGAGATCCTCTTATCAAAATAGAATATAATCGCCTCTCGGCGTCAATAAGCTTGGAAATTAACAAAAACAGTGGTTGCAAGTCACGACCAACCTATACTACCAAGAGGGGAAAAAATTCTGGGACCAAATCAAACTCCTAACTAAACAAAAAAGTCAACCACGCTCATATCTCAAAGTCAACAATATCATTATAAACAATTCAATATACTCCAGGTCGTACTCATCTCCCCTCAGAACTCCAACTTCAACGAAAGATCCAAAATGGTAGCCGAACGGAGAGTGTAATATATATTCTACTACCCTTAGGCTCACATGGGGCCCCATCCTCGTCCAATGGTAGTCCCTGTGATAGAGGATACCGACAGGCAGATGTGTAACTTAGCAATCTGTAAAAACACATCTCTTGGCCCATATGGCATCCAAAGAAGATGCCTCAAAAACTTCCGGAGAATATTATCTCGCTGACTAACATAATCTATTTCTCGCGCTGAGCTATTTTCCAACCTCCTGGAAGGTGGTTAGCACAGTCATGATTCCCAAACCAGGGAAATCCCCAACCAAGCCTGAATCATATAGACCTATTTCGCTACTAAGCACTCTGGGTAAAGTCTACGAGAGGATCTTTAAGGAAAGACTAGTAGAATTCCTAACGCTCACTTCGCCATTCCAAACTATCAATTCGGATTCAGGGCTGAGCGTTCCACTCATTGAAGCAGCCACCTTCATATCACTTAACGAAAGCAGATACTTCCTAGACGTCCAGAAAGCCTTCGATCAGGTCTGGCATGCAGATCCGATTGAAAAACTCCACCTTGCTGGACTGCCTACAAATTTCGTTAAAATAATACATTCCTATCTCTCTAATTGGACTATCCGGATCAAAGTTGCCTAATTTTTTTTTACTCAAACTAAATAAATTTTGATTTGGCGTAAGTCTTCTTATAAGTCGCTCTGATGACGGGTAGACCCAAAAACATGTGTAAGAGAATGGTAAGAGACTCAAATTAAATCCAAACGCAACCGTCTACATATATTTATTTTGTTTATCGTTCCCACTTGACGAAATGAATACAAAAATGATGGTAATTTATATGGGTAAATTGTTGATGCATGGTGGAATATCTGAATATCTGTTGATGCATGCACTGAACTTTGTAAGACAACAAGGAAGACATAAGAAAATACAATGAAAGACTGGTAGAAAATGTTATCCAAAATAGAAAAAAACATAAGGAAACAAGAAAAGCATTAATCATTGGGAAGAAGCAAATCATTGCACTAACAAACGAGAACACCAGAAGACAGACGGAAATGAAATAATACAACCCGTAACTAAATTCTACAGCAAATTTGCGAAAGCCCCTGACACACTTGAAGAAGTAATCAGTAACCAAGAAGATGTACCAGAAGTCCTTCCGGAAGTAGTAGAATCAACAATTATAAAAATGAAAAGCGGTAAAGCAGCTGGAATGGAAGGTATAACAGTGGAACTGCTTAAATACGCTGGCAATAAAACCAGGGAAATCTTAGCAGGCATATTTACGAACAGCCTAAGATCGAGATGTATAACAGACCACGGGAATACAGCAAACATAATTATCATTCATAAGAAAGGTAGCAAAAAGGATATCAAAAACTACAAACCTATAAATCTACTACCAATCGTATACAAGATATTCACAAAGATCATCAACAACAGATTAACAAACGCATTGGATGCGGCACAGCCGAGAGAACAAGCTGGCTTCAGAAGTGGATTCAGTACCGTAAATCATATTCATACACTTGATGAGCATTTTAGATTGTCATGTCCAGGAAAAAATACATTTTAGCTTATAACTTTCCTGTTCATTGAACTATTCCTAAAATTTTTTTTTAGGATTTATCAAACAAAATGTTATAGAACATCCCAGAGGTACTTTTCAGTGCGTCACAGTTTTTCGATTTCTTTTTAATGCATTAAGTTGGATGTGACGAAGAAAGCGGTAGTTCCGTGATCAAACAGAACTATATTGCAGCGTTAAAATAAGCTTACATACATAAGCGGTTCTTTCCTAACCTACGTTTGTTTCGTTGATATTTAGATGCGCGCTTTCTCTAGCCAATCAAATACGCCTATGACTGACAGTTGACGGAAAACTTCGTCCATGCTGGCCATTCTTTCCAAGCGTTCCAACAGCAACTGACGGCTGTCGTTCAGGTCAGTATTTGCCACAGAATAATAAACAAACAGAATACCCACTCTCCACGGAAAATTAAGTACGCGCATCTCCTCCGCGCAGACGTTCCGCCATGTTTTAGGAGGATTTTAAAGAAATTAGTGTTGTTTATGTGGTGTGCATGGAAAATTTAACCAGGTTTATTTGACTTACGGCAATCATAGACATACTATACAATTATATTAACATTGTTAAATATAATAACATAAATATAATATAATTAAACATAAATATAAACAATTGCATAACCTCGCAAATCATATGTTTGTGTCCTCCTAAAACATGGCGCGCGTGCTGAAAAACTTCAAAGGCGGCATCTGAGAGTGGCCCTTCTGATTGTTTATTATTCTGTGGTATTTGCAAAGAATATAGACGCTATATAATATATTTATATTCTTTGGTATTTGTTTTGTATAATTTTATTTTGTATTTTGTTTTACATAGTATTGTGATTGTGGTTTTATTTGTATTTGTACAAGATGACAAGATATACGGAAAAACAACAAGTTCTAATATTAAAATTGCTTAAATATTTTCAATTGGAAAAGGAAGCTGGACAAACATTATTACCAATTTCTGCTGTTCGTGAAGTAAGTTGAAAATTACCCTGAAAATAGAATTGTTTTATTTACTGTTTATTTCGGCGTGTTGCTGAGGCGTTAGAAATTCAACTTGATTTTAAATAAATACCAACATACCATTAGGACTTATTAATGAGTAAAAGAAACTTATTAATAAGTATTGGAGACTGCCAAAAGAATTGACATAAACCCCACAGCTCCAGTAATTATCGATTTAAATGAATCGGATTCTGACTATTCAGATGACGATTTTGTTAGCTAATACTCAACCGTTTTTCGTTTGATTCGCCAATTTTGATATTTGGGTTATATTTATTATTATGTTCAAAAAAAATTTTTTTTTCAAAAACATTTTGGAATACAAGGGCGTCCTGTAATGGGGACATTAGATATTTGTATGGTATTTTTCAAAACACCATTCACAAAACACATAGTTTTTTTCACCATCTTGCGATACTTTTGTATTTACTTGACCTAGTGGTTCAATGGTATCATAATTGGATAACATAGAACACTTTTGTCATACCATTTCACACACAAAATTTCATTAGTTTTGTCAAATCTATAATCATATGCATTTTTCTTCATTAACTTTCTCCATTACTGGACATTTTACAATTCCTGTTGCCTTTACATTTTTTTGTTTCAGATATATCATTAGTTGATATGTCATGAAATGTTTATCGAAACAATTTCATTTGTAGATGGTTCAGGCAACTATTTCAAAATATCAATTACTATTTTAGCTCCAAGTGGTCTTTTTTAATAGTACCATTTGCTTTTTTCGGCAACAAACGAGAAAACCATAATGATATCCAGGGGAACCAGTTATAATCCAATTCTTATATTCACATCTGACTGGCTTCTCTCTAATTAACTGTTTAGCTAGGTTATGACCAAAATATTTGTCTAAGGAAATATCTTTATGAAAACATCCCCACTGGCTGTACCTATTTTTCTGCTATTTTTTATCTGCTAAAAGTCTAATTTTGTACATACAAACTGTAGAATTGCCTATTTTGACATTATCCGCTAGATGAAAAAACTTTGTTATTTATAGATACTTGTCTCTGCTCAAAACGTTGTAAACACAGGAAACTCCTAAGTCCTCATCCAATGACCTGATCTAATTTCATTTCTAGATGGTTCAGGGTTATGTTTCAAATGATCAATTACTACTTTAGCTCCAAGTTGTATTTTTTTATTATCTTCAATATCATTCGTTTTTTTTTTCGCAACAAACGTGAAAACCATAATGATATCCAGTGGAACCAGTTATCATCCAGTTCTTATATCCAAATTTGACTGGTTCCTCTCTAATTAATGTTTTGCTAGGTTATGACCGAAATATTTCACCATAAATTTGTCTGAGGATATATCTATAAGGAAACTCTCCACTGGCAGTATTTTTCTATAATTTTCTATTACACTGATTATCAAATTCTACTTTTCAGTGTTGTCAATAAACTATTATTATTACACATTAGTGAATAAATAGTTTTTGAAAACAGTCTTTTTTGTGTTACTTACACTATTGCCAAAAAGCAATAGTAAGAATAGAAGAAATAACATTAGAAGAAATAGAAGTACAAAGAATTGTTCGACAAGGGTGTATACATACACCAGTATTATTTAATATGCATACTCGGAAGACATATTAAGTAAGGCAATGGATTAACGAAACGTAGACATTAGAATTAATGACATGATCATAAATAACCTGAGATACGCTGATGATACAGTTCTTTTAGCCGAATCACATAAAGACCTACAGATACTTCTTAATTAGGTGACCGCAGTAAGCGAAGAAGAATATGGACCATCACTCAACAGAGCAAGAAATATATGATAATAACAAAGACAACTCAGGACATTCGTGAGATATATGTACAGAATAAGCCTATTGAAATAGTAAGAGGATTCAAATACCTAGATACAACTATTAATGAAAACAATGACAGCTCTCAAGAAATACAAATCAGAATCAAACCGGACAGAAGCGCATTTATAAGAATACAAAGGCTTCTCTGCTGTAGAAACTTAAACCTTAAGTTAAAAATACGACTGCTGAGGTGCTACGTGCTATCCGTATTATAATACGGGATGGAAGATTGGACACTGAAGAAAATTCACATGAGGAAACTAAAGGCATTCGAGATGTAGATGTACCGAAGAGTACTAGAGATCTCATGGGTAGATGGAATAAGCAACGTTGAGGTAATGTGACGTATGCATAAGGAAAGAGAAGCACTAATAATTAAGAGGAGAAAAGTGGGATATATGGGTCATGTGATGAGAGGAGATAAATATTTAATACTCCAGGTCATTACGCAAGGAAAAATCCGGAGACAAAGATCCATAGGAAGAAGACGTAACCCATGTACTAACGACTTATTTAGAGCCGCTGTCTCAAAATTAAAAATCGCTGTGATGATTGCCAACATTCGACGTGCCCTTGAGAAGAAGAAGATACAAAAATTCAATAAATGAATCATTTTGTCGTCAATTTCGAATGTTTCCATATTTATAAATTTAATAAACAATATTGTTTACTTTTTATTAATATACGGGATTACCCCCTGTGGCTAAGTACGATCCTGGAATCTTCAGATTCTTCAATAATTATATGAAATAATTCTCGACACACCTAATTCATTCTATGACGTCATAATTAATGACGCACTGAAAAGTACCTCTGGGATGTACTTTACCTACTTTGTACTAAACCAAACACTGATAAAACATTGATTTATATGAGGGTAGAAGGGTTTCGTTCACTTAGCTCCATTCACCACTAGGTAACTTTTACAAGTCATACTGTTTTTTGTTGTGTGAAAAGACCTAATTCTACAAAATTAAATAATACAAGGTGATATTGTGTTTAAAATGTTTAATTTTGGATACAAAAATAACACAAACGTATGAGAGATTCAATTTAGGTTTTAGTATTTAACATTGAATATTATACAGAAATCCTCTTATTTTATCGCTACTCCGATTCCGAATCGTGTGCAGCGATTATCTCTATTGGTTTTAAAAGTCGAAGGTAGTAATCATGGTAAGTGGCTGGGATAGTACCTGACCTACAAAGATCTTGTAGATCTTTTAGTTTCTTAGGCTCTATTCCTAAAGCCGAAGGATACAGTTTCGGAACCTCACTGAAAACCTTTTTCAACCTCACTTCAAACAAAATTGTTTGAAGTCTACCTGACTAAGTTGTGTTTTATAGAAGATTATATCAAGGTGTTCTTTTCTATATTGTAGCCATTTGATATTTAGCCACTTCATAACATCGCCATCGACTGTCTTCGTTTTGTTAATAATTAATTTTTCGCTGTAAGTTTTAAAATCTAAAAAATGGCTGTAATCTAATTCCTTAACGACGTATAACGAATATATATTATTACATCACACATATATTTATTTTTCGTCCCCTACTTTCAATCGCAGAATGAACGCTGTCGCATTCCATTTCGGAATGTCCAGATTCCATGACCCTTTGATTAATAATGTGTAAATTATCAAAAGAAGACAAAGTTTTTATAAACATTGCAGATAAAATGGAATTTCTATTTTGACCTGTTGCAGTATCAAAATAAAATGTTACTTCGCTTAGTTCAGATGGTGGCTCAGAAAGCATGTTCCATAAGCATGTAGCTACTTCTGATGATCCTTTTGTACCATTCAATTCATGCCACATGTAGTTAATAGCAACAGTAGTTTTGAGATTATACACAGTAAAATTGTAGGTTTTTAGTTTCCGTTTATAATATAATTGCCCCACTTCTAATTGGGGAGTCAATAAAAGCTTTTCCATATCCATAGTGAAGGTGCTGAAAGTATTATCAATTTTAGCACGATCTTTGTCAATTTTCTTATGCTCTCTAGCCTCCTTCTTTCTAAGTTGATGTAGATTGTATTCATCTTGATGTTTTTCTTTTTCGTCTTTGGTTTTATTTGCGAATTGCGTGCAAAAGCTACATTGGTCTTTTTTTGGTCTGTGGAAACCATAGTTAAATTCGGTGCTGAATATATGTTTATAATAATAAAACGACACTGAATCTTCCTGATACTCTTCGCAGTATTTTAAATAATCCTGGTAAAGTCGGTTTTCAGATAAACCAGAAGGTAAGTATTTTCTCTTGGTTGAACTTCAACAATAGTGAGAATCAATCACCGGTAGTGATTTGATGTGATTACGTACTACCTCCTTTTGATTATCTGGGATTTTGTTAGGGGGAACTTTTCGACCTCTCTTGTCCTCCTCTATGATACCTAACGACTTTCACTTTTTTAATGCCGTTTCAACTTTTTTTCCAGATATATCAAATGTACCCAGAAAAAACCTTTTACATACCTACTTGGATGTTCTCGTCATGCAACCTTAAATTGTACACCATAGTGTATTTGCGTCTAGAGGCGGCATCTTCATTATTTGATTTATATCGCCGATTACGTATTTTTTTCGTAATTCTACTGCTGATAAAGCTCCATCTTCCTCTTTCATCTTGAATGGAGTAAAAATCATCAAATAATTTTTGCCTCTTTTCCTGGCTAATTTTTTCTGTACACCTATAGTGACATTTACAATTACCGGGTTTACCAGATTTTCCTCTAACAATATTACCTTTTTGAGAAAGATGTTCCTTTCAAGAAAGTCTGAGGCTCCTTTGTTGATTGCGTTTCCAAGTTGATGGAAGCCTTTTGCGTTTACGTGACGTAGATGTAGATACGGTTTCTGTATTATTATTTATAATCTGGCCTGAAGAAGTACCTGGCTCCGAGATGTTCTGTGTAGGGGTCACTACTGTAGACTGACTGCTGTCTGAAGTACTTTTAGTTGAACCACCAGGTGTGTATATTGGATCCAAGTCTAAGTCAGAACTAGCAAAAGGATCTTTTTCGCTTGAGTCACCTTAAAACAAAACAATTGATAAGTGCACATAAGTGAAGTTTACATTCAAAATAATTTTATTTTTACATCGAACTATACCGCTGTTTAATAATATTGTATGAGCATTGCCAATAAACTTTAAAAATATTACAAATTTTTATTTGTATAGCTAACAAATTTGTATAAAAAATAAATAATAAAACTCGTCAGTTTATCTTTAAATTAAACTAACTTTAAATTATGAAAATTCTATTGAAACACTATTTTATTTACTTTTAACTATTTTTTACTATTTTATTGAAACACTATTTATTGTAAAACTACCGATTTAAATAAACGTATATATTATTATTATTAGATAAATAACTTACCTGTCTCAATTTCATGTGTAGTCGTCAGTAAACTCGTTTTCACATTAACCATCTCCACCATTAATTTTCCACGTGATGAATACGACATTATACATTTTTAATTTGATTAAATTTTTCTTTGCAACAAGATTTTACACTCAACTCAATGTAGCCAATCAGATATATTATTATCATGTACATATCGTACACATACACCCACTTGTCTTAAACCTAAGCTCAATTCCATAAAAATTGTATATAAATTATCTTACGATTATAACTACTCCCAGACAAAGAAGCTTTCAAATAAAATAAATTTAATACTTATTACAATATTGAGTACCGTGAGACTTTGCTGAAACAGCAAACTCCAGCTAACGATAAGGTGACTAATTGACTGTATCATAATAATTTATCTGTCTGTTGTTATTTGCAGACTAAGCTCAAGCGTCTGATAGCTTTGTTCACCACTGAAACTATGTTCAGTACCCGATGGTGGTAAGTGGCATAGATCACTTCACTCCAAAACATACGGATTGTGAATTCACTTAGCGTCCTTTCACACTTTAGAATATAAACCATTTGAAACAACATATTCACTTAGCTCTCTTCACTACAATATGAAATCTTTCTTTCTGATTGCGATGCTACAGGTAGCTTATTTTTAAGAAAATGTGGGTTAGCTCTCTTCACATCCACGACAACGATATCCCAAGGCAGTAATAGAAGTTTTGTCCAACCAAGGCATTGACAAACCATGTATAGAAACTTTAAATATATTCAGACAAGCAAAAGCTAAGGTAAAAATTTATGAAAACACTCCACAATTTCCTACTAGCAGAGGCGTCCGACTAGGAGACGTAATATCACCAAAGCTTTTCACTGCAACTCTAGAAAAGATATTCAGCAAAATGAACTGGCAGAACAAAGGAATATCCATTGATGAAGAATACCTCAGCCATCTAAGATTTGCAGATGACATCGTTCTAATTGCTAATAATCCTGCAGAAGTACAAGAACTTATAAACGACCTAAATGCAGCTAGCAATGAAGTTGGCCTAAAAATGAACTTGACAAAAACAAAAACCATGTACAACGAGCTAGTGGATGTCCAAGATGTAATAATAAACAACACTGCACTTGAGACAGTAGACGAGCATATACACCTAGGACAAGTAATACATAAATCTGGCTCCTTACTTCCAGAAATCAACAGAAGAATGAAACTAGCTTGGACATCTTTTGGTAGAAATTCAGTTATATTCAAATCAAAGATGCCAATCCACCTGAAAAAAAAGCATTCGATCAGTTTATACTACCAATCATGACCTACGGCTGCGAAATTTGGACACTAAAGAAAGAGATAATATCAAAACTCAAAGGTCAATGGAGCGATGCATGCTAGGTATAACAAAGAAGATCGAAAAATAATAAAATGGATCATACAGAAAACCAAAGTTACTGATGTGATCCTTAGAATTAAATCTTTAAAATGGCAGTGAACATTTAGCGAGAAGAACTGACAATAGGTGGTCCATTATAATTACAGTGTGGTATCCAAGAGGCGTCAAGAGACCAAGAAGACATTCAAACTTAAGGTGGGATTATGACATAAGGAAACAAGCTGGTACAACATGGCACAGAAAAGCGAATTTTAGACAATCGTGGGCAGATATGAAGAATCAATCTGTAAGGGAGGTTATAACATAATTGGTAGAATACACTGAAAATGACGATGATGATGATATTTATGTGTATCTTCTTAAGGTACCTTCTCCATTACTAAAGCAATGTATAACTACAGCTATCAGTGTAGCTACAATCTATAACTACAGCAAATGGCTTTTTATCTTGAGTTGTTTTTAATATCGAATGTGTGTCCATGCCTGTCCGGTCTCTTACATTCTTCAAACAAGGGCATTTTCTTCTTCCTGGACCTCTGGATTTGTGTATATGTGCTTGTATAATTTTTTATTGACTCATACTTTCAGGAACATAAAAAATAATGACAACACTATGTAAACAAATCAATTAAATTTCTCCAAGTTTATGTTATTTTTGAAAGCACTTTTTCACTTTTAATAAAGCGGAAAACTCAATTGATGAAGAATGACACTATTTTGAAGAGAAAAATACAATCATTCACTTTTTTTTAAAAATATGTTAACATAAAAATTTAACAGTAGTCTCTTTCCAAGATGAACATATGCAATTAAATTAATTGTAAGGAAAATCCTTTTAAAAAAATTTTACACTTTAAGATAATTTCTTGTATGTACTTTCAAATGTTATTTCAAAATAGTATTTTGAGAAAACTACTTAAAACAAATTTCACATTTGTAGAGTTTTTTCCCTAGGGTGCACTCTCAAATGTATTTTCTGCATGATGTATGATCTGCTGTAGTGAACTGTTTAAAACATAACATACTTCACACTTGTAAGGTTTCTCCCCAGTGTACACTCTCAAAAATGTTACAAAGACTAAAAAGTGAACAAATTTCAAGAAATTTTCTCATTGACTGAAATTTTCTCGAAAAGATGAGTCAAAGCAAGAATAAAAAGAACATACTTCACTCAAGATCCCTTACTGAGGACTAGGACTAGACTATAGAGATCCCTTTGAGTGGACTTAAATATATTATTACTAACCTTTTTCATTTTTTTGGTTTTCTTCAAATGGTTTAAGTTTATTCCTATGTTGTTCTATTTCAGTATCTAAGAGTCTATCATTTAAGTCTAAATAATCATATGTGTCATGTGTACTTTGTCTATTGGATTCCTTCTTAATTTCATATTTAAAGTCATTCAAAAGAGCATTATCCGGGTCATCATTGTACTCTATTTCCTCTTTAAACGTTTCCTCGTTAATTTCTTGTTTTACTTCCATTTTATTGGAATTGATTTTATGTATTGCCATACGGGCAAATCGGCAAATCTATAGAATAAGTGCCGAGTACTGCCGAGAATTTGACATAAACGTCATGTCAAATTTGTGCCTGCGGTATTGCCATGTCCTTATTATGTGTATGTTTTATGCCTCAAATATGCTTTGAAACAGTACATTTTTATTATATTATTTTATGAAATTGGGTATTTTTTAAAATTTTTTGAATTTATATGAAACACGAACGAATGAATATTTGTTTCTTTTGATATTAGTTGCAGTTAGTTATTAGAAAAAAAATTATAATTGGCCTTTGGTAGATTAGTAAAAAAACTTGGCAATACTGTCAAATTTTTGAAAACAGTAGTTGCCAGATTGCAACAGATGTTTAGCAGATTTCAATTTTATGATTTTTATGACTATTTTCTTATAATTTTGGGGTGAAATCAATGACGTATAATATATAGACTACGCAGTCCCCTATTCTCGCTATAGAATCGAGTGTCCGAAAGATCTCGGCTAAAGGTTGAAGGTATGTTTATCACAACAGCGACGTGCTCATTTATATGTTAATGACAATATATATTTTTTTAATTAAAATTAAATATTTATGATTTCTATTTGTTCCCGTCTATAAGAGAAATAATTATTTTGATAAAATAGTATGGCATTTTACTAAAATAGTAAGTAAATAACTTCAACAATTTAAAATAAAATTTGCTTGTCACACACAATGGAGAAAATGTTTTCGTACGTCCATGATGTTTTCAAACACAAGATCAACTTCGTGATGCTTCGTAAGAAATCATGAACTTCGTGCATCTTCGTATCAAAACAATAAACAATAACAAAGGTATTCATGTTTTGGACACTTTTTAAAGCGTTCACCGAGTCTATATATTATACGTCATTGGGTGAAATGGTACCTGAATATCGTTTTGTTAATGTATTAGCTAGTTACTGGAGCTTGTTCAGATCGATATTTTTTCAAATTTACGTTGCAGAGATTAAATTATCATTATTGACAATTTAATCATTAAAATGTGAATAAAAAAGTAAAAATATATCGGTAAAGATGTTTAATTAACTTTAATAACTTAAGAATTTAAAAGCTTAAAAAATTAAAGTTAATTTAAATTATAATAAATTAAATTTAAATTAATTAAACTTCTTTGTTCACTTGTTCTATAGGTCTGCCCAATGACGTATAATATATAGGCTACGCAGTCCCCTATTCTCGCTATAGAATCGAGTGTCCGAAAGATCTCGGCTCAAGGTTGAAGGTATGTTTATCAGAACAGCGGCGTGCTCATTTATATGTTAATGACAATAATTATTTTTTTAATTAAAATTAAATATTTATGATTTCTTTTTGTTCCCGTTTATAAGAGAAATAATTATTTTGATAAAATAGTATGGCATTGTACTAAAATAGTAAGTAAACAACAACTTAAAATAAAATTTGCTTGTCACACAAAATGGAGAAAATGTTTTCATACGGCTATGATGTTTTCAAACACAAGATCAACTTCGTGATGCTTCGTAAGAAATCATGAACTTCGTGCATTTTCGTATCAAAACAATAAACAATAACAAAGGTGTTCATGTTTTGGACACTTTTTAAAGCGTTCACCGAGTCTATATATTATACGTCATTGGCTAACTGTACTGTGTCTGTCTGTGTCACTTGTCGAAAATATTTATTAATTGTGATCTGTCGATCATTTGCATTTTTTCTATTATTTAATTTATTAGCGATGGAAGTTAAAGTTGAAATTAAGAAAGACTTTGATGAATATGATCAAAAATATATAGAGGCTCCGTTAACCACATCAATAGATATCGAACACTTGAAAAATGAATCAAAGGAGGAACTTATAGGTGAGAAAATTAACTACAAGTACTATAGTCTCTACTGAAATCACTATAATCTGCGAATTAACTTATAGACTTCATTCTGCACATCTGTGTTTGATTGAGGATTATGGACTTCTGAGTCAACGACCATTCCCCATCTTTATGGGATTATCTGGTATTTTTTTGTGAAAGCTCTAAAAAATAACTTGCTTATGTTCTTGATTGTTAAGTAGGTATACAACTTTCTGAGAAAGTTCCCTTTTACCCGAATCGGTTCTCACTTCTTATGTATAATTAGGGCTAATCTTGCATGAACCAAAAAAATCACTCTTTAGAGAAAATTTAAGCTCTCTTACGAATATCGCAAAGTATTACTTTACTTGTGTACTAGCCTTTGAGTTAAGCATATCAATTTGGGGTAAGTTGTTTATTCAGATCATTTACTTGGTACTTTTGATTTTTTTTATTAATTATAGACTTGGATGTCTTATATCTTGGGTCTTGCATATCATATCTTGTATCTGGCATATTGAAAGTTGCATATTGGTTATTCCTAGTTTGACTTATAACTGATAGCACGTTCTGCAATGTTTGAGCGACGACAGTATACATATCGAGAGTAAATAGCCCTGTAGTTCTAACGAATGACGGAGTCACTAATTTTCCTGACATTGACAGGGGCATAATATTTACCTAAAATATAATTTACCTTTCTAATTGTTTGTCTTTATTTTCTTAATATCATTTTGTGCTCATTGTTCTATTAAATTTAAATTGAAAAAAAGCGTTGCAACAACTTTACCGCAAATGAAATTGATGTGTTGATGAGTTTAGTGGAGAAATTTAAAGAAATTGTAGGTAAGTAAATTATAAAATTCTGTTTTTGAATATTCAGATTCAAAACGAATATCGTAACAAGCAACAGGAAAGAAGCAGAGTGGAGAAAAATAGAAATTCAATTTAATTCTATGTGTGGGACAGGTAGAACTGCCAAAATGTTAAGAAGCAAATGGGACTCCTTAAAGAAATCAATAAAAAAGGAATATGCGGATTATAAGCAAAAATTATACAAAAGGTAGTGGGCCAAAACAAGATTTAGGGCTTAACAATATCACAGTTTGATTCTGATTTTGGTTTGCAAAATATGTTACATTATTTTTTATTTTGAAAATACAAATATTAAATGTAGAAGTCTATGAACATGTTTTTTACAGGTACAGAAATTACTGTTCAATAGGAAAATGTTATTCCTAAGGAAACTCTTGAAATTATCAATATTCAAATTGATAAAGTATTTGCTGATTGTGAGATTGATGACACTAATGTAAACACAATAGAACTGGTATTTATTATCACTACTTTTGGTTCGTTTCTAATGTAATGTACTGTATTTACAGGCAGGCTGTAGTTGGAAATCATGGACCCCACAACAGATTAGGCAGCCCACTAGCAAAGCATTGAAAGTTTTAAATGTTGTTGTTAAGCGATTTTGTTTAAGCATGTACTAAGCATATTTTTTTCTGTTTTATTTCTAGATGCAGAGTGTGGTGCAATAAGTAAGGAAAACATAGTTCCTGAAGCAAAAGAACCTCTCAACTCTGCTGATACACCAAAGGGTAATTTTTTTCTATATTTCAAAATCAGTGATAATAAACATATAATTTTTTAGGTTTTGCTAATAATGGAAAGAGGAAAAGTTTCTCTAAGAAGAATTCATTTCCTACAAAAATAAAGAAACAGCAGAACTGTGATGTATATGAAGAATTAGCAAAAAAAAAGATTGAGTATATAAATTTTCAAATAAATTTGCTAAAAGAAGAGACTGAAAAAAAAGAAAAACGACTTGCTGAAAAACATGCGTTAGAGATCAAGATATTACTGGCCGAACTAGAAAACAAAAAGAACATTTGAATTTGTTAACACGAATAGAATAATTAATTTTTTTAAGTTTAAAGCTTTGTTTTTTACCTCATTTTTTTTAAACCAATTAAATTAAAACTATTTTCATCATGTGTTATATTTTATTTTGAGTTATTATAAATTAGCAAAATGATTTAAAATGAGGGAAGCCCTCATTCTGTTCTGTTCCTGCATAATGCTATCAACTATCTATCAACTGGTAAATGTACTTCCACAGGTTCTTCTATGGCAATATTGTGTAGAATGGCAGTTGCGACTATTATCGCCTGTGAATATTCCAATGACACCCGCATACCCATTGAGAGAATAGAAAAACTACGTTTCCACACCCCATATGATGTTTCGACACAATTTCTTGTTGGTATAAGTAGCTCATTGAAAAGTGTTTTAGCAGAAGTAATGGGCTGCTCTAAGGGAGTGATTAAAACATTAATAGCATATCCGCTGTCCCTTACTTACATTGGTACTATGCGGAAAAATAAAAGAGATTTGCCAACGGAGTTTTTACAGAATAACCAACGTCCAGTGTATTCATCTATTTTTGGATTTACTAAAGACGTGACCCTGGTGTCCTACGTACCGAAAAAAAAAAAAACGATCCGTTTGTCTAGTGCCCAGTCTCCATCATAATAACAAAGTATATGAGATAGCTAAGAAACTACCGGATATTATAGACTTTTACAACATTACCAAAGTTGGGGTGGATGTACTGGATCAAACTTGTGCCAACTACAAAGTAGGACAGCGTACTAGAAGATGGCCAGAAGCTATTTGGTTTCGGATCATGTATGTTACTGTTGTCAATTGACATGTTTTATATAACGCTGCTAATCCAGAATCTGGGTTGACACGGCAAAAAATTTTGATTGGTTTAGGTAAACAGCTAATACACAATCACTTAGTTCGGCGTGCTGTTATGGTAAATATTCCCAGAGAATTGAGAGAACTTATTCTTCGAGTTGGCCACATCCCGGTAGACGACCAAAACCAGGCAAGGCAAAGAGCTCCTAAACGTGGGAGATGTTATATTTGCCCATGTAATGATAATAAACAATCACTTAGATGTAATAAGTGTGAAAAATATATGCAAAAACCATTGTGTTACATCAAATTTTTGTAGTAGGTGTAATATTGAGTAGCTATCATAATGTTCATACTTGTTTGTTAAATTTTTTGTATATGATTAAATATTTCTCATTTGGTTTTTGATCCTTTATTTAAACATTATTTAATAAGAATTTATTACTTTTTGAAAGTACACGTGTTTTTTCGTTATTTTTTGAGATTTTTTACTTGGAGTAGTTTTTTAAGTCA
Source organism: Diabrotica balteata (assembly GCA_918026665.1). Lineage (NCBI taxonomy): Eukaryota > Metazoa > Arthropoda > Insecta > Coleoptera > Chrysomelidae > Diabrotica > Diabrotica balteata. The sequence continues at coordinate 206,289,395 of OU898276.1, read as the reverse complement.
ACCCCATCTATATCTTTCTAGCACCTCTAGGCGAACGCGACAGATCTTTCTCGAAATATCGAGTCGCTTTCGAGATGCTGCCGCGCCGCATGGAAGCATGAGGTGCTGTTTCGAGATGCAACCGTTATACGTGCCTCGTTAAATGCACGTTCGTAACAATATGTACCTATATCATTGAATATCCTCATTTTATTGTGGTGTACCTTGTTTATTACTTTTATTTCTTCCAAGTAGCAAAATTTGTATAAATGACTTTTCTTTTAGATTGTCCTGAGGATGAGAAAAAAATGTCAATTATAAAAACATTAACAGAAGATTCATTTCTTAAGGAAACTTTTTACGAATGTGAAATTTGTTTTAAGCAGTTTTCTCATCAAAACACTTTGAAAATCCATTTGCGTATTCACACTGGAGAGAAACCTTATGAGTGTGATATTTGTTGTAAGCAGTTTTCTGAAAAAGGTTCATTGAAAAGACATTTGATGACACACACTGGAGAAACACGTTACAAGTGTGAAGTCTGCTTTAAACAGTTTTCTCATCCAGGCAACTTAAAAAGCCATTTGCGTATTCACACGGGAGAGAAACCTTATAAGTGTGAAATTTGTTTTAAGCAGTTTTCTCAAACAAGTCAGTTGAAAAGACATTTGATGACACACACTAGGGAGAAACCTTACAAGTGTGAAATTTGCTTTAAACATTTTTCTCTTCAAAATACTTTGAAAATCCATTTGCGTATTCACTCTGAAGAGAAACCTTATAAGTGTGATATTTGTTTTAAGCAGTTTTCTCAACAAGGTCAATTGAAAAGACATTTGTTTACTCACACTGGAGAAACACCATATAAGTGTGATGTTTGTTTTAAGCAGTTTTGTGATAAAGCGTCCTTAAATAAACATTTGCGTATTCACACTGGAGAGAAACCTTATAAATGTGATATTTGTTTTAACAAGTTTTCTCAAAAAGGTAAATTGAAAATACATTTGATGTCACACACTGGAGAAACACCTTACAAGTGTGATATTTGTTTTAAGCAGTTTTCTCAAAAAAGTCATGTGAAATCACATTTGACGAGACACGCTGAAGAATCACCTTACAAGTGTGAAATTTGCTTTAAAAAGTTTTCTCAGAATAGTGATTTGAAAATTCATTTGCGTATTCACACTGGAGAGAAACCTTATAAATGTGATATTTGTTTTAAGCAATTTACTCAACAAAGTCAATTGAAAAGACATTTGATGACACACACTCGAGAAAAACCTTACAAGTGTGATATTTGTTTTAAGCAGTTTTCTCAAAAAAGTTATGTGAAATCACATTTGATGAGACACGCTGAAGAATCACCTTACAAGTGTGAAATTTGCTTTAAAAAGTTTTCTCAGAATAGTGATTTGAAAATCCATTTGCGTATTCACACTGGAGAGAAACCTTATAAATGTGATATTTGTTTTAAGCAATTTACTCAACAAAGTCAATTGAAAAGACATTTGATGACACACACTCGAGAAAAACCTTACAAGTGTGATTTTTGTCTTAAGCAGTTTTTTGAAAAAATCTCGTTAAATACACATTTGCGTATTCACACTGGAGAGAAACCTTATAAATGTGATGTTTGTTTTAAGCAATTTACTCAACAATCCCAATTGAAAAGACATTTGATTACACACACCGGAGAAATACCTTACGAGTGTGATATTTGTTTTAAGAAACTTTCTGAAAAAAACTCCTTAAATCGACATTTGCGCATTCACACTGGAGAGAAACCTTTTAAGTGTGACATTTGTTTTAAGCCGTTTTCTTTGAAAGGTAATTTGAGAAAACATTTGAAGACACACACTGATGAAACACAGTACAAGTGTGAGATTAGTCAGTAGACAGACTGTAGCATAAACATATTCGAAGAATTATTGCAAACGTAAGTATTTTTTATTCATATTTACTAAAAACATTGTTATGGAGGTTATTGACCACTTCCACAAAATTTATTATAAAACTTGAGAAAGGCAATCAGCCGAAAAAGCTGTAGTGATAATATTTTATAATAAATTTTTTGGAAGTGTTGGAAACAAAGTTTTCAGTGTTTTATTGTTTATACATTCTTAATTTTAATAATATTCCATTATTATAGATTTTCATGGACCTTCTACTTCTGAGCAATAGTTACGTGTTAATTTGTGATGAAATGCTAGAGTTTACACTTTATTATCTACAGATGGTCCTTTAAGGAAGAGTATTTTAGAAGGTATGGAACTTACAACAAACCAGTACTATTGAATATAGAGGCATCTATGTTTATCAAAAGGAAGATCTCCAACACGATGAGAAGATCAAATGAAGATTGGTGGAAAAATCCCTACATGAATTTGTCCATCTGGTACAGAATAGCAGCCAATGGAGACAGCAAGCTAACAATATTTAAGAGTATCCCCATTCACGCCCTGACAAGGACTTAAGGAATGAGGAAGAGGAGGATATTTGTTGCTAATACTTTACCAAAGAAAATTATACAAATGAACAAGTGTTAAGATATCTGTGTTTTTTTGTTAATGTCATGGAAAACAGATATGGTCATAAAATAATAAATAAAAACTTTCCTGTACCATAATTCTCTCTGTCATATTATGTTATACATTTTTATATAAAAATATGTAAGTGTATACTATATTTTTGGACAGAGAGAATATATTTTTTGGCAAAGAGTAAGTTTTTATTTTCCATTAAAGGTGTATTTTTTTAATTTTGTCGTCTAAAATTCAGAACTTACGTTTTGCGCCAAATGTGCCTAATTAGTTTCGTCCCGTCCGCATTTGGCGCTAGAAAATATTTCTATGAGACTTACTATACTATACTACAGGACCATGATACTGTGACTTCCAAGATAAAACCACTTCGCAATCGAATTTTGTACGTCGATGCGCATGATGTCACATGGTGATAAAAGTTTATCTTAATTTAATATTCTGAAATATATTTTATGTAAAAGTGCACACATTTATTTGTCAACGTACTAGATAACCGTTAAAACAATCCATACGACACAGAACATTTTTGGTGACATTTGTCGCCAAGTGACGTCACACGTGCAAAAGAGATAGACTGATCGCGTGCGCGTGGGTTTATCTTTACTTCATGCTGCTAGAGGATTATTGGCTATCTACTCTGGATCATATTTATCAACATCGAACATTGACATTTTTTGTAGATGATTCATAATTTTTTATTATTTATTTTATCAGCTATGGAAGTTAAATTCAAATATAAGAAAGAGTTTGATAAATATGATCAAAAATATATGGAGAATCCGTTAACCCCATCAACAGATCTGGAAAACTTGAAAAACGAACCAGAGGAAGAATTTCTAGGTGAGAAAAGTAACTCATCAACAGCTACTTCATCCGTTGTGGGATGTAAACTTCCCTTCATTAATTTTTGTTTGTTTTTTTTTTCAATCCATTCCTGGCCTGACATTCACTTGATGTCGCTAGTCCATCTGCTTTGGTTTGAGCAGATAAGATTAAGTACTACTAAAAATAATATTATGTCTACTCTGCAGTGAATAATAAGTTACTAACAGCTTTAAATAGTGTTAATAATGATATTATAGAATTCATTTAATCTATAAACTTTTCTGCAAATGTGTATTTTTTATGCAGAGGCTCTAAAGAAGTTGTTTTTTATATATCTATTATAGATTCATTATATTTTGGACTGTGTTCTGTTTTTATTTATTATCACTAAAAATTGAGTCAAGATTCTTGTAAAGTTAGCCACACTTGAATAGGTCAATACAAACGTTTTTTATTTCTAGAGTATTTCACAGATATGTAAATTTTGAGCAATAAATTGAAATAAGTTTATTGTTTAATATGATTTATTGTTTTTCCAATACAATTATGTGAGTTATAACTAACTATTTTTCGCACCAATTTTTTATCTATGATTTCTGAAAATTGAGTGAAACACTGTACGAGACTTTCATCAAGAGCAAATATAATTCTTAAGAAAAAACAAGCAATTCCAGGTACTTATCCAAGAAATTATTTGCATAACTACACTTCTAAGTATGAATTCTCAAATGCCTCTTCAAATTATTATTCCGAGAACACTGTTTAAAACAAATTTCATACTTAAAAAGCTTTGTCTAGTGTACATTCTCGTATGTTCATCCAAAGAACTTTTATAAGTAAACTACTTAAAACAAATTTCACACTTGTAAGGTTTTTCGACAGTATGAGTTGTTGAATGTCTCTTCAAACTAACTTTCTGATAAAACTGCTTTAAACAAATTTCGCACTGATGCGGATTCTTTCTAGTGTGAATTCATAAATGGATTTTTAAGAAACCTGTTTTAAACCAATATCACACTTGACTGGTTTTTCCTGTGTGAATTCTCAAATGCCTATTTAAGTTACTCTTCCCAGAAAACTGCTTAAAACAAATTTCACACCTGGCGTCAGGTGTTGCTGCAGTGTGTGTCATCAAATGTCTTTTCAATTGATGTTTTTGAGAAAACTGCTTAAAACAAATTTCACACTTGTAAGGTTCTTCACCAGTGTGCACTCTGGTATGATTTTTCAAACTACCTGCAACACTAAAAAGCTTCAAACAAATTTCACATTTGTACGGTTTTTCTCCAGTGTGCGATCTCATATGCTTCTTTAAATGGATTGACTGAGAAAACTGCTTAAAACAAATTTCGCACTTATAAGGATTTTCCCCAGTGTGCAATCTCAAATGCCTTCTTAAATTACTCGCATCTCTAAACTGCTTAAAACAAATTTCACACTTGTACGGTTTTTCTCCAGTGTGAATTCTCAAATGTCTCTCCTTATTACCTTCCAGAGAAAACTGTTTTAAACAAATATTACACTTTACTGGTTTTTCTTTAGTGTGAATTCTTAAATGCTTCTTTAAGTTATCTTTCCGAGAAAACTTTTTAAAACAAATTTCACACTTGGTGCCAGGTGTTTCTCCAGTGTGTGACATCAAATGCCTTTTCAATTGATCTTGTTGAGCAAACAGCTTAAAACAAACTTCGCACTTGTAAGGTTTTGCTCCATCGTCAACTCTATTAAGTTCATTCAAAGTTTCACAGTTTATTGTTTTTTCTTGAATACGTCGGTTTAAGATTTGTTCTGTATTGCATGAACGAACCTGTATTTTTTTTGTAATATCCAGCTTGTTCTCCTCTTCGAAAAAGTCTAAAATAAAAACTAGAATACATATTTTTTATTTAAGAGAAAATTTAATGAATCAACGTAAATTTTAAAAATTTACTTTCTATTAATTAAAGTACTATTTATATTTTTTTTTTCATTGAGTTAATGCCTCGACAACTATGATCATTGGCATGGTACAGTCAGGTACCTAGTGTAGTGTGTATGTGTGTGTGTAGAGTAATTGTCTTGATACTTAGCAAAGTCGACTTCATTGTCTTTGCTAAGAGACGCTAATTGTATCCGAACGTCTGCGGTCCCTCCGGTGAGTACCGATCGCAGATGGATAGAAATTATTTTCATTCATTAATTTTTAATAAACGAAAATTTCTCTACCCAGATGGGATTCGAACTCACGACCTTTAGGTTTAAAGGTAGGCGCTCTTACCACTGAGCCACAGAGGGAGTATTTATATAAATTGATATTCATAAAAACAAATATATAAATCGTTCTAAGAATAAATATTGATAATTGGTAGAAAGTTAAGTAAACATTGTTTAGAAAAGTATAACTCATTTTCATTAGACCTAAACATTTAATAATGGGTCATGGAACTTTCGCTTTTAAATAGACAATGCATCGGGTTTATCAGAGATAATAGTTTTTTTTTTTTAGATAACAATAGTTAGAAAAAAAAAGGAAAAGACAGTTAAGATTTGATTTCACGTATAGTGCATCTATGAATAGAATATTCTTTATTAATCCCATCAGATCACATTATGATATAGGACAATTCATATAGTACATAAAGCATGCTCAACAAGTTATATAGGACAATTACATAAAACATAATCAATAAAAATATAGATTAATATAACAATTAAAAAAAATATGCAATATAGAGCGTCTCTGATCCCGTCGGTCCTCATTCCCTGAAGTCTTTTATTAATTCAAAATAATCATTTAGGTTGTAAACGCCTAATTGGATCAAGCATGCTTTTAATTTATTTTTGAATTTTTGAATATTAATTTCATTTCTTATATTAAGTGGCAAACAATTGTAAAATTTAGATCCTGCAAAATCAGGACTAGTTTCAAAGAGAGTTGTGGAGTGTTTACACACGCTTATCAACCTCCCGTGTCTTGTCGGGTAATTATGATAGTTAAAGTTGAGGGTAAAATTTTTGAAGTGAATAATACACTTATAAATATATAAAGCATGAAAAGTCAACAGCCTGTGTTCAATAAAATATTTACGACATGACTGTCTATTATCAATATTGAATATCAATCTAAGAATTCTCTTTTGAGTTATAAAAACTCTAGAACAGTTTCTCCACAAGACAACATTATAGGCCATATATGAATAAACCAATGCATAATACACACTTATCAATTGATTGGTGTTAAATAGAGTTTTCAACTGAACCATCGCATTGTAACCCTTATTCATTGTTTTGTAGACTTTAGTGACATTTTCATCCCATGTCATATTACTTTCTAGAATGCTACCAAGAAATAATGTTGTATCACTAAAAGGTATTTCCTCAGAACTAACTGTGATATTATAACCATGGGATGGCTTACAGCGCGAGTAGAACTGCATACAAATAGTTTTCTTTGCATTTACCATTAAAGAGTTCCTTTTACACCAGGTTGTAAATTCCTGTGCTACTAAGTTCCTTTTTGATATGAGTTCGACTTCAGTAGACTCGTCAACTACAATTGTTGAATCATCTGCATAAAGAACTGTATGGTCTGTAGTTAAAAAAATTGTCAAATCATTGACATATAAAAGAAATATTAAGGGTCCCAATACGGAGCCTTGTGGTACACCTTGATCTAGATTAAAAACAGATGACTTCTTATTATCGACTTTTACTAGGAATTTACGATGTTGTAAGTATGACCTTAACCAGTTCAAGAAATGACCCCGAAAACCAAGGGCTTCTAATTTATGCAGTATAATTTCAATGTCAATAGAGTCAAAAGCCTTAGTTAAGTCAAAAAAGAGTGCACACACATACCTTTTTCGATCCAAAGCAGCGTGGATAGAATTAAATAATGAAATAGAAGCAGTCTTTGTAGATTTATTAGGAAGAAACCCATGCTGGCATTTATTTAAGATATATTTATTCAGAAAATTTAACATTTTACTGTAAATACACTTTTCGATAATCTTAGAGAGTACACTTGTTACGATGATTGGCCTGTAATTATCAACCAAACATAGATCTCCCTTTTTGAAAATTGGACTAACTACTCCCGTTTTAAGTTCACTTGGAAACTTGCCATTCTTGACAGATAGGTTGATGATGTGAGACAGAACAGGAGATATATATGAAGAAATGTATTTAATTATTTTAGAAGGAAGATATAGCATTCTCAATATCAAATGGTGAGACCCAGAAAAAAAAGAATGTGTTGTTAATTGTCATAGTTGTGAAATCGTTAAAGGTATAGTTATTGAAATGTTTTAATTATGTGTGTTTGACTGATGTACAAAAATACTCACCAAATTTGTTTGCTATGTGTTCTGGATGTATCAATAATTTATTATTATCAGTAACTCCACTTAAAATTGTTGTTATTTTTACCAGTTTGACGATTCACAGTTTTCCATATCTCCTTCCATCTTTTATTATTATTTTGATTATGTAAATAACTTAGATATGAGGCTTTTTTTATATCCTTTACCTTACGGATAAAGTTGGCCTTTTGTATTTTATAGTTATACCTTAAATATGGATTACCACTAACATTTGCTAGCCAAAATAAATCTTTCAGCTTTTTACTAAGCTGAAGAATTGCAGTATTGATCCATTTTCTGTTGGTATTAATAGTTATGCGTTTTGATATTAAAGGACATGTTGAATCAATATGATAGGAGACAGAGTTCAAAAAAGCTCTATAGGCATCTACATCATTTGAATATGTATAAACATTTTCGAAATTCTCAGAATCAAGACTCAACAAAAGATTAGACAAACAAATCTTTGATAAGTTTCTATAAGTAGCTATCTGGGATGTAGCAGTATTGTTACTCTCAGATATGTTTAAACTAAAATGAAGTACTAGATGATCACCTAAATTGTAGTTCACGACAACCTCATTGTATAATTGAGGAATATTATACAATCGATCGATATTATACGATGATGATTATACGATCGATATATTTCGATCTTGAAATTACACCGTTTTTGTTTGTAAATATTCTAGGTTCAGTATTTTTACAGTTAAGTCTAAAACTAATCATGAAATCCATCAATATAGATATTTCCCTTGACTTTTTAAGATAATCGATGTTAAGATCACCACAAAGAATAATACAATCATATTTAACGTAACAAATATTAAATACATGATATAATTTATGTATAAAAATATCAATATCCCCATTTGTATATTGATGGTATATGTATCCGCTTATACGTATTTCGATTTAATAGGTCTCTTCAGAACGGCAGAAAATTAGATGTTAATATCAGATGTCGCTATTTGCGTCTATTCGAAGCCATGTTAGAGTTGCCTCCTGAGACAGAAGATATTTATTTTCACGTTCAGAGCGACTATGAATTGCCGTTCTCAAGAAGCCTATTGGGCCGAAATACATATAAGCGGATACAGATACAGATAATTATTCCGATTACTCTATACGAGTACTAGAAACTAGACTGCGAAAACTATAGAGCAATATGTCTGTCATAGGTATGCTTTAAAATATATACGAAAATAATAGAGAAGAGACTAAGAAGTAGAAATGGTACTGGGAGAAGAACAAACGACATTTAGACCGGGAAGACAGACAAATGACAACATATATATATCATTATAAACCTAATAGAAAGAAGCATAGATACGGGGGAAGAATTAGTATTAGCATTTATAGACCTAAGAGCAGCATTTGACACGATAGAAAGACATATTATAGGGAAATGCTTGAGGAAAATGTACCTAATGCATTGATAAAAATTATAGAAAGAACTTACAAAGAGGTAAAAGGAAGGGTACAAATACCAGGGGAAAGATCGGAAGCATTTATGTGGAAGAGAGGTATTAAACAAGGAGATAGTCTCAGCCCTTTGCTATTCATAATAGTAATGAACGAACAAGGCCAAACAACATTCATTGGACCGGAACCCTTCTGCGGCGTTGCAAAATCAGTAACAAGAACGGCTACAAGGAAGTGGATAGCTCACAAATCTCTGGAATGGTGGAGGAATTCACCAGGACAAAGACAGGCGAAACAGTTCATTACAGAACATTTGCCAAAATTTACGGCAGACCTAATAAGCAAAGACTCTAATGCTCCTAAGGAGCTCGATTAGGAACAAAGCCGAGTAGACTATAGATATACAAATTTTATAAAACATATATACAACAACGCAACAGCATCTGTTAAACTCCATGACTTTACCGATAAATATAGAATTGAGCGAGGAATTAGACAGGGCGACACCATCTCCCCCCAACTATTCACTGCAGCTCTGGAATATGCCTTTAAAAAACTAGATTGGGCTAAAAGGGGAATAAATATTGATGGTGAATACTTAAGCCACTTGCGCTTTTCAGATGATATTGTCATTATAGCCTAGAGAGTTTAAATGAAGCTCACAAAATGATGGAAGAACTAAAACAGGCAATAGAACAAATAGGCCTGAACATAAACTTTGAAAAAACAAAATACATGACCAATTTAGTTCCAAGTGATGTTATGAGGGTACATGGGAACGAAGTACATCAGGTCTTTAACTATATCTATTTAGGGCATGAAATTAGAATAGGAAAAGACAATCAAACTTGTGAGATCCAGCGTCGCATAGGCTTGGGATGGGCAGCATTTGGCAAGATGCGAGATATTCTAAAAGTAACGCTACCGATTTTCTTGAAGAAAAAGGTTTACAACCAATGCATACTGCCAGTAATAACATATGGTTCCGAAACGATAACTTTAACCAAACATTCTGCAAATAAATTGAGAGTAACCCAAAGAAAAATGGAAAGAGCAATGTTGGGAATAACTAGAAGAGATATGGTACCAAATAGGATAGTGAGAGAGAGGACTAAAGTGACAGATGTCAGAAAAAATTGCACAAGCCAAATGAAGATGGGCTGGACATATAGCACGTTTAAATGATAATAGGTGGACCAAAAGACTCATAGAATGGATACCTAGAGAAGAGAAAAGACACCGAGGCAGACCACCAAAAAGATGGATGGACGACTTGAGAAAAACAGTCAGAAATTGGATACAGAAGGCGCAAGATAGAGAACAGTGGAAGAACATGGAGGAGACCTATATCCAACAGTGGATGCAAGAGGTTGAGGAATGATGATGATGATAAATAAGCAAAGACAGGAAAAGAGCCAAAGCCATAGAAGGTCTTCTAACAGGTCACTGTAAGCTGAGTTGGCACTTGAAGTTGATGGGATTATCAGATAATGGCCTGCGCAGATTCTGTCACCTCCAAGAAGAAACAGCAGAGCACATTTTATGTCAGTGTGACAATCTGGCAAATGTGCGGTTTTTTGCATTAGGAAAAGAAAATCCACCGGCAAATAATACATGGAAGGTACAGTCTCGAAGTTACTAGACTTTATAAAAAGAGTCAGGCTAGAGAATGTTATCTAGGACTGGAGGACACAATAGATCTGAAAAGGTCGCAGTGGAATAGTTTATAAGAATAGTTTTTATTATTTATTATCTTATTTACCTTAGTTAAATTAACGAGTAAAGATTTTTGAAATAGAGCGCGTACGGTCCTGATTTCTCAATCTATCGCCAAACTACCACACACCTTCCACTGTGCCGTAAGACCAACACTGCATTTTAACTGTGGCTTCTACTATACATCACATTCTTTCATCAAGAACGAATACAATTTTTAACTTATTCAACAAATGAGTTGTCGTAAAAGAGGATAATTTAAAACAAAATTCACGTTGGCATGGTTTTCATCCCATGATACTATAACAAAACAAGATAAGTCAACGCGCATGTTCTTGTGACGTAAGCCCGAGACAAGTTGTCAAAATGCCAAATTGACAAAATTAATGACAGCAAGTTAAACTTTAAAATTAAATTTAAATTTTTCATTTGATGCAATTCTAGTTATATACATAAAAAGAATTAATATTAATAACAGCATAGAATTATAATATACTCGGTTCGCTAATGCCAGTCCGAACTGTCTAGTGATTTTAGTAATTATGTTTTTACGAAGTTAGTTACTTTTTGACAGACTAGAAGTGGCTGGAAATTATTATACAACCAAGTAAACGTGCTCATAGCGCATTTCATTAGAGTATTTCGTCGGCCTCTTTTGCAAACTTATACTATGAATTAGAAATTTATAGTATGAAGTTTCTATTATATATAAAAACTATGTTTTATAAAAAAAGTTACGGTAATTTATTTTATATCGTTAGGTTGCGCCAAATGTAGGCAACCAACTTAAACTTTTTGTTAGCATTTAGCTGGAGTTTCTTGAGAATATATTTAATATTTTCCAGTTAATTTTTTATTTTTTTAAAAGTGATGATAATAATGCTAAATAAGCAATATTTCAAATGATATGTAATCACAGGATGTATTCATAATCTTCATATTATATTTATATGATATATATGATATTTTAATGATCCACCTACGCCGAATGGGAAAATAATTAAACAAAAATGGTTGTTGTTTTGAATAAATCTTTGTGCAGTTTGATTACCTCGTAATTTAACAGCATCGTTACTCATCTAAAAATATTAACTATTAAAGAACATTCATCATATTTATATTTATTTAAGAAAAACACCAACGCATTATCTGATAGAACAAATGGAAAACTTTGACTATCTCTAATAGTAAAATTCAAAATAGAACTAACTAATTAACTAAACATAACTAACAAAGAATTAAACAAAAATAATGGAACAATAAAACTATATTAGCTAAAATAAACAACGCGAATAATACAAATATTTACTACAATATGTTGAATTGTAACAACTCAAATATTATATTTTAAATATACAGGGAAAATTTTATGGGTTTAGTATACACTTCCACTATTAGGAATATTTCTTCTTTTTTTAAAAGAAGAAGTCTGCAATAGTAGTATATTTGAGCTATTAATACTAAGAAGTAGGAATTTTTGTGTTGTAGGTTTCCGACAATGAATCTGCCAAAATATGCCCGAGCTAAGCGAATGGAGAATATCAATATTATAACAGCAGAGCAAATGTTTCTACTGATAATAATAAATGTTTCTATAGATAATAATATATACTAATGCCCATTTTAATAGAACTTGAAGTAATACTTTATTTTTGATAGGTCTTTAAAAAAAGTTACTTTGGATGTATGTAGTGAACTGGAACATATTTTTCGTAGTTATAATGGCGACACATTAAAAATAACAAAAAAGTGTTTAAAAAAAAACTTAATAGAAGCTGCAAAATATGTAAAAAGATGTAAAATTACTTTTTTTAGATGTAAAATGTATTTTAAAATACAAATTCTAAATCAAAATATTAAAGATAATTACAATAACGTAAAAGAAAAATCACAAAGATTGTAAAATAAATGTCTAAATAATATTCATAAAGTCTCAAGTTTGACCCGCTTTTCCTTTATGGTCAAATTCTTTACATTTTGCCGGCCTTTTATATTTAATTTATGTTTTGTAGCAATATTTATTTTGTTTGTAATACACACAATCAAATCGTAGATTCATATATTTCTTTAATTAATTTTACAAATTATTAATTTTCAAAACACGTTTTCACAGAAAGTAACTAGTTATGACTTCTTAGTGCAAGATATGACATCGAGGTATATTTAGGGGACACCGGGGTTGGTTGTCATACGGGGTACGTTGACATTGTGCATTTAAATTACGCGCCGTTCATAGTAAAACATAGCGCGCCGACCTGTGCATGCACAAACCGTTGGCGCTTGTATTACCATACTTTCAGTCGAAGTTGTAACGTTATCCAGTGAATATAGTGTTGATTTGTGGTTTTACATTTGGTGAGTAATTTTTCGTTGTCGTACACTTTTTTTAATATTATCTAGTACAAACGTTTAAGTTATTTTCTGTGATGATGGTATGAAAGTATATTGATAGCTTTTTAATCTGGCGTAAACAAATTAACAGTTTATGAATTCGTAAACACGTGTTAGCCATTTTAGTTGAAAAACCGTCATCGGGGTTGGTTGGCATTTTATGAATGGGGCAGGTTGTCACGATGTGCCAACCTGCCCCGTGTATAACTATGAAATGTATTTTTGTAACAAAAGTATTATCTAACTAGGTATATTATCTAATTATTTACAGACGTAACCATGCGAACCTATAAAAGAAAAACAGAGCGAGGAAAAACACCTGCTGACGTTATGGAACGAGCTGTACGTGCTCATATTATTGATAAGTTAAGTTTGAAGGTTGTTTCGCAAGACTATAATATAGGCGTGCGCACTCTTGCACGATATTGTAAAAAAATGAAAACGGATATACTGCAAACGGAACTTGGAGGTATTCCATCTGTGCTGCATGTAGGATATCAGAAGAACAGACAGGTATAAATATTTTTAAGAGTCTAAATTTTCTTAGGTAATAACTATGATATATTGTTTTAGATCTTTAACGTGCAAGACGAAGAGGCTTTATGTGAGTATCTAAAAACTGCATCTGATATTTATTATGGACTTACACCAAAGCAGGTTCGAAAGTTGGCTTTTCAATATGCTACGACTCTTAATATTACGGTTCCAACATCTTGGTCTACAAACCAAATGGCAGGGCCTGATTGGTTTACTTCGTTCTTAAAACGACAACAGACATTATCCATCAGAACTCCAGAGGCTACTAGCCAAGCTAGAGCTTCAAGTTTTAATGAACATAATGTGTCACAATTTTTTAAAAATCTTAAAACAGTTTTAGACCGACTGAAATTAACTGCGAGTGACATATATAACATGGATGAAACCGGTATCACCACCGTACAGAACCTGATAGAGTAGTGGCTCGTAAAGGATTTAAACAAATTGGCAGAATAACGTCTGCAGAACGGGGTACCCTAGTGACACTGGCCATTGCTGTTTCAGCGTCAGGCAATTCAATTCCTCCGTATTTCATATTTCCTAGGAAAAACTATCGAGCGCACTTTGTTCGAAGCGGTCCACCTGGCAGTATAGGTGATGCGAATCCTTCGGGATGGATGACCGAGACACAGTTTATAAAATTTGCAGAGCATTTTATACACAACGTAAGATGTTCAAAAGAAAAACCAGTGTTATTGTTGCTCGATAATCATGATTCTCATTTGTCAATAACTGCACTCGATATTTTTAAACAAAACGGAGTTACTGTTTTATCGTTTCCACCTCATTGCAGCCATAAACTTCAGCCATTAGACCGAAGTGTTTATGGTCCTCTAAAAAAATACATCAACACCGCTTGCGATTTATGGATAACGAATAATCCGGGCCAAACAATGACCATATATGATATCCCAGCGGTGGTGAAGTCAGCTCTACCCAATGCAATTACTCCAAAGAATATTATGGCTGGCTTTCAAGTATCTGGAATAAGTCCATTTAATTCGGATATATTCCCTCCTGAGGAGTTTATGGCTGCTTTTGCTACAGATCGACCAATTCAAACTGCTGCACTCATTGATCAATCTCGACCGGAACTAAATGAAGTTACTGTGCCAATTAACCATCCTCTACCTGATTTAAATCTGTCTTTGGAGCAGTGTGATCCGCCTCCACTCGTGCCGATTCAAGTTACTCCGCCAACTCAGGTTAATTCACATTCTATTCCTCTTACAATCTCAACTACCAAATTCTACTGTGCAGTATCAGCAACTTCGCCTATATCATCTGTTAACGATACATCGGCTATATCATTTCCTGATGGTGTCTCTGCCCTTCCATCAACTTCCAGCACCAAGTTATTGACAAACTTAAGACCATTTCCTAAAGCTGGCGACAGAAAAACAAATACCAAACGAGGAAGAAAAAGACGTTCCACTGCAATTCTTACAGACACACCAATCAAAAAAGCTTTAGAAGAGGAAAAAAAGGCAATACAGGAGAAGAAGGCAGCAGTTTCTGCTAGAAAAAAGAAAAGAATCACAAAAAACTCTGCTTCCACTTCAACCAAAACGACGGTTGATAATGCTAAAAAAGATTTATTCAAGAGAAAAATAAAGAAAAAGCGTTCAATAGTATCTTCAGATGAAGACTCAGACCAGGATAATGCTTTCTGTCTAGTTTGCATGGAGCCACATTCCAATAGTCGCCCTGGAGAACAGTGGATCGAATGCATTGAATGCAACTTTTCAGCGCACTTCAAATGCACTGATGGCAATACTGTACCATATAGATGTCAAAACTGCGATTGTGATGAATACTAACAGTATTTCCAAATACAGATTTCTAATTATGTTATTAACTAAAAAAAGTTAACGTTGTTTGAATTCATACCTTCTTATTAAATACATTTACCTATATTTTTCGGCTTCTATTATTTTATATACCTACCCATTATTGATTACTGCTCCTTTGTATATTTTTCCAGTGAAGTTATGTTTTATACCTATATGCCAACCTACCCCAAGGGCTATGACAATTTACCCCAATCACGGGGTAAATTGACATAGGTTGTAGAGCTACTCTTATTATTTTATATGAGTATGTTGGAATACATCTAGGGATCTAGAAAAAAGGGCAATATTGAAGTAATGTTCACTCTATCTTACGGTAATGCGCACTTTTCAAAACAAGTAGATAATACTAGTCTTAAAAAAATATATAATAGGCGAATCTATGACAACCAACCCCGGTCTCCCCTACCGTTAACAGTTTAAGTTTTGAAGTTGTTCATTACAGTAATGGAACAACGTTACCATATGTTGCATCGTTAAAATATGATACAAACAACCCCTGGCTTTGTCTCAACATGACGCCATGCGCAAAGTCGATCAAAATTAGAACGGCAAGTGAGCATATCTTGTTTGTTATAGTAGTCAAAGAAAACCGTAAACAAAGAAAACCATGGATGACAAACGGAATATTACAAATTATGGAGAAGAGACGGAAGGTAAAAAATAAAAACCTAACAAGATACAAAGAGCTTAACAGGGAAATTGAGAGAAAGATAAATGCAGCTAAGGAAGAGTGAATGAAAGAAAAATGTAAAGAGGTAGAAGATCTGCAAAGGAAGCATAAAGATTGAGAATTACACAGAAAGGTGAAAGAAGTCGCTGGGATATGGAAACCCAAACATTTATCTATTGTAACAAACACGAAAAACCAAATGGAATTACACCCTGAAAAACAGAAGGAAATATGGGAACAATATCTTAAAGATTTGTTTGGTGATCGGAGAGCAGAAGGGCCTCCACAAATAGATACCGATGGAAAACTAAGTATTCTAACCGAAGAAGTTATGCGGGCCATAAAAGACGCAAAGAACAACAAGGCACCTGGCGAAGATCTAACAACAGCCGAACATTTTAAACACCTGAGTGATGATGCTGTCGGGAAATTAACCTACCTCTTTAACATTATATATGAACATGGCACTCTACCGCATGACTGGCTAACATCCACATGTGTAGCTCTTCCTAAAAAACAAAAAGCAAGGAAATGTGAAGACCATCGAACTGTATCCCTAATGAGTCATGCTGCTAAGATTTTTATGCGAGTAATTTATAACCGCATTCACAATAAGTGTGAAAAATACCTGAGTCGTTCTCAATATGGTTTTAGGAAAGGTACAGGCAGCAGAGAAGCAATAATGGGATTGACACTAATGGCAGAAAGGTACCTCGAGGTTCAAAAACAGCTGTATGTGTGCTTTGTCGATTATAGAAAGGCCTTTGACCGCATTAGACACGAAAAATTGATTGAGGTGCTAAAAGAAGTAGGGCTGGACGGACACGACATAGCTATAATAAGCAATACATACTGGAACCACACAGGATGTGTTCGAACAGACAACGGAAATACCAATTATGTAAACATAGAACGAGGAGTGCGTCAAGGGTGCATTCTGTCCCCTCTTCTATTTAATGTCTATGCCGAAAATATCATCAAAGCTTCTCTTGAAGATCGCCCTGAAGGTGCCAGAGTCAATGGAATCATCATTAACAATGTAAGATATGCCGATGACACCATAGTATTAGCAGAAACAGAAGAACAACTAAAAATATTGGTGAACATACTATCAGAAGAAAGTCACAGACTAGGTTTGGATATTAATCTTTCCAAAACCAAAATCATGGTATTCCACAAGAACCCCCACGAACAAATTACACCCAACATACAACTCAATGGTATCACCCTTCAGAGCTCCCAAAGCTTCATATACCTGGGCAGAGAGCTAAACAGTCAGCTAGACCACTCAAAAGAAATTAGAAGACGTATTGAAATAGCAAGATCTGGCTTCAAGAACATGCGTAAAATACTCTGTAATCCCAAGCTATCAATCACAATAAGGTTAAGAACACTAAAGTGTTATGTGTGGTCTCTACTACTATATGGCTGTGAGACCTGGACATTAAAACAGTATGACGTCAACAAACTGAATTCATTCGAAATGTGGATGTACCGCCGAATGCTAAGAATAAGCTGGACCAGCAAAACTACAAATGAAGAGGTACTGGAAATAATGAACACACGACCTCATCTGGTTAATACAATCAAAATTAGAAAGACGTCATATCTAGGACACATAATGCGCCGTAAGGAATTTGAGCAGCTCCAGGTAATATTAGAAGGCAAAATCGAGGGTAAAAGGGGTAAAGGAAGAAAGAAGAAATCCTGGCTCCGAAACATCAGAGATTGGACTCACACAACAGGAAATGACTTAATCCATCAAGCCCAGAACAGAGAGAAACTTGCTATATTGATCGCAAACCTCAATAGAGAAGGCACTTAGGAGGAGGATAGTATCATGTTTTCATCCAGTATGAGTTTTTAAATGTCTTTTCAAATTACCTTTCTGATAAAACTGTTTTAAACAAATATCACACTTGAAAGGTTTTAGTCCAGTGTGAATATTTGTATGTGTATCCAAATAATTTTTATATATAAACTGTTTAAAACAAATTTCACACTTGTATGGTTTTTCTCCAGTGTGCGATCTCATATGCTGTTTCAAATGACTTGCAGTGATCGACTGCTTGAAACAAATTTCGCACTTGTGAGGTTTTTCTCCAGTGTGCGATCTCAAATGTGATTTTAAATAAGCTTTTTGGCTAAACTGTTTAAAACAAATTTGACACTTGTAAGGTTTTTTTATAATGTGCGCTCGCAAATGATTTTCCAATGTTCGTTTGTGACAAAACTGCTTGAAACACATGTGACACTTGTGGGGTTTTTCTTCAGTATGCGTAAGCAAATGATTTTTCAACATCTCAGTTCTAGAAAACTGCTTAAAACAAATTTCACACTTGTAAGGTTTTTCTCCAGTGTGCAATACCATATGTTGTTTCATATGTCCTAGTTGGGAAAAATGTTTAAAACAAATTTTGCATTCGTAAGGTTTTTCTCCCGTGTGAAGCATCATGTGTTTGTTTAACGAACTTCTCCGGGTAAATTGTTTAAAACAAATTTCGCATTTGTAAGCTTTTTCTTCTGTGTGCACTCTCGAATGTGTTTTTAAATTACTCGAATGACTAAAATGCTTAAAACACATTTCGCACTTGTAAGGCTTTTCTCCTGTGTGCACTCTCAAATGCTTTTTCAAACTTCCCGATTCAGTAAATTTCATAGAACAAATTTCGCACATGTAAGATTTTTCTCCGCTGTGAATTTTCATGTGTTTGCGTAACGAACTTCTACTGGCAAGTTGCTTAAAACAAATTTCACATTTTATTGTTTGTTCTTCAATAGGTGGACGTATACGTTGTTCTTTATTACGTGAGCGTACAAGTATGGTTGTCATAGTTTCCGATGTGTTCTCGTCAATAAAACCTAAAATAAAAACTAGGATACATATTTTTTAATTTCAGAAAAATTGAATGCAACAATAGAGAAAATTTTGACAACTCAATACGTATTGATTGACAGAAGTACACTAAATTTGGCACAATTTAAATGTTATGATCTCCAATAGTGTTGCCCAAAATCGGTCTTGGTCTTGCAGTCTTGGTCTTGTTCTTGCGTTTTTGCAAGACCGAGACCAAGACCAAGACTGCCTAATTTTTGCAAGACCAAGACCAAGACTAACCGTGCAAGACTTGAGCAAGAACAAGACTAAGCCTGCGAGACTCTTGCGTCTTGCAGTTAGGACTGAGTGTGGTTTGAAGGAGTATAATAGTTCGGGTTTATGCTTAGAGACTCTATGAGACACAAAGAAGTATTAACAAAAGTTTGGAAAATTTGACTTGTTCATTACGAAAAATACCATAAACATACATAGCGAATCAAAATGTCCATTACAAGAACACTTAAAAATTTGACACGTACTCAGAGGTCATAATTACAATCTAAAAATAAAATATTTTGTACATTCTTTCCCAGCACACTCCTTCTTCGCTCTGAAATTAATTGTCCAGATTATGAGAATAGCCCCTTCTAATTATAAAATAATATCTTTGCTTTGCGACGCCGACAGTAATATCGTATCGAAACTTTTAAAAAATGTGTCACCTTAGCTGATAAAAAATATAATTAGGTTAGCATATTTTTTTCTTATAATTTAGTTACGAGGAATTTAAATACCACAAATCTTATCGGCCTAAGACTAAATATCTATTTTGCTGAGTATTTAAAATTTGCTGAAATAATGCGGCTACTATTCAAAAGTAACGAGATAAACAAAGAGATAATGCCGATTACAGTATAAACAAAATACCCATATATTTAAAGTAACCAACTAACTATAATAAGTCTCGGTTTTGTATTCGGTACTTCGAGTATTTGATAGTAATGAGTATAAAGTAACAAGTAGTTACTTTTTCAACATCACTACTTTATTCTCAATCAAGCTTTCTCTAATGCAATAATTGTTTTTTATCTAGTCCTTGTTGTTCTCGGTGATCAGTGAGAAGTTTACAATTTGACATGGGTGACGAATTTGACATGAGTGATTCAAATAGTTCTATAGTCGGAGTAATGAGAGTTGAAGTCATAGATCTAAAGGACCTAAAAGCAAATTTGATGAGTTTTTGGTGGTCTCTTTATACTGCTTTAATAAGTGAATTATAGTTTTTTATTTTATCACCTAAAAAATCTGCACCCTTGATACATGTATGTGGATTTTTTGCCAGATACCAATCTTTTTTAAGATTTTCATTTCATATACGATGGAAGGTCCATCAATCCCTTTCTAGGCAGATAATGTTTAAAATACAGTCAAGTTTATGTCATTAATTTGTTTTTTTTTGTGTTTTAACCATGTTTCAGCGCATGTAAGCCTATTAAATAATGCAAACGTTTATTGAGAAACATATTGACTTGCGTGGGGCATAGTAGATAGCTGAGTTAATTAGAGCATAGGCACGGATCGCTTAGATCTGTGCCTATGCTTCAAACCCTACTCGGTGTCAGTTGTTTAGACATATATTAATTTTGTTGGTCTTTATTATGGCTATGGTTATTCAAGCTTAAAATGTACTTGCTCTGTTACGTTGTTCTATGATCTAAAGGAACGTTTTATAAATAGTAATAGGCTAATGGGTAATTGCAAGACCTGCAAGACTTGCAAGACTCTTGCTGCAAGACCAAGACCAAGACCGGGAGTGCAATACCAAGACCAAGACCAGGTGTATTAGCGCAAGACCAAGACTGTCTAAGTCTCGTCTTGGTCTTGCATTTGGGCAACACTAATCTCCAAAATATGGTAAAAAATGAAATTAATGATGACAGCATAGTCAACTAAACTACATTTGAGTGCAAAATAATCGACTCAAAATCATTTTGCGAAAGTACGTCTCCTGTTTCAATCTAAAAATATTTTGTGTACAATCATTAACCTCATTATTGAGTTTTAAAAAATGTTGTTTTTTGATGAATTGGATGACGCATTACAAATAAATAATGCAACACGTAGAGAGGGTGTCAGAATTTGACGCATTGAAATCCACACGCACCGACTTAACGTGTTCGGTTAAAATCGTACGCATCAATTTCCATAGCAACCCACTAATACTTCAGTCATCAGTCACTTAAGTTCGCAACTGCGTTACAAATGGATACCAATCCGCCAACGCAACTCAAGCAGTAGCATTATTGAGAGAAGGTCTGAGTGCATCGTCGGTACCAAGATACTGCTGATTATATCCGTTGACAAGGAGGAGGCCATAAACGAATAACGACGGAGAGAGATGATCGATTTATTGTATCGAAATCCCAGAAATCGACATTTGAGTGGTGCTAAACTCAAAGAAGAGGTTACCAGCGTTTGGGCAGTCAG
Organism: Diabrotica balteata; assembly: GCA_918026665.1. Lineage (NCBI taxonomy): Eukaryota > Metazoa > Arthropoda > Insecta > Coleoptera > Chrysomelidae > Diabrotica > Diabrotica balteata. The sequence continues at coordinate 206,267,811 of OU898276.1, read as the reverse complement.
GAGGAGACTAAAGACAGCCAACCTGACACCAAAAACGGCAGCGACGAATCCCAAGCTAACTGCAGCCCAGAAGCAAAGGCGATTAGAATTTGCTCGCGAACATCTGCATTGGGACGACTATCAATGGAGTCAGGTATTATTCTCTGATGAAAGCAGGATCTGCCTACATGGCAACGACAAGAGGCGTTGAGTCTATGGAAGGCCAGGAGAGCGATTTGCTCAATTTTGTATACGAAAAATTTCTTGTATATTTTGGGCAGGCAGTTCTATTGATGGGAAAACCGAGTTGATTTTCGTGCCTGGTGAAGGAAGTGGAGAAGGTTTAACGGCGGATCGTAACATCAGAGACATTTTGGAGAAACATGTGGTTTCATACGCCGGATTTATTAGTGATGCCTTTATTTTAATGCAAGATGCCATATCCCCGGTTGGTGAGTCCGCTAAACCACGTGTAATTCAAAATTTACATCCATCGTCCCTCCTCGTATTCTACAGATCACAAAAATCAGCATGGATGAGCGCTGAACTATTCAAAGAATGGTTTGAGCGTGAATTTATTCCGAGAGTAACACGCCATCTTAAGAGCGTGTTACTCTGTGAGACAGGTGACATAAAAAAATTATCTTTCTTCCTCCTAATGTGACAAGTTTGGTACAACCGATGGATCAAGGGGCGATTGAATGCTTGAAAAGACGAGACAGACGTAAATTACTGTCCGAAATTTTACAACGCGCAGAGGGCGAAGTGAAGATCTCAATTTTATTGATACCATCAAAAAAGTTAATTTAAAGGACGAAATTTACATGTTAGCTTCCGCCTTCCAAAAAATTCCTGCTTCTACTTTCGTTAAGTCTTAGCGAAAACTTTTGGCCAACATTGAGGAACTTGTTCAGTGTCAACAATCACACGACGAAGATAATTCTACCACCATTCTTCAAAATTTCCAAATGTTATCCGAAAATGTCCAATTGCAGGACGAAGATATTGAAGAATGGATGAACTGTGACGAGGAACTTGAAAACGAATTTTGATGATGATGATGTTGACGGAGAGGAAAAGGTCGGCCACACCGAAGCGAAGGCTGCAATGGAGGTGGCATTGAAGTATATTGAACAACAACCTGGGTCATATTCAATAGACGTCTTGGTTTTTAAAAAATGGAGAGATATAGCTTTTAAAAATTCACTTAATGTCCAGAAACAGAAGAAAGTTACCGATTTTGTAAAACAAATTTGTAAAATATTTAAATATATGTGTATGTAGTATGTACATAGAAATAAATAGTGTTTTTCAACTGTATACTCAGTAATATTTATTAATATACACCTTCCTATACCTGTGTTTGATACATGTATGTATGTACTTAATTTTTCTCATGAAAATGCCTGCACATCGGATTAACTGGCCAGTCTCTGGTCCCGAGGTGGCTGGTTAAGAAGAAGTCTACTGTACAAACTTTTTGTTTTCTGAATCATTTTAGTAATAAATATGTTAGTTTTGTATAATATAATGAAATACGTTTATTGTTTAAATTGATTTATTGTTTTTTCAATACAATTGTCTGAGTTAAAACTATTTTTCGAAGCCCTTTTCCATTGAAGAATTCTGAAAATTGAGTGTAAAACTGTACCACACTTTTTGGCCAAGAACAAATATAATTCTTAATAAAAAAAAATCAATTTCAGATACTTGTCCAAGAAATGATTTGCATGACTATACTTCCCAGGTTTTTATCGAGTATGAATTCTCAAATGTGTTTTTAAATTATGATTCCGATAAAACTGTTTAAAACAAATTTCACACTTGTAAAGTTTTTGTCCTGTGTGAACTCGCGTATGTTCATCCAAAGAACTTTTATAAGTAAACTGCTTAAAACAAATTTCACACTTATAAGGTTTTTCCCCAGTGTGCAATCTCAAATGCCTTCTTAGATTACTCGCATCACTAAACTGCTTAACACAATTTTCGCACTTGTAAGGGTTTTGACCAGTGTGAATTCTTGTATGTTCAGTCAAAGTGCTTTTATAAGTAAACTGCTTCAAACAAATTTCACACTTGTAAGGTTTTTCTCCAGTGTGAGTTCTCAAATGTCTTTCCAAACTACCTGCCTGAGAAAACTGTTTTAAACAAATATGACACGTGACTTGTTTTTCTCCAGTGTGAGTTCTCAAATGCCTCTCCAAATTACCCTTCCATGAAAACTGCTTAAAACAAATTTCGCACTTATAAGGAATCTCTCCAGTGTGAATTCGTAAATGAAGTTTTAAATAACTTTGCTGAGAAAATTGTTTTAAACAAATATCACACTTGACTGGTTTTTCCCCAGTATGAATTCTCAAATGTCTATCCAAGTTACCCTTCCCACAAAACTGCTTAAAACAAATGTCACACTTGGTCTGAGCTGTTTTTTCAGTGTGTGTCATCAAATGTCTTTTCAATCGAACTTTTTGAGAAAACTGCTTAAAACAAATTTCACACTTGTAAGTTTTTTGTCCAGCATGAACTCTTTTATGTTCATCAAAAGTTTCAGATTTTAATGTTTTTTCTTGCACATGTTGGTCCATATGGTGTTCTTTATTATATGAACGAACATGCATTCTTTTTGTTGTATCCGACTTGTTCCCCTCTTCGAGAAAGTCTAAAATGAAAACTAGAATAGATATTTTTGTTTTATTGAAGGAAAATGTTTCATTTAATGAAACAACGGAAAATTAAAAAAAATTGTATTATCTATTAACTGAAGTACTACACATCAAATATAGCTTGAGACTTGGTCTTTTTGATATTATACTCCACCTCCGATGCACAGTAGACAGAAACAAAATTCAACATTATTATTTCTAGATTGCTGAAAACGTAATGTGCTTGTACAGTATGCATCAAAAATTATTGTTTTTCATTTTAATAATTTTAGACTAGCCCAAGCACAGATATCCTCCTGCAGACAACAAAGATTGCATAGTCAGAAATCAAATAGACTATATATTAGTCAAAAATAGATACAAAAACTCAATTAAAACAGTAAAAGCTTACCCCAGAGCAGATGTGAACTCAGACCACAACCCGCTGATAGCTAGAATGCACGTGAAACTCAAAAAGTGATGTAAGCCTTGATAAAAATATGTGTCTACAAGAGCACTGTATTTATTAGTTGTAGTATCATGACTATGTCAATACTATATTAATTTCTAACTGAAGCACATTCCTGTGATTTACATTTCCATATTTCAGATTCCTAATGCATATCTCTGTACTAGTACTCAACAACTTGTATCACAAAAGGAGCAAATGAAAACATCATACTAAGACACAAAGAAAAAATCAGGTTTTAATATATGAAATACCTTAATGTATTGAAATAACTGTGGAATAAAAAAGAACTATAAAAATAAGTTCACCCTATATATTTTTATTATTTATCTCACCTGAGTTATCTTTATTCTCCAAGTCTCCAAGATCAAGAGAAGTGGACAGCTGATTCTCTATATATCTTGGATCCTCAATCAACTCTTCCTTAATTTCAGCTTTTACTGTCCCATCTTAAAAGATTTGAATCACATTTAACTGTTTAGTACTAATTATTATCATCTTACCTAGCTTATACTCAACTGGATCATTCTTCAAGTCTCTCAGATCAAGAGAGGTGAATACCTGACTCTCTATATATCTTGGATAACCTTCGACAAACTCTTCTTTAATTTCAGCTTTCACACTCTTAGCTAATAAAAAATACGAATTACATCCCATTGTTTAGTACTAGTTTTTATTACTTGTGTTACCTGAGTTAGTTTCTGATTCAGTATTTAAGTCCTCAAGATCGGTTAATGTGGACAGCTGATTCTTTACGTTTCTTTGAACATATTCAATAGACTCTTCCTTAATTTCGATATTAGATTCCATAGCAGCCATCGAGTTAGAATATAGCAGCCAAATAAAATGAAATCTACCAATTTTTTTTATTATAATCAATGGCAACAATTGTGGGATATCAACACCACAGAATAATAAACAATCTTGTTTATTATTCTGTGTCAACACTATAGTGTTTAAAGAAGTTTGAATGTAGTAATCTGGTTGAATAATAGTTTAGACTAGGCATAATATAATACAAACCACAAAAGACTTTAGGGCCAAATATCGTATATCCAAATTTTTATGGCAATATAGAGACACAGTATGTTGTCTATACTGTGATAGAGAGATATCGCAATGTCAAACCACAGTATAAATAACAACTGTTGTCTATACTGTGGTCAAACGTTATTTATTTCTCTATGGTTTATACGTCAAGAGTACTCAAGAAGAAGGAAGAAAGTTATCAAGTGAAAGAAGCCCTTATCCGTTAACAATCCGTTAACATTAACGTAACGTAACATTCACTATGCGCTTGCGTACATACTTGCGATATCTCTCTAATGAACGAATGAACATAACCTCTATTTCTCTCATCTATGTCACAAACCTCTGTATATTGTGGTATATTTTATATATATGTATAATAATTATATATATACTGTACTCTACTCGTAATCATTCTCATCTGAATATGGATATTATGGAAGGTAAAGTTAAACTTAAGAAAGAGTATGACCAAAATGATATAGAGCTATCCACATCAGCAGATCTAGAAGATTTGAAAAATGAAACAGGGGAAGATTACCCAGGTAAGAAGAAAAAAACGCCTTTGCCCCCATCATCTGAACTGAATCTGTGAGTTACTATAAGTGTACTATAAAATAAAAGTTTACCCAATTTATAAAAAGTATTCTTTGGTCGTAGTTGAGCATGAGGGTAGGACACCGAAACTAAATGGGTTCTTATTTACTTAATGATTAATGTACAATGCTTTTTGGCATACAATATATAAAAATAACAACACAATTACACTAGGAGTTAAATTTGGAATGTAAAAAGTTCAGTGATGTATTATCAAACATTGGCTAATAAGTCAAAATTTTAATATGGCATCCTATCCAATTTTATAGCCTTGAGTCGATTTTTTGATTGAATGTAATTATGTTTAATAGATGGACACAAATTCTTGCATTCACCAATGATATCGTTAAAGTGGTCAAAATTTACAAACGCTGCAAGTGAACTAATACTTGTAAACGAGGAAGAAACCAAAAACAAAATGTTGGTTGCATAAAACCTTCAAAATGTTCAACAGAAAATCCAAATTAACAACTATATATAACCAAGATATTCACTCATTTAGTTAATTTCTTGGTGGTGTAAGCCGCTTTAATAAGCAGCTCTATGTTAATTGAAGACCAGCAAAATGCTGAATGTAGGAGATTAGGCAATAAGAGAATTTCTTTAGGAAATATTGTGACATAAGAGATTTCCTTTATATCTAATAACTAATTACATTAATAAATAAACTTCATACTATGTAGGTACAGTCCTTTTTCAATAGGTGACACCAAAAGTTCAAATTATCAAAAAGGTTTACAAGGATTTCTCATGAGAGGATCATTACATCAAATTCAGTAATGCCAATGATTAAAAGTCGATTATTCTCATACACAAAAAATGTGAAACTGATCACACTGCACTGTCATAGAGTACTTTTTTCAATTTGTGGGTTTATACACTTATGTTAGAATGTTGATGTTACAATGTTTTAAGATTAAGATTATAATGTGAATTTTGCAAAATATTCTTATTTAGTTTCTTTAGATATGGAAGGTAAAGTGGAAATTAAGAAAGAATTTGAAGAGTCTGACCAAAATGATAAAGAGCTATCCACATCAATAGATCTGGAAGATTTAAAAAATGATACAGGGGAAGATTACCCAGGTAAGAAAAAAGGTTTATTTTATATCATATTTAAGTATAGTGTGTATAAAAAAACAGGGCTCATTAAATTTCCATATTTCATCATTATCATGTTTGTTATAGTAGGTATAATATAGTAATATATACATAATAATATAGTAAACATTATGTTTACTGTAAAATAAAAGTTAAATTACACAGTTATATAATTAACAGTAGTTAAATATCAATCAACCTCAAAGGATGTCATTAGCAATTGCTCCCAAAAAACTGTTGTGTTTTACAAGTAAATATTAACAATTAATTTATAAAGTTATATCAAGATATGCATAATTAGTACAAGGTATATAAAGATCATCTTCATTTTTTGTAAAAATAATTTGTGTAATAATTTGTAAATTGTAATAACTGCAATGAGAGGTTTATAGCTTTAGTTTTTATCTTTCAAACAAAAACTTGAAATAATTAGGACAAATTGATAGTGATAGATAAGTAATTACCATCTACCAGTGACGTGACTTATATTTATTAAAGGGTTTACGGTTTTCATTCTGTTGAATATTCAATATTCAATAGCACCAATAAAAAGATCCCCAATAAAAAGATGGCGTCCGATAAGGATGATCGCGAGAGTGAGAGCGAAAAAACCAAGTTTACTTGTTGCAAAACTAAGAAAATAAGCACAATAATAAGTGTGGAAAAGCCTTTCATAAATCATGCACTGCACAGGATTGGGCCGGAAAACTTCAAATTTTAGATGAAAAGCGTGTGATTTGTTGTGATTCTAACATAAACTTAAATAGTGGGGATGGCATAAAAAATATGATCATTCATCTGCTAAATGAACTAATTTGTGAGTTAAAAAGTGTTCTTCTTCTTCCTACTAATATATAGGCTTTCAAGCCTGTTTCTTCTTCAATAATAGCCTCATAAATTGAGCATCTTGTTCTTGGTCTGTGAAAAGTAATAAGAGTTAAAAAGTAAAAATCAAATTTTAGAGGAAAATAATAAGCTCATATGGGAAAAAATAGAAAGCATAGAGAAAAAGTTAACAAAAAATTCCATGGAGGTAAAAAATGCTGCAAAAACTAAACATAACAATAACAATCCATTAATTTTAAAAGAACAAATTGATTTAAAAGAGACTACAAGGTCAGTTGACGCAGTCACAGAACAGCCAATTCGTTCTGTTGATTTGTCTGAGCTGCCACCTAAACCAAGAATATCAAGCAGTTCAATTGCACCTGTGACGCTTGTAAAAGATACAAATGTTACATTGTTTATTAAATGTGTGTTCATTTTTGTTTCTGTTTTCTATTTTTGATGTAAATTTTTCCTTGTAAAAAAAATAAGGTTGGGTTTTATTTTAGGTTGCCTTCAGAAGGACAACAGTTATAAGAAAATTATGAAAACTAAAAATGAAAAGTATAACACTATTTTCACTAAAGAAACAACAGTTAATACGAATATGAAATTTAAGACCGGCCAAAGACCCTACATGTGTCACATTTGTTTAAAGCAGTTTTCTCGAACACATCATATGAAAACACATTTGATGACACACACTGGAGAAAAACCTTACAAGTGCGAAATTTGCTTAAAGCAGTTTTCTCAACTAGTACATATGAAGCGACATATGGGAATACACACTGGAGAAAAACCCTACGAGTGCGAAATTTGTTTTAAGCGGTTTACTGGAAAAGGTGGTTTAAAAATACATTCGACATCGCACACTGGTGAAAAACCTTATAACTGCGAAATTTGTTTTAAGCAGTTTACTCAATTAAGTAATTTGAAAACACATTTGAGAGTGCATACTGGAGAAAAACCTAACAAGTGTGACATTTGTTTTAAACAGTTTAGCGATGCAAGTAAGTTGAAAAGGCATTTGAGAGTGCATACTGGAGAAAAACCTTACCAGTGTGAAATTTGTTTTAAGCAGTTTACTGAAAAAGGTAGTTTAAAAATACATTTGACATCGCACACTGGAGAAAAACCTTATAAGTGCGAAATTTGTTTTAATAAGTATACTACAGGAAGTACTTTGAAACAACATATGAAATTGCATACTGGGGAAAAACCTTACAAGTGTGACATTTGTTTTAAGCAGTTTAGCGATACAAGTAACTTTAAAAGGCATTTGAGGTTTCACACTGGAGAAAAACCTTACCAGTGTGAAATTTGTTTAAGGCAGTTTGCCTATAAACAATATTTGGATAAACATACGAAAGTTCACACTGGGGAAAAATCTTAGTGTAAAATTTGCTTTAAACAATATTCTCGAAAAAACAGTATGCAAAGACATTTGCTAGTACACACAGTGAAAAAAAAAACAATGTAAAATTTAGTTCAACGACTTGAAAAAAAATTGTCCACTTAACAATTTTTTCTTAAACTTCACAATATAAAGTGTGCTTCAACTGTAGTGGCGGAAATTTCTCATCAAACCTCACCAAACAAGGAAGGAAGTTAAAGATACACACAATTTATTAAACAATGATATTAGATTAAATTTTTGGCAATATTGTACTCCATTTTAATACATATTATTATAATTTATCACATACATATATTGTATGTATGTGAAACCATAGAAACATATTACAGATTATAGTGTTAATAAATATTAATTACAAAGATTGTTTTAACTTTAACACCTTTATTATTTATATTATTACTCACTTAAATGTCACAAAGTTAAATAGAAGAATATACCAAATGATTGTCATAAAGTAAAGAAATAAGTTTTGTTTTGCAACTTCATTTTTTATTTGCGCCCAAACCATTTCTATAGGATTCAACTCTCTGGATGATGGTTTTAAAGAAACATGTCCACATTATTGCAGCACTTTGTCAAATTTATAGTGAATATGATCTTGTTTGTGTCGTGTGATGATTTCATACAATTGCGGTTTTAACATTGACGTTACAAATGGTAAATTTTTTCTGTCAACCAATATATCATCCTTTTTTTTAGAATTACTGGTTTGTGCTTTATTAATTTATACATTATGATATGACGTATTCTCAGTAACGACAGCAGATCCAACAGGCAAATTGGGGATTAACTGTTCTTTCATCCATTTTTAATAATTTTCTGAATTAATGTCATCATGATAATCTCCTGTTTTAAGCACCGCTATAAACAAAACTACTACAACTTGAAAATAAGTAGAAAATAAGAGTCCTACAACAGACAAAGCAATCAAAGACAAAGAGCCGATACTATATCGTATAACAACGATTAGTTAAACACTGAGATTGCAAAAACTGTTTAGTATATAGTAGATTAGTATATACTAAGATATTAAATAATACTAGATAATTTAATTTTGAACCATTAACAAAATTGTAATAAGTATATGATGACAAGTATTTGCTGGTAACATGATCTTTACAGATATCGCCACCGTTGTATATATTTCTTTGTCGATACCAGTCTTTATATAACATGAATTATTTTTCAATATATTGCATATCGCTAAAATAACATTGCAAAGGCATAACTTGAATTATTTATAGTCGGACAATTTTCAATTAAAGGTGATTAATCTACAAATTGAACTAAACGGTAGCGGCAACCATGTAAAATTTCATTAGTAAATTTTTACCGGCGTCATTTTTATTGTGTATGCTTCTTCCATGTAAATAAGCTAGAAAGTAAGATAAATTTGCCCCCTAACGATATAAATTGGTGCGATTCACGAGTGTATAGTGAGACAAGTTCATTAAATAGTTTGAATCATCGGCAAACTTATCAATATTTTGCTGGTCTATATATATTTACGTTCTTAGAAAGATTGTTAATGAGATAAATATGAAATCTTAGTTTATTCCTTCCAGATTATATACATATGTGCATAGGCGTAGTGTGTTCTTGGGAATATATTTATTAAATAGACTTTATTATTAACTTTAAAATAGTTTTGAGGTCAGTAAAGTAAATTTGAGGCTAAAATAGTATTAAAGCCTTAACGGCCGCTCAATATAAATTAGGACTAATTTACAACCAAAAAGATTTTTTTCTCATTTTTAAGGAAAACAGTACACTTTTTAATAAAGGAACATATTGTATCGTTAAACGTAAATTAAATTTTAAGGTGAAAATTTTCGAAACATTCGGGGTGTAGATGCATTCTGCACTTTTTACATAAATAAATAGTAATACTTTTGTACATCCTACATTTTTGCACTATCGTCTCTTTTTGTAATGTGGCCAATATTGTCGAATTTGGTTTTATCGGGTAAAGCAAATTTAGATTGACGTCCATGTACTAAGTGACACTGATGTAGCGGTTTCTTCACTATTATAAATTAAAATTATAAATCTATGTCGGCTCATGCTTTCTCTTATAATATGCACTTCTTTATCCTCATCCTTTGACCAATTCATATCAACTTGAAGCAGAGTGTAAACCAGATAATATACATATGCTAATAATTTTTATTTAAATCTATGTTATTCATTTCAAAATTGTGACGGTTATTCTGGGATGCATAAATATTTGTAAAAATTACTTTTTTATCAGAAAGAGTGAAAAAGAGTTGGCTTTTTTATTGTCTAAATATCAATCAGACTGATGTTGAATTACTACTGAGCACGAATGAATATCTGTTATTACAACTTGAGATAAATTTGGATTTACTATTTTTGCCTGGTTTTTTCTTTGGACGTTTTATATTTGGTGCAGAGGAATATCATAATCAGAATCGTCAGCATTCCCAATCACTTGTATTTCATATGTACCTGCAATATCCGATTTTATTGATTCTTCACAAATAATATTATCATCAATGTCTTCAAGGAATATCATAATATACCAGCAAACAAAAATGGGAAAGATACCTGACGGAACTGTTAAAGCGATGGAAGATAATAATCAACACAATAACGTACCTGAATTAAGACACGAAATAAAAATCAGTTTTCAGGAAGTAGAAATAGTCATAAATTCACTCAAAAATAGAAAGTCACCAGGATCAGACGAAATAACCAACGAGCTTCTAAAATACGGAGGAGAAAGTATAACCCTAGAGATGACAAAACTTATACAAAAACTAATATTGCACTGCAAGATACCAGACGCATTGAGAAACAGCATAATGATACCGATGTTCAAGAAAAGAGATAAAGAAGACCCCAGCAATTATAGAGGTATAAATCTACTGAACACCGCACTTAAGCTTACCACAAAAGTCCTAACCAACAAAATCAATAAATTAATAACTTTAACAGACGAACAACAAGGATTCAGATCCGGATGATCCTGCGTAGACGCCGTATTTGTACTAAGACAAATCACAGAAAAGGCCATCGAGTACAATAAACCAGCATATCTATGTTTTATAGACCTGAAATCGGCTTTCGATCGCATCCAAGTCGAAGACGTCTTACACCTACTATATAAAAGAAACATACCAATCAATATTATACAAACCATCGAAAGCATCTACCTACAAATCGAATACAGGAAAAAATAAACGGAAAACTAACACAGTGTATACCAGTACAAAGCGGAGTCAGACAGGGTGACTCGTTAAGCCCACTTCTCTTTTATATAATAATGGACGAAATAATACAAGCAGTACGTAAAGGTCATGGCTACAGAATGGGGAACAAAGAAATCCAAATATTATGTTATGCAGACGACACCGGATTAATCGCCGAAATAAGAGACGAGCTCTAAAGATTAACACATATCTTCAATACAATAGCTAAGAAATACAATATTGTAGCGAGATGAAATAAAACGAGCGGTTCGAATTTATATAAATATATTTATTTATAACTTAACAGTTCGGTACTATCTTATCAACTAAACTAAACTCCTAATATCGTTACATATACTTAGGAATGTTCTAGAACATAGTAACTTTGATATATATATATATATATATATATATATATATATATATATATATATAATATATATCAAAGTTACTATGTTCTAGAACATTCCTACTTCTAATTCTAATTCAGTCAAATACGTGACGGTATGTTCTCTTGCGTTCGAGAGATCTATGGATGGTTCTCGATGCCGTTACACGGGCCACGCTGACTGCATGTTCGTAACAATATGATGATATCAGCAGAAAAATTAAAATGTATGACAACATCTAAATACCCCCTAAAATCGAAATTGATGGGAAAATAATAAAGCCAGAAGCAAGGTGTAGATATCTGGGAATAGATATAACTAGTTACGGAGATGTTGAAGAAGAAGTACGACATCAAAGCTTAAAAGCAAGTAAAGCGGCGGGTTCTCTTAATGACACAATCTGGAAGAACAAACACCTAAGACAAGACACAAAAACAAGAGTCTATAAAGCAGCAATTAGACCTATATTAACATACACGGCGGAGACAAGACCTGGCACATCTAAAACGAGACGACTACTAGAAACAACAGAGATAAAAATACTCCGATGAATATCAGGGAGAAGTCTGTTGGATAGGAAGAGAAACAAAAACATCAGAACAGCATGCAATATAGAAGACATACATGGATGGGTGACAAAACGAAAACAGGATTGAAACGAACACATCAGTAGAATGGCAGAGGATAGAATAGTACGAATAGCACGAGATAAGCCACCAAATGGACGAAGAAGTATTGGCAGACCAAGAAAAAGATAGTGCCACAATTTAAACAAGTTAGGAGGCTAATAATGAAGAAGAAACATACTAGAAGGAAGAAGAAGATCAATGTCTTCTACATCAGAAACTTTCTAATCTAATCTCTAATAAGAATAAAATTTTACTTTATTTTATTAGGCAACTATAAGATACTTGTTAAAAGAGACATGATAATTTAATAATTAAATCGGTCTCAGATTTAATTTTTACGTAATTACTTATGTGTTTAAATAAATAATTAAAATTTTTTGGTACGCCTCTGCAAAATTGATAAGTGGAATATGATTTCGTTGAAAAGGTATCGTTAAGGGCTTCGTTAAGTACGATGTTGCCAAGTAATCACCTTCAATTAAATTGTTTTAGTATAGCATGTCGCTAAACTATATTGCAAAGGTATAATATTATACGTCACAAGAAATTAAACAAAAAATCATTAAAACGTGTTTGTTAATAAATTCATTGCAAGAATACGATATATTATATTCAGTTGGTCCTATCAATACAATAAGAAAACTTGTTGACACAACAGAGCAGTAAAATGTTGTACATAAAGATGTAAAAGTTATCTTCACTTACTTGGTCCACTAGTAATAAACTTCTTAGAATTAAATGAGAAGCCGGTCTTTATACATGGTCCTTCCTTTACCTTAGTCTCATAATACAGGGAGGATACAATGAACGATAGCGAGTAAAGGCATATTTCTAATGAAGAAATGCTTACGAGTCTGTTTAATTTTTTAATGACCCTCCAGTGTCTCGGGCACATTCTGGAATTTATAATGAGCTTGCTGAGCTATCAAGCTCAATAGGACAAAAAATAATATGGTATAGTATTTATAAAGCCAGTTGAAATATTTCTCTCCGACTCGATTTATAAGAGCAGTTCAATATTACATTTACCGGTAATCAAGTTAAAGTATAAATAAGACGCCTCAATGTTTTAAACGTATTTGAAAAGACAATGACGTCGACTTTGCTAAGTATCAAGACAATGACTCTACACACACACATACACACTACACTAGGTACCTGACTGTACCATGCCAATGATCTTAGTTGTCGAGGCATTAACTCAATAATAATAATAACTTGGAGGTTCCCTTCTAGCCGGCGGCGATGGGTACAGATAAGAAATGCTATTGATTCATGCCAGTGCTGTACAGCTAAAATGTTTATTATTTTACGAAGTATAATTAAATCATTATACTGTCAATATGGCCTATTGCCATTTAATTATAAATTATTTTTGTTGCTTAATATGACATGCTAAAATCTTTTTTATACACTTATGTACTTTACGACAGCTTTAAGTAAATTAAAATTGTCCTTTTTCTGTTTTACATTAATCTATATTTGATTATAAAAATAAATGATGCGCCCATGTCTGGTAATATGATATTATTCTTTTAATGTTTGTCGGCAAACAGTTTTTTGGGTGTTTCAACTCACTTTATAAATACTATATCATACCCAATTTTATATCATTAAGTCAACTTTGTTGAACATTTTATTATACTTTACGCAGTTTATTAAAGTTATTTTTCACGGTTGTATTTATTTTTGTTCTTAATCCATATTTAAAAAAAAAAAACAAATGTAAAACAATTTTTATGATTGGTTTGTATTTTAGGTTGCCTCCAGGAGGAGAACAGAATGAAAATTATGAAAACAACGGAACCTTCATCTAAAGAAAAATATCGATTAGATTATCAGTTTACTCGATTAGGTAATATAAAACAACATATGAAATCGCAAACTGGGGAAAAACCTTATAAGTGCGAAATTTGTTTTAAGCAGTTTACTCAATTAGGTAATTTGAAAAGACATTTGCGAGTGCATACTGGAGAAAAATCTAACAAGTGCGAAATTTGTATTAAGCAGTTTAGTAGTGCAAGTAATTTAAGAAGACATTTGAAATTGCATACTGGGGAAAAACCTTACAAGTGCGAAATTTGTTTTAAGCAGTTTTCCCGGAAAGATAAGTTAAAAATCCATTTGAGAATTCATACTGGAGAAAATCCTTTCAAGTGCGAAATTTGTATTAAGTCGTTTAGCAATGCAAATCTTTTAAGAAGACATTTGAGATTACACATTGGGGAAAAACTTTATAAGTGCGAAATTTGTTTTAAGCAGTTTACTGAATTAGGTAATGTAAAACAACATATGAAATTGCACACTGGGGAAAAACCTTATAAGTGCGAAATTTGTTTTAAGCAGTTTACGACATTAGGTAATGTAAAACAACATATGAAATTGCACACTGGGGAAAAACCTTATAAGTGCGAAATTTGTATTAAGCAGTTTAGTAGTGCAAGTAATTTAAGAAGACATTTGAAATTGCATACTGGGGAAAAACCTTACAAGTGTGAAATTTGTTTTGAGCAATTCTCTTTGAAAGATTGTTTGAAAAAACATATGATTACACACACTGGGGAAAATCCTTATAAGTGTGAAATTTGTTTTCAGCAGTTTCCCCGGAAAGATAAGTTAAAAATCCATTTGAGAATTCATACTGGAGAAAATCCTTTCAAGTGCGAAATTTGTATTAAGCCGTTTAGCAATGCAAATCATTTAAGAAGACATTTGAGATTGCACACTGGGGAAAAACCTTTCAAGTGCGAAATTTGTATCAAACAGTTTAGTGATGCAAGTAATTTAAGAAGACATTTGAAATTGCATACTGGGGAAAAACCTTATAAGTGTGAAATTTGTTTTAAGCAATTCTCTTTGAAACATTGTTTGAAAAAACATATGATGACACACACTGGAGAAAATCCTTATAAGTGTGAAATTTGTTTTCAGCAGTTTCCCCGGAAAGATAAGTTAAAAATCCATTTTAGAATTCATACTGGAGAAAATCGTTTCAAGTGCGAAATTTGTATTAAGCCGTTTAGCAATGCAGATCATTTAAGAAGACATTTGAGATTGCACACTGGGGAAAAACCTTATAAGTGCGAAATTTGTCTTAAGCAGTTTACTCAATTAAGTAATTTAAAAAGGCACATGAGATTGCACACTGAATAAAAGCTTTACAAGTGTGAAATTTGTTTTAAGCAGTTTGATTAGCTCAATCTCTTAGATTGCAATTGTTAATAAATAAACTATTGCAATTTAGTTCTTGGCAAACAAAACTTTTGTATTTACTTGCTTCCCCATTATAACTTATTATTGAACTTGAACCTTTATGGACTTCCCTGCTATGGCGATTCAAGTTGCTCTGTGTTGAAAATTGTTTCTCACAATTAGAACAAAATACCGGCATGATGGTGACCTGCGGATAATTTCAACAAGTTCTAGATTTACAAAATAGGAGAGTTTATTTAACGTTGATAAACTTACCCTATTAACTTTATCCTTTCTAAAAATTTTTATAAAAAAACTAGGTACTCTAAAACTGAAATATAATTAGGAATACTCCGAATAATAGTAATGAACAAATTGGAATTAAATAAAATTACAAAAACTTTAATTAAAATCAAAAAGCAACTACACTGGCAACAAAACAGAAAACAACAAAAAGGCAAAAAATAAACTGGAGGGTAGACATAGGACTACAATCCTTTGAGTGCGCAAAATAGTTCCTTAAAAACAAACAATAAAATAAGTGTTATAAAAAAATATAGTTTTAATTTATTCCATATAAAATTAAAAGTGACAGTAATTGACAGGTGGCTCTCCTCATATTTGAGGATGTGGCAACAATGGATTTCCATAAGAACTTTAACGCCTATACATTACGTTACGTATCTGACTGTTGTAAACTCAACTCAAACACTGTACTGTATATTGTGTGTGGTATATTGTATATACGGCAGACCCACGGTTCCTAGACTTACTACGGTTGCCTCTTCCGCCTAACCAATGAACATTAAGCCGGATTGTACTCCTGTGACGTAATTTGAATCTTAACATTCAGCCCTGTGATTGGATGGATGTATCAAAACAAAAATGTTTTATAAATAAAGTAGGTTGATTTCATGTAATCAAATGAACTATTTTACAATAAAGCCAAGTTAAAGTTATTTATTTATGATAATATACAATAAAGTACTTCCATATGTCAAAAAATAGTATAAAATAAAAATTAACATATTAAAAACATAAGGTATAATAATGCATATAAGGCAAATATGTTATATATACGTTAAGGCAAACATTACACAGAATATTATATTCTGGGTTCCCAGGTATACACAAAATAGGATTCATCGTCATCAATACACAAGCCAGTTCGAAACATTAAAGTTAAAATTTAGGAATTCATCACTTGAAAACTGCTTCCCCTTCAACCAATGGACTCTTTGCTTCACCACAATACTCAAAGATATCATTAAGGTTAATTTCCATTATTAAATGATACAAATAACTCGTCTTAAACCAAACTAAACATGGAAAAGCAATGGTAAATATTCGAATGTTATGTTTGTTTTTGTTTATACCATTTATATCGGGCATGACACTGCCATCGACCTGCTCTCTACATTCAGTTTCAATCGCGAATAAATGGGTTTTGTATTCTTGTGTACTCCTGTGACGTAACTCAAGCATCCCCACCCCAGTCGGAAGAGGCAACCGTAGTAAGTCTACGAACCGTGCGGCAGACCCAGCGATATGTAAGAGAGCAGACCCACAGAGAGCATATCATTTTAAAGTCGTCTACTTTAAAATGCATAATGTATGTCTGAATTGTCAATATAAATGAGTCAAATAAAATTAAATTATTAGAAGAATTTTTCACTAAGTAACAAAAAAACAAAATTTGTTTTTGTTAAGGTGTGGATTTGGAAAATAAATAGTCGTACTTTACTACTATTATAAAAGGCTTTATTTCCTATAACATACATACTAATTAACTAACCTAACTTAAGCCACCATACTTCTTACTACCACCTACAACTACATGATACTCATTGACATTACTATTATTGTCTGTCATGTCAACCCATGACACTATGGGTGCGTTCCGCTTACTCTTACACCAATATATCTGTGTATACAATATAAATGTATTACATTCTCAACACGCCTCCTTACATTTACATTGTATTTACATTAATTCAAATTTAACATACTTCGAAATTTTTCAAATTTATCTTGGCCCAAGGACTTCGTAAAAATATCTGCAATATTATCATCAGAATCTACTTTAACCACATTTATAACATTTGCTTTAACATAATCATTTACATAATGATAATGAATTTCAACATGCTTAGAATTTTTTGTAAAATTGCCATAATTAGCTATACTAATTGTACCAGTGTTATCTTCATAAACATCAATTGGCTTTATTATTTCAATATCAAATATTTTCAACAATTCTTTTACAAATATCAATTCACTTACTGCTTCTGACAATGCTACATACTCTGCAAAAGTTGAAGCTTTTGTAACGCTTTTTTGTTTTCTAGATTTCCAATAAATTACATTACCAAACAATCTTATTACAAAACCAGTTGTAGACTTTCTATCTAAATGATCACCTGCCCAATCGGCATCCACATAACAATCAATAATACTTACTTTTTCATTTCTGTTATAAAACAATTTTAAATCTTTAGTTAAGCATAAATATTTCAAAATTCGTACAGCATATTTAAAGTGCGTTTCATTATAGCAATTTTGAAATCTACTCAGATAATTTACGCTGAAACTTATATCAGGCCTTGTTGCCGAACTTATGTATAATAGTGCACCAATTAAATTTTTATATTTAATATTTCTTTCACAATGATCAGATTTATCAATTTTTAAATTTACTTCCATAGGTGTATTATACAGTTTACCTTTTTCTAAATTATATTTTTTTCTTAATAATTCAATATATTTATTTTGATCCAATCTCATTTCATGTTTACTAGAATCATAATCAACAGTAATACCAAGATATTCTTTAATTTCACCAATATCTTTCATTTTAAATTTTTCTGATAATAAAATTTTAATCCTTTTAATTTCATTTAAATTTCTACCACAAATCAATAAATCATCGACATAAATTAATAAGTAAATAATATCATTTCCAATTTTATAAACGTACAAACAAGGATCAATATTACTTCTTTCAAAACCTAAATTTATCAAAAATGTATCTAGGCACTCATACCATGCCCTTGGACTTTCTTTTAAACCATATAAAGCTTTAACTAATTTACAAACTTTACTTGTTCCATCTTCATAACCCTTAGGTTGTTTAATATAAACTTCAGAAATTACTTTACCATTTAAAAAGGCTGTTTCAACATCCATTTGTTCAATTACTAGGCCCATTTGACAACAATATGACAATAAAATCTTTAATGTTTGCATTTTAGCCACAGGTGAATAAATATCATCAATTTCATCAGTTTGTTGAAAACCTCGTACAACCAATCTAGCTTTATAAGTATTATCAGACTTTTTAGTATAAACCCATTTAACATCCAGAATATTTTTGTTTGTATCATTTTTAACCAATTTCCAAGTTTTACTTTTATTTAAACTATCAATTTCTTTGTCCATAGCTGTTTTCCAATACTTACTTTCATTAGAATTTATCGCCTCCTCAAATGTATGTGGTATATCAGTTCTACACATATTTACAAAAATACTACTATTATATACATAGTAGTCATCAAATTTCTTTGGAGGATTTTTGGCTCTGTGAGATCTAGGTAACTCAGGTTCATTTTTATTCACACTATCATCCATACTTTCATTTGTACTTTCAAAAGTTTCATCTATTGAGTCATTTTCAGAGCTTTCATCAATTTTATCAGGGTAACACTCTTCATTATTATCATTATCTGATTCGTTAAAGTCTAAACCTATACACTTAACGTTTTCTTCAACAATATCCACGTGTCTAGCAACAATGACTCTGCCATTTAATAATACACGATAACCAACATTACTATAACCAATTAAAATTCCCATATCAGCTTTCTTATCCCATTTAGAGATTCTCTTCTGTTCTGGTCTTCGTACAAAAACTTTACTTCCATACAAACGCAAATTAGAAACATCAGGTTTCTGTCCAAAAAATATTTCATATGGAGTTTTCTTTTCAATTGTATCAGATAAAGTACGATTTTTCAAATAAACCGCAGCACAAACTATTTCAGGCCAATATTTTTTATGAATATCTGCTTCAGCCAACAAACATCTTGACATATCCATTATAGTTCGATTAAACCGTTCTGCAGTCCCATTCAATTCATGTACATATGTAGGACAATTATCAATTACTATACCCCTTTCTTTTGCAAATCTGTAGACTTTACTGTTCAAATATTCTTTCCCATTATCACATCTTAAAATCTTTATTTTCTTTCCAGTCAAATTTTCACTTTCATTCGTATATTCATTCAAACAATCACATACTTCTGCTTTTGATTTTATAGCATATACTTTAGAAATCTTACTATAATCATCAATGAAAGAAACAAAATAATTTTCACCTTTAAACCCAGTAGTTCGAAAAGGCCCACAAACATCAGTATGTACAATCTCTAAAATATCTTTAGCTTTTTTTCTACTGTTTACAAACGGAATATTATGCATTTTACTTTCAATACAAATCTTACATTTCATAAATTCAGATTCAAACTCATTAGGAATTCCATTCAACAGCTGATCTTTAGATAAAATATTCAAATATTTAAAATTTACATGACCTAATAAACGATGCCATTTTTCCTTTTGATTCATATTATTCATATCTTTATTTGCAACATTTACATGCAATTCAACTGATTTTAATTT
Source organism: Diabrotica balteata (assembly GCA_918026665.1). NCBI lineage: Eukaryota > Metazoa > Arthropoda > Insecta > Coleoptera > Chrysomelidae > Diabrotica > Diabrotica balteata. The sequence goes on along the minus strand of OU898276.1, from coordinate 206,247,650 downwards.
ACTTTTCATAATATATAAGCCATTATTTTTTAAAGCAACTGCTGTTATATTACCAAGTTTATCAAAAACTTTTGAAATATTACCTAGAGAAATAATCTTATTATTTTCTGTTATTTTGCTATAACTTATCAAATTTGATTTCATATCTTTAACATAGAAAACATTTTGCATATCTACTAAACTCTTTTTACCAAAAGCATCAAAGTAACTTAAAACATTTCCAATTTTAGTAGCTTTTACAACCCTATTATCTCCTAAATAAACATTAATGGGATCTTTAAGTAATTTACATTTATCAAATAATTTTTCATCATTAATAATGTGGTCTGTACAACCACTATCTAAAAGCCATTTTATTTCAATACAATTATTTACATTACCTATTTCAGTATTTTGTGCAATAACTGACATATCCTTACCAAGAGCTACTGTTGTAAGCCAAGAAGCACTGTTTCGCTCTTCGTTCTTCTGTCCTTGTCGGTTGAACCGCTGTGCACTTGTTCCATGCGTTCCGCGCTGTCCACGTGAGTGGCCACGTCCTCTGACGTAGCTTCCTCTTCCGGCTTCTTGTCGACCTCGCGTTTCTCTCCACCAGCCTCTACTGCTTGTCGTTTGTCCGCCATTACCCGACGCTTGATTGGCGCCATTTTTGCAATCTCGCTTGAAATGACCAACTTCGCCACACTGGAAGCATGATCGATCCTGTCGACCTTTATTTACCACAAATGTACTGGATTTTCTTCCAAAATCATTGTTTTGATTTTTTAATTCGGACATCATAACCTTAGTTTTTACGTAGTCTGCAGTTTGATCATCTTCTTTTAATGTATCTATTAAATCACCAATATAACTGTACGACTCTGGCAACGTGTTTAACATATAGTTCAATTTTTCCTTTTCAGACACACTAGCACCCGCGCTTTTTAACTCGTTTATAGCTTTTTCGAAGTCACTAAAAAATGTTGCACAGTCTCCATAGTTGTTCAATTTTAATCTTTCCAAGTTATTTCTACATACTATCTGCAATGCCGTTGATTCTTTCAAATATAAATTATCAAATTTCTTTATCATCTCATACGCCGTAGTTTTTTTCGTCGATGTACTCCATCTGTCGATCCGATATTGCACCGCATATATAATTCATTGCTTTTACATCATCGTCATCCCAATTTGTATCATCATTTTCATTTTTCGGTCTGGTTACCACAACATCACACTTCTTCATTTTCAAAAATAGCATAAGACGTTTTTTCCACATTTTATAATTCTCCCCATCGAATATAGGTATTCTAAAATCACTACTACCTGCCATCATGTGTCACACTTTTTTTTTTTTCAAACTGCACCAAACTTTTTCTGTTGTAAAAGGTACGACTTTCCAACCACGGACCTCTGCTACCATGTTAAGGTGTGGATTTGGAAAATAAATAGTCGTACTTTACTACTATTATAAAAGGCTTTATTTCCTATAACATACATACTAATTAACTAACCTAACTTAAGCCACCATACTTCATACTACTACCTACAACTACATGATACTCATTGACATTACTATTATTGTCTGTCATGTCAACCCATGACACTATGGGTGCGTTCCGCTTACTCTTACACCAATATATCTGTGTATACAATATAAATGTATTACATTCTCAACAGTTTTTAGTGTTTGTATTTTGAGAACAATTTCCGAAGTGGAAATTGAAATGTCAATAAACATATTTTAACCTTTAATTGTGGCTTATTCCCAGTTAAATAGTAATTAATTTAAAATGCCACAAGAAAATAGCTTTAGAATAATATTAATTACATATGTTTTACCTTTCTTTTACTGCTTGGCATTCTGCAGGGGTGACAAGAAATTTAACATATCTTGGCAACAGATGTTCTACCATCGCATCAGTTACTTCGGTCAATACTTTACTAAAAGTGGACCTTTCCATGGTAAAAAAAATAAAAATATAGTATATAATAAAATATATAAAAAGTAAATAAAATATAACATATTGGAATATATTCACTCAATTCTTAATATAAACAACATAATATCATGGTTTCATGTGCTAAAGCATTTGATCTTTGCACTTGTCTTAGATGGGGCTGGAGACTTTCGAACCAAATGCAAAGACAATTCCCTCGATAACTTAAATATCTTTTGAAATACGGCTTCCACTAATTCAACAGGATTTACCAAATCTCGCAAAAGTCTTCTCTGAATGTTTTCTTCATCCCTATCAATAAAATAATTTTGTTTACAAAAACATAACCTAAATAAATAATATACTATAATTAAAAATATCTTTAACAAACCTTCTAATAGCATCATGTAATTCTTCTAATAACTCATCGTTTATAATCCGGCCAAAATTCTGGACTAAATTGTTCATTTTATATTTTTATTAACTACACGTTATTCCCATCTACAAATAGTATGAGATTAAATCGTCTCTTTAAATTGAACCTATTATCAGAGAATATAATATATTATGTTAGCAAGATAACGTAAAACGTTACCACATAACGTTTTTTTTTTACAAACGTTATCTGTGATACATCACATCAATTTTTAGAATATAACGTAAATGCAGGTTAACGTGCACGTTATTTAACACATAGATAAAGAATATATATTACCGGATTTAACATTTATTTTATTTATAAAACATTTTTGTTTCGATACATCCATCCAATCACAGGGCTGATTTTTAAGATTCAAATTACGTCACAGGAGTACAGTTCAGCTTAATGTTCATTGGTTAGGCGGAAGAGGCAACCGGAGTAAGTCTAGGAACCGTGGAGCAGACCTATAGAACAAGTGCCGAGGAACTGACAGAAGATTAGTGACAGATCTGTATTTGGCAGTGTTGCCATATCACAAATAAATCCTGAAAGAGCATGCGATATAATATTAATTAATGTTCAACATTCTTTTTAAGTTTTTGAAAGAAGTTTAATTAATTTAAATTTAATTTATTATAATTTAAATTAACTTTAATTTTTTAAGCTTTTATTGTTATTCACATTTTAAGGATTAAATTGTCAATAATGATAATTTAATCTCTGCAACGTAAATTTGAAAAAATATCGATCTGAACAATCTCCAGTAACTAGCTAATACATTAACAAAACGATATTCAGGTACCATTTCACCCCAAAATTATAAGAAAATAGTCATAAAAATCATAAAATTGAAAGCTGCTAAACATCTGTTGCAATCTGGCAACTACTGTTTTCAAAATTTTGACAGTATTGCCAAGTTTTTTTACTAATCTACCAAAGGCCAATTATAATTTTTTTTTCTAATAACCAACTGCAACTAATATCAAAAGAAACAAATATTCATTCGTTCGTGTTTCATATAAATTCAAAAAATTTTAAAAAATACCCGATTTCATAAAATAATATAATAAAAATGTACTGTTTCAAAGCATATTTGAGGCATAAAACATACACATAATAAGGACATGGCAATACCGCAGACACAAATTTGACATGACGTTTATGTCAAATTCTCGGCACTTATTCCAAAGAGACGCTTCTATATTCTTTGCTTATTCTATAGCAGAGACAGCAGAGTTCTATAGATTTGCCGGATAGGCAATACTCTACTCCTACTCAGTCTCATCTGAATATGGATATTATGGAAGGTAAAGTTGAACTTAAGAAAGAGTATGACCAAAATGATCTAGAGCTATCCACATCAGCAGATCTAGAAGATTTGAAAAATGAAACAGGCGAAGATTACCCAGGTAAGAACAAAAGTTTTTATCTCGTATATTCAGTATATATCGAACCTGACTCTAGACTTCCCCATTACTTGCTGCTAATATGTATTTAACGCCTTTATCACCATCATCTGAACTCAATATGTGAGTTAACATAAGTGTACTATAAAATAAAAGTTTACCCAATTTATAAAAAATACCCCTCTTTATCCTAACAAAGAATATAGACTCATATGCGTCTGTATTCTTTGGTCGTAGTTGAGCATGAGGGTAGGACATCTAGGACACCGAAACTAAATGGGTTCTTATTCACTTAATGATTAATGTACAATGCTTTTTGGCATACAATATATAAAAATAACAACAAAATAACACTAAGAGTTAAATTTGGAACGTAAAATGTGTATTATATTGATTGTATTGTATTGATTGAATTAATGTATTATAAAACATTGGCTAATAAGTCGAAATTTTAATTTGGTATCCTATCCAATTTTATAGCCTTTATTCAATTTTTTGATTGAATGTAATTATGTTTAATAGATGGACACAAATTCTTGCATTCACCAATGATATCGTTATAGTGGGCAAAATTCACAAACGCTGCAAGCAAACTAGGACTTGTAAACAAGGAAGAAACCAAAAACAAAATGTTGGTTGCAAAAAACTTTCAAAATGTTCAATAGAAAATCCAAATTAACAACCATATATAACCAAGATATTCACTCATTTAGTGACAAAAAAATTGATGTATAAATACATGCTTTTTTTATTTAATTTATTGGTGATGTAAGCAGCTTTAATATAACCAATAACTAATTACATTAATAAATTAATGACTTTCACATTATGCAGGTACAGTCTTTTTTCAATAGGTGACACCAAAAGTGTTAAATATTCTCAAAAAGGTTTACAAATATTTCTCATGAGAGGATCATTACATTAAATTCAATAATGCCAATGATTAAAAGTTGATGATCCTCATACACAAAAAATGTGAAACTGGACACACTGCACTGTCATGTCATAGAGTACTTTTTTTCAATTTGTGGGTTTATTACACTTATGTTAGAATGTTGATGTTACAATGTTTTAAGAGTATAACCTGAATTTTGCAAAATATTATTATTTAGTTTCTTTAGCTATGGAAGGTAAAGTGGAAATTAAGAAAGAATTTGAAGAGTTTGACCAAAATGATAAAGAGCTATCCTCATCAATAGATGTGGAAGATTTAAAAAATGACCCAGGGGAAGATTACCCAGGTAAGAAAAAAGGTTTATTTTATCTCATAATTATAATGTGTATAAAAAAACAGGGCTCATTAAATTTCCATATTTCATCATTATCATGTTTGCTATAGTAGGTTTAATATAGTAATATATACATAATAATATAGTAAACATTATGTTTTTTTTTTATTAATGCATCAACCACGCAGAGTCATTAGCCTATTATTAGTTTATCTACAGCTTTGTTACCTTCAATTCCTACATGAGAAGGCACCCATAAAAAGTGAACTGGGATGTTCTTATTTGAAATGTTTTTAAGTTCTTTTTTAATAAGTAGAAGGAGGTTGTTACAGTATAATTGAGTCAGTGAGGATAATGAACTTAGAGAATCTGTGATTATTATACATCTTTCATTGTTTTTGTTTTGTCTTAACGATAGTGCTTTTAGAATTGCGAATAATTCAGCCGAAAAGATGGTTGTAATTGATGACAATTTGAATCTGAGGAGTCTTCCGAATAAATTGCTGCTCCAACTCTGTCATCATTTTTTGACGCATTGGTGTATTTGTCGTAGGTATTGCCATATCTGCTTAATAGTGTATGAAACTTTTGTTTAATGACGGTTGATGATATCTCTGATTTTCTTAAGGTTGATCTGCACCCTCCAAAAAATCAACGACAAATTCAAAAAATTTGAAAAAAAATGAGAAGGTATATGTGACAATTAAAAGTATTTTGACAAAGTTTGAACAAACTTCATGTTTTCGTTTTCGAAAAAACTCTAAAAAACTACTTTTTTCCAAGTATAAAGCAGGAAAACCAGACATACAATTTTGATAATTTTTTTTACAGCATAAAGATATAATCCTAAGAAATACTTATGAATTTTTTGAAAATTTTTGAATTTACAGTTTTTTCACAAGGGGAAAAAATGTTATGTTCCGGCTTATAATAAAGCTACCGGTAAGAAACCGGGAAAAAATTTAATAACAACATATATAAAACTGTAAAAGTGGAATATATTTGCAATAAAATGTTGAATATTTTTTCCTAAACATATGAAAAATCTCGTTAAACAATAATTATATCTTGAATTGCCGGCATCAAATTGTATACTAGAGAGTGGCTCCATCTCAAACGTTGGTAGTATTTATCATCGATAGATTGCATTACTTTCGGCCTCGAAACGCTTCAAGCGAATCGTCATACTAGCAGGGTTGCCATATCAATTATTTTGTACAACACTTTGAAAAATTACAACAAGATTTAATAAGAATGTTATTGGTTTGAATGAATTTTATTTGGCATGCTAGAACTTACAAAATAGTAGATACTGTACTATTCCATCTACAAGTAATATATCTATAAAAAACGTATTTAGTTTTTAAAAACCTATTTAGGCGTTTTTAGTTAATTATTTTAGTATTTATAAACAATAGTCTTGCTTGCATAACATATTAGTGATAATTTTTATATTATAATATAAGCATTAGTTATTCTTAAGTAATTCACATTTGTCAACTTGTATTTTAAATCTTGTGTCTCTTAATTTCTCAAAAATCTTCTTAAGATTTACCATATGTTCTTAAAGTGAGGTTGAAAATGTCCCTGTAGACTAGATATATTTCGCCTGTAAGTCTTTTTAGTATGTTCTCCATTACCTACTCTCTAAAACGTTGAGGGTGCATTTTTGAGTCCGAATGGCATTCTCAGGCATTCATAGTGGCCATTTTCAATGTTAAGTCTTCGAGTTAAGTTCCCTTAAGTTATGCAGTCTTCCAAATATATTCTTCCTTCATTTTAATTTGATGGAATCCGCTGGCTACAACTGGGTGGAAAAATATTTGCAGCGACCTAGTTTGTCCAGAATGTCTGTTATATTTGGAATTGGGTATAGACCATCGATGGTTTTCTTGTTCACCTTCCTGTAGTCGACAACTATTCTCCATTTAATTTTTCTTGGGCATCTGGTTGAATTTGGAATGACCCACATTGGGGACGACCAGGGCAATTGTCTCAGTTTGATGATTTCTTGATCGATCATCCTTATGGATGTGTGGATACCGATTTGACTTGGTGTAAACCGGAACTTCATCTCTTGTTCGTATATGATGTTTTATTTGGTTAGTAAATGTTAACTGACGTCTGAATAATGAAATATGCATGATGCAAACTTCCTGCATTGTCGTTTTCGGTAAGATTCTTCTATTGTATTAAAATGATCGGTTCTTAGAAAAAGATCGACATCTCTTAGATTTATTGGTTGACTTTTGATGGGATCCGTTATTGCTACTTGAATATATTCATCGGTGTTATTGACTAGCTCGGTCCAGGCAAGTTGATTACATGCGACGGTGAGAATTTCTCTTAGGATGACACCTTCGACTTCTTGTTTTTAGATGACGATTTTACCTGATGTTTCTTTTACTGTAAATTTGACTTGTATAATTCTTTAGGGCTCTTGGTGGACTATATAGAATTGGGCTTTATTTGTGGCATAGTAATTAATAGGAAGAATAGAATGCGCTGTAGTAAGAGTAGCTTTGGTAGAATCGAGATTTGCTTTAAGAAGCCTTAAGATTAAGACCATCAAATGTCTTGTAAGCTTTGAAAATATAAAATTTTAAGTTAATATTTGAGTTAAATTCGGAAAAAAGTGGAATTTCTACACAATAACCTTCTGAATGATTCTAAAAAATTGATGCAGCAACTGGTTCATATTTAATATTATTTTTGTGGAATTTATTTGTTATATCAGGATTAAGAAAAGATTTAGTGGCTCTTGTAACAATAAGAAGTTTAAGAGGGAGATTTTGAATTTTAATGTAATGAAACTCTCTTTTGTCAAGTTTCTTTTTTTTCTTTTTGAAATCTTAGAAAATTTACATCTTTGTCCTCATATTTTTGAATTTTTTGTTCATAGTAAGAGTAATCTGGGTATGTGTCTATATATTTTCGTCATACTTGCTCTTGTTGTTCGATATTAAAGAGCTCTTTTACCGTAAATCGGGGCCTGGCTGTCTTTTGAAAGTGGAAGTTTCTTTGAGATTGGGGTCTATTGCCGGTTTGGCGTCTAAATACGCTAATAGGTGTTGGCTTATATGATTGAGATGGATATGGTTTATGAAAATTGGGTTGGTTAGTTGTAGAATTTTGTGCATATTAAGTGATTTGTTGATTTTGTTGGAATCTAGGGGGTTGAAATGTCACTCTTGGACTATTGTTGAATGGCTGTTGTTGCAAAGGCATTTGGTTTTGCCTAAAGAAAGGCTGTGGCCATTGGGGCTTGGGTACCTCAGGCTGCCATCGTGTAGGAGCGGGTGTATGAGTTAAATTGTGTCATTTGTGAAGTGGCAGATGGTTTGTTAGAAGATGATAAGGAATAATTATGAGATTTTTTAAGGTATCTAATTTTTTTTCTGAATATATCGGATAGCAAGAGCGAGATTCGCTGGTCTCATGGATCGAATTGTTGATCCTAGGGGTTCTCTTAGACCTGCCAAAAATATGGTTAGAGCTTGTTGAAAAAATTATTTTTTATTTCTTTTAACTTCCTCATGTTATGTGTGAAATTCAATGTGATTTGAAATAGTATTTAAAATATTCATGCCTTATTCATGAAATTGATGAGGATTTTTGTCTGGAGCTCGACGAAGATTGACTAAATCTCTAGTTAATAAGTTTTTGTTACGTTGGTCTGCAAAATTTTTGACAAAAACTGATTTCATTGACGGCCAGTATTTACAGCCGTATACAGAAATAATGTTTCTGGCTCTTCCTTTAATTTTCTTCATAATTCCTCGTGTAAGCATATGCTTTTAAAAATTTTCGGGATTTGTATGATCCCAAAAATGGTTTAGAAGCATGGAATTAACATCAATAAAATTGTGATTCATTTGGATTGCCGTCGTACTCTGGTAAGATAGAAAAGTCTTTATTAACATCAAAAATGGGTGTCATATTAGAATTATTTGAACTGGACGCTGGTGTAATAATTATAAAAGGTATTTCAAACGAACTTTTTTATATTCGTATTCATATTCAATGTCTAAATATTGCACAAGAAGTTATATTAATAACTAGGACAAAATCAAAGTCACTAAGAATCGTCTTTAATAAATTAGCTGATGTAATTTCTAAGTTATCAAATAGATTGGCATCGATTAAGGATTTTCTCGAGGCCTTTGAACAACCTTCTCAAAATAACTCAATGGAGTTTGTATACAAGAAGCAAATATTCATTATCACTTTCCATGTTTTTGGTATTGGCAAGGTTAACAATAGTAATAAGACTAGGCCATTAACAGTTAAATTTGCAGATAATGATAGTCCATTATTTATGTTGCACAATAAGGTGAGGTTGTTAAGAACCAAATTTTCTAGAGTTTAATTTTGAAAGATGACATAAATATCAACTAAACTATTTGAATAAATTGCGAGAGGAACTGGAAAAACGTAAAGTACTTAACAAAGAACTAACAATAAAGTATATTAATAAAGTTCCAACTATTATTAGTAACAACCAACAAAATGCCGCAAAAAACGAATAAAAACAACAATAAATATTTTTTAGACCAATATTGCTTTTTAACATGCTTTTTGCATTTACATCTTTACATCAAACATTGAGTTGGTCTACTCAAACAGCAAAAGTAGTTAGTAAAGCGAACTCTGCTTTATACTTAATATCAAAAGCTTTTTATAGGATGTCTCCGGACTTGTTTTTATAGTAGAAGCTACTAGTTTAAATATTTTCAAAAACAAGTTTAATGAAAACGAACAGAATATTGTACCTAGTCTTACGTTAACTATATTGTTTGTATTTTTTTTTCTTTTGAAAACTATTAAAATGGTAAGGATATAATTGGTATGATTTCTCTTCATTAGAATAATTTTTGTAATCTTATGTACTCTTTGTAATATTTGTATATTTGTAATTTGCTATTATGTATTGCAAAAACTTTTGTAAGCACTCATTCTTTTGAAAATTATTTTTATTTTTACTTTGTGAGAAAATTTTATTCATATTATATTATTTAGTTTAGTACATACAAATATTTTGTAATAGGTAAAGAAATAATAATAAGACTTACTCACAATCAATTTAATTTAACAATCTGACGACCGGTTTCGCTTTCTATAATTTGCAAAGCATCTTCAGGTCGGGATACAAAGTTAAACTAATGCTGCAATAAAATAAACCCAATTAGGGTGGTGTCTCATAAAGATAAAATAAACAAATAAATAAATTAGTTCATACAAATTATAGTAATTATGCAAATATTACATGTCTGTGGTTTTCAAAATGAATAATTTGAATATATAAAAGGTAGTAACAGACAAGGTAAGGCCCACAATTGGTATAAAGTAGCAATCTTTTGTTGTAATAAATTAATAAATGAGCAAATAAATAAAACAAACAAACATTACTTACATGCCGGTACTCTATTAATTAATGGATGGTAGGTCATGGTTGCAAAAATCATGTATTGTTGATTGGAGAACTTTAATGAGCTATTGCAGTTGTTTTGACAATAAACGGGAAGTTCTTGAGGAGAACAGATTAGATCCAATGAATTAGAGATAGGTATATTGTTGTTGTTTGTCAGATGAAAGTGATGTTCTTTACTATTGTATTAATTAAATTATTTACACTTATAACAGAGATATATTTTGGAATGTGTGTTATTTATTGAGTATTTATGTAATGAAGGAGACAGTTCTATGACAATGAATAAGAGTAGCTGTACCGATTGTGTGGTTGTGCAATTTTTTGACTTGCAATTATCAAGTCTATTGGCAAAATTATTAAAGTATTGTAAGGTCAATTATGTAAAAAGGTATATAAAAGTATATAAAATTATTATAACTTAAGAATGATTAGGGACAAATTAAACACACATTAACAGGAAACAGAAACACTAAATGACGGGACAAACATTGAATTTAAAACTAAAACTTGGGGATGGAAGAAACTGTTAGCACTACATCTCACTTGTTGGAAGAAATGAGTTTTTTCATATTTAATCTATTAGATTTAAGAGGTAAATTTGACATATGTAGGTTGAAGTGTGACAGTTCTTCTTCTCTTACTGAATACTGTAAGTTTAGTTATTCAGTATTATGGAGTATGTTGATATTAATGAATGTATCAAAATTTGTTTTAATTTTGAAATCAAAAGTAAATTGATGTTTTAATATTGGCATACTTTAACAATTTTAATTAGTAAGTTTCAAATTCAAAAATGTTTATATGGTAACAATGTGAATAATTGAAATACATCATTTGTTATAACTAACCAATTTTAGTCTAAATATTTCAGAACAAATTAAAATGATTATTTAGTAAATACAAACAAGTGTACTTGTAATTGAAAGATATAACAAATTTACAAATTGCCTGAGAATTTTTTATTTGAAATGATTGTCGGTCTGAGCTATCTATTGTGGTGTATGAGCATTTCTTAAAATATTTTTATTTAAATTGTAATAATTAATAATTAAATAAAGTAGTAATTGGGTGAATATTGATGATTATTTAAATTTTGAATTCGAGTAATTGACTGACTTAAATCTTGAATAATTAGTTGGTAATACTAATTTATGACAATTGGAACCGGAAATTGATTCCATCCCGGGCAGCAGGTACACATTTAAACCGGTGTAAAATATATTTTATTTCAATTCTTTGTCTCATACGAACAGACATTCCTCAAACCGACAAGAACACTGGTGAGTTTTTTACAGTAGTTTTAGTAAGAATTTTTAAAAATTTTTGATTAAAATTAAAATCTGTTTTTGAAAAGTAATATTTCTATTTAAATTTTAAATCTATACAGGATTATGAATAGTATAGATATATGTAATCCGAATAGCTAGTCTGAACAATTTTCAGTCATGTTGGAAATCCATAAACCACGTGTTGAGTTTGAAATGAAATTGTTGTAAATTTAGTAAATTGTCGAAACCAGATGGAATGCAATAATATTGCATTCCATCTGGTTTCGACAATTTACTAAATTTACAACAATTTCATTTCAAACTCAACACGTGGTTTATGGATTTCCAACATGACTGAAAATTGTTCAGACTAGCTATTCGGATTACATATATCTATACTATTCATAATCCTGTATAGATTTAAAATTTAAATAGAAATATTACTTTTCAAAAACAGATTTTAATTTTAATCAAAAATTTTAAAAATTCTTACTAAAACTACTGTAAAAAACTCACCAGTGTTCTTGTCGGTTTGAGGAATGTCTGTTCGTATGAGACAAAGAATTGAAATAAAATATATTTTACACCGGTTTAAATGTGTACCTGCTGCCCGGGGATGGAATCAATTTCCGGTTCCAATTGTCATAAATTAGTATTACCAACTAATTATTCAAGATTTAAGTCAGTCAATTACTCGAATTCAAAATTTAAATAATCATCAATATTCACCCAATTACTACTTTATTTAATTATTAATTATTACAATTTAAATAAAAATATTTTAAGAAATGCTCATACACCACAATAGATAGCTCAGACCGACAATCATTTCAAATAAAAAATTCTCAGGCAATTTGTAAATTTGTTATATCTTTCAATTACAAGTACACTTGTTTGTATTTACTAAATAATCATTTTAATTTGTTCTGAAATATTTAGACTAAAATTGGTTAGTTATAACAAATGATGTATTTCAATTATTCACATTGTTACCATATAAACATTTTTGAATTTGAAACTTACTAATTAAAATTGTTAAAGTATGCCAATATTAAAACATCAATTTACTTTTGATTTCAAAATTAAAACAAATTTTGATACATTCATTAATATCAACATACTCCATAATACTGAATAACTAAACTTACAGTATTCAGTAAGAGAAGAAGAACTGTCACACTTCAACCTACATATGTCAAATTTACCTCTTAAATCTAATAGATTAAATATGAAAAAACTCATTTCTTCCAACAAGTGAGATGTAGTGCTAACAGTTTCTTCCATCCCCAAGTTTTAGTTTTAAATTCAATGTTTGTCCCGTCATTTAGTGTTTCTGTTTCCTGTTAATGTGTGTTTAATTTGTCCCTAATCATTCTTAAGTTATAATAATTTTATATACTTTTATATACCTTTTTACATAATTGACCTTACAATACTTTAATAATTTTGCCAATAGACTTGATAATTGCAAGTCAAAAAATTGCACAACCACACAATCGGTACAGCTACTCTTATTCATTGTCATAGAACTGTCTCCTTCATTACATAAATACTCAATAAATAACACACATTCCAAAATATATCTCTGTTATAAGTGTAAATAATTTAATTAATACAATAGTAAAGAACATCACTTTCATCTGACAAACAACAACAATATACCTATCTCTAATTCATTGGATCTAATCTGTTCTCCTCAAGAACTTCCCGTTTATTGTCAAAACAACTGCAATAGCTCATTAAAGTTCTCCAATCAACAATACATGATTTTTGCAACCATGACCTACCATCCATTAATTAATAGAGTACCGGCATGTAAGTAATGTTTGTTTGTTTTATTTATTTGCTCATTTATTAATTTATTACAACAAAAGATTGCTACTTTATACCAATTGTGGGCCTTACCTTGTCTGTTACTACCTTTTATATATTCAAATTATTCATTTTGAAAACCACAGACATGTAATATTGGCATAATTACTATAATTTGTATGAACTAATTTATTTATTTGTTTATTTTATCTTTATGAGACACCACCCTAATTGGGTTTATTTTATTGCAGCATTAGTTTAACTTTGTATCCCGACCTGAAGATGCTTTGCAAATTATAGAAAGCGAAACCGGTCGTCAGATTGTTAAATTAAATTGATTGTGAGTAAGTCTTATTATTATTTCTTTACCTATTTGATATGGACTCACACAAGCAACACATTCATGATTTAAATATTTTGTAATTTGGGCCATATAAGCTCTGCTTTGGCTCGATATCATTGTATTATAATAATCATAATACTCCAAAGCAAACTTAATTAAAAGCACATAGTAAAAGCAATAAACACATACGCAATACCATTTTTCACATTTGGCGTTATTGTTATAAAGTGATCGAATACGGAAACTGAAGAACTAATTATACCAAATAGAACCGTGACAACTAGATACGCATCAACCACCCCAAATCATACATCTAACGCATGACACTACCACGCACACAAGGCAAGAGAAGAACGTTGTAATTTGGAAATATCACTACTTAAAGATATAAAAAAAAACAAAGACAAAAATATATAGAGCAGGAATTAGACCGGTGATAGCATACGGAGCGAAAGTAATAATATGTCTTACGAAAAAAGATAAAGAAAAGACATAGTAAAATTTATAAATCCACAAAGACTCAGATAGTTTGAGCACATACAAAGAAGAGAAGAAGACGCACTAATTAGGAAGATAACAAACCTGAAACCAGTACTAAAAAGAAGACATGTTCCTATGTTTTAAATAACATTTTTGACGATTGACCATTTTTCATATAATTCCCACTAAAATATTTAATACTAGATAATTTAATTTTTAACTATCAACAAAAATCTAATATATGATTGCATGTATAAATTTAATGGTAAAATATTCACAAATAGCGCCGCTAAGTACCTCTTTGTCGATAAAAATGTTTAGATAATAAATATAGATCATTTTACAATGATGTGGATGAGACCTTGAGATTCCGATTGACACAGCAGAACAGTAAAATATTATACATAAAGATGTTGTTAAAGATATCTTTGCTAACTTGGTCTACTTGTAAGTGTATAAGTTATAGCGTATTTGATAAAATTACTGTCTACACAACTTGGCAACTCAGTAAATGGATATAATGATAGAAAACTGTAATTTATATTAGGGTTTGAAAATATTACAGAGAAAATTAAACTAAAGGTAAAGAAATTAATAAATGAATAAAGAAATTAAAATGAAATAATTATTTAAATATAAATTAATAAAAATGTGACGAATGTTACAATTCTATGGCATGTATTTAATTTAATTCAAATAAAGGCGATCTTTATTTTATTAAAGGGTAGCAATAAAGGACGCAAAAATTGTGAATGCGTATATGTCAAAATAAAGATGTTTTTATTAAAGGACGACGTAACATAACAGATAGATCACATCCTGATAGATGCAAGGCACTCTTCCGATCTCATAGACGTCAGAAGCTACCGAGGCACAAACATTGACAGTGACCACTTTCTTGTAATGGCAAAAATCAGAGGAAGAATATCAAACCTAAAGAAAGGTAAACACACGAAACAAGACAAGAATTAATGTTGATAATCTACGCCTTGAAACCGTTGCAAGAGAGTATAGGAGACAAATAGACGAGGAAATGGAGAGCCTGGAGGTGGGGGAAAATGTAGAGGAACTGTGGACAAAATGTAAAAACATAATAACTGAGAAAGCAACCAAAATATTGGGGAAAACCAAACCAGTTAAAGAAAACGAATGGTTTGACAAGGAGTGCCAAGAAGCAACAGATAACAAAAACAGGGCATACCTAAAAACAAATCAAGCTGGATGCACAAGAAGAGCAAAGGAAGAATACCGGACCCTAAGAAGAGAAGAAAAACGATTATATATAAGAAAAAAAAAAGACAATTTGAGCAGAAGCAGTTGGAAAGCACAGAATGGCTAAGAAATCAAAATGAAACTCGTAAGTTCTACAGAAATCTAAACAAAATGCGCAAAGAGTTTAAGCCAAGAATAAGGAGCTGTAAGGGTGTAGAAGGAAACATCCTAAATGATACGGCCTCAATCCTAAACAGATGGGTTGAATTTTTCGATGCAAAATTGAATGGCCATCATATCGAAGAAGCAGATAACACCCTAACAAATCGAAATGATTGGAATCGTTTCAACCCAAACGAAAGACCACCTACCATCGAAAACGTTGCCCAAGCGATTAAAAAGCTTAAAAATAATAAATCATCAGGAATTGACGCAGACACTGCATAAGCTTTTACTTCTTGTTTGGCATAATGAGACCATGCCTCGTGAATGGTCTCAAGGCGTGATATGCCCGTTACATAAAAAAGGGGACCAGCTCCAGTGTGACAACTATAGGTATAACCCTGTTAACAACTGCTTACAAAATACTAGCAAATATTCTCTACCAAAGGCTACAAGTTTACACAGTGGGCATAGTTGGTAAATATCAAGCTGGATTCACTCCAGAAAAATCAACAATTGACCAGATTCCAGATTCATTCAATAAGGCAGATTCTCGAGAAAACATTAGAATTCAATATTGAAACCCATCACCTATTCGTCGACTTCAAAGCCGCATACGACAGTGTCAAGAGAACAGTGCTATACCAATTAATGCATGAGTTTGGTATACCAGAGAAACTTATCCGATTAACGAGAATGACAATGTCTAACTTAGAAGCCACTGTTAGAATACAGGGAGAGAATTCTAGATCCTTTGAGATAAAGGATGGACTCAGACAAGGGGATGCTCTGGCTTGCCTCCTATTGAATATTGCCTTAGAAAAGGCAGTCCGAGATACACGAATTAGGGACGGCGGTACTATTTACAATAGATCGATACAAGTCTTAGCATATGTTGAT
The DNA here is from genome assembly GCA_918026665.1 of Diabrotica balteata. Taxonomy (NCBI): domain Eukaryota; kingdom Metazoa; phylum Arthropoda; class Insecta; order Coleoptera; family Chrysomelidae; genus Diabrotica; species Diabrotica balteata. The sequence continues at coordinate 206,231,067 of OU898276.1, read as the reverse complement.
GACATTGACATAATAGGGTGTAGCAAGCGAGGTGTTGAGCAATATCTCCTAGAATTGGAAACAGCGGCGAAACAGGTCGGTCTAGTCATCAACGAAGACAAAACCAAGTACATGTTGGTTACAAAGGATCCGATAGTAAATGAGGAACGAGAAACAGTCTTTGGAAGTCATACCTTTGAACGTGTTGACAACTTCACATACCTTGGGTCGCTATTGACTGCTACCAATAAAACAAGCTAAGAAATCAAAAGACGAATAAATCTTACAAATAGGGCATACTATGGACTCCAAAAGCATTTCCACTCAAGAAACATTCAAAGAAGAACTAAAATTATTATATACAAAACACTGCTGAGGCCGGTCCTCACATATGGAGCAGAAACATGGACTCTAACGCAGAAAGATGAAAGACTTTTGGGAATATTTGAGCGTAAAATACTCCGCAAAATATTTGGACCTATAAACGACCAAGGGCAGTGGCGCAGAAGATATAGTTTTGAATTGTATCAGCTCTTTGATGAGCCAGATGTCATAACGTTCATTAAAACACAGCGACTTAGATGGGCTGGACATATAATGCGAATGCCAGAAAATACGATTGCCAAAAAGCTAACCACAGGAACACCTGTAGGAAGAAGAAGCAAAGGCCGACCGCGAATTAGGTGGTTAGATGGAGTTGAAACCGACTTACGGATATTAAAAATCAGAAGATGGCAACATGTTACCAGAAACCGAACAGAATGGCGACAAATCTTAGAGTAGGCCAAGATCCACAGAGGATTGTCGAGCCAAAGATGATGATGAATGGGCACTTTAGTAGTTGCCGGCAAAGGAAACATTAAAATATGAGCTTTTCCTTTTTCAGGTGCACAAAAGTCCACAGCAAATTGGACAGTTTGAAGAGTACTCACTTGGTAAATAATTACCACATCTTTTTCTGTGGGTTTTCAGCTAGTCTATTTTTTTTTCAAAGTGACACTATAAGTAGTTATGCGTCATATGTTTATTTGAATCTTTTGGAGACATAACATTTTAGTATGCTTTACGTTGTTTATTAAATGTGATCATTTTTGTTTCTGTTTTCTATTTTTATTGCGTAACAACAATACTTAATATTTTTAGTCTATTTTTGTATCATATTATTTAGTTTATTTTTGTATCATACTGTATATTAATTTAGATATATAAAATTTCTTTGTACTAACTAATAATCTGTAAAGCGCCGTTATCTTGCATTTAAATAACTTCCTACACAAGTTTCTAAAACCTTCATAGAATCGTAACAATGAAAGGATTATTATTTTCCAAATTACCCTCTGACGCATTCCAAAATTCCGCAAGTTGAGACAAATACCCTTATCAGGTAGTTTTTATCAATGATTTGAAAGTTAAAGGTATTTGAAAAATAAACATACGGTCCGTCCCAAACCCTTCTTTCAGTGCGTCATAGTTGTTCGAATTCTCTCTAACGCATTAAGCTAGATGTGACAGAAAAAAACGTGAGTCGCTGATTATTATATATACAACTTAGAAAATTAGATATCGTTTACGGGTATTCGCATATTAAAGCGAATTCTACTTACGAACGTATAATTGGTTGGAGTTTAGAATACGCTAAATAGATATCCAATCAATTATGCATATAAATATAATTTGACACAGATGATCTTGATAATGACAGTGACAGTACTTTCACAATGTCAACTGATAAAATGATAATTGCCATTCCAGGTTAGTATTTTACCTACATGTGAACTGACATTTTAACTACAGTGAAAATTAAATTTTGTATTTATTGTCATAAAAATATTTTAAATATTCCGAGATATACCGAGAATGAAAAAAGACTAATATTAAAATTATTAAATTAGTTTCAATTAGAAAAAGAGGCTGAGTTATCTTTATTTCAGTTTCTGTCGTTCGCGAATCAGATTGTGAATTCCGGAATGATATTGAGGAAATATCTTAAACTAATACCTTTATGGATATTTATATGTATTAAAACGGTTCTTTTTAGAACCACGACATTTTCTTGAAATGTAGGATATAATTGATACCAGCCACATATCTAGTGTAATCATTGATTTTCAAGAATCAGATTCTGAATGGGATTATAGATTGTTTGAAATATAATATTCATTTTTGTTATTCATAAAAAAGAAGGTAAACTTACATTAGGTATCTTGTTTTTTAGCTAAACTCCATTAACACGATTTCGTCTGGATATCGGAACTGGTAGATTAACTCAAAAATCAACTGCTTCACTATTTAAACTATTTATATTGTTTTTTTTTTTAACCAAACTTTATAACCTTCTTTCATTTGCACACCAAATCTGGTAGAATAACTCAAAAATCAACTGCTTCACTATTTAAACTATTTCCACTATTTAATGACAACTCTTCACAAAATTAAACTATTGGCTGCCACACAAACTTATCAGAAAATTCCTTATCCAAATATGACTGATTTAAATCGATATTATTTTATCACAGGAATGTTTACTTTGATGCCTTGCAATTGTCAGTAATTTTTTTTACCTTGCAGTCAACTCTTAAAAGATTCTAGGAGGAAACGTTATTTTAAATAAACAAACCTTCCAATTCCCTAGTGTTTGTAATAAATAATAATAAATCCATAAACAAATCTTAGCTAATTAAGCACTTTCCATGGAATGTATAAAATAGAACAGAATAGAATAGAATTATGACAAACTGCTATGCATTAAAAAAAATAACCTTTTCACGTTTAGCCGATTACGATCCTGCAACTGTCAGATTTAACTAAAATGTCATGCAATAATTCTCGACATTCTTAAAATCCCATATGACGTCAAAATTAGTGACGCACTGAAAAAAGGGTTTGGGACAGACTGTATCTTTTAATACGTCGAGGTGTCAGGGGGGACATTTCGGAAAGTGAACCTATTTCCCTAAGGAAAAACCTTGTTCCCCAAGGGAAAAAACCAGCGACCTATTACTGGTGCGCGAAACAAAGCCATCAGGACAAAGGTGTAAGGACAAACACCTACATCTTCGCTCAATTTTTGATATAAATTTTTCCTTGTAAAAAAAATAAGGTTGGGTTTTATTTTAGGTTGCCTTCAGAAGGACAACAGTTATAAGAAAATTATGAAAACTAAAAAAGAAAAGTATAACACTATTTTCACTAAAGAAACAACAGTTAATGCAAAAATGAAACTTAAGACCGGCCAAAGACCCTACATGTGTCACATTTGTTTAAAGCAGTTTTCTCGAACAGATCATATGAAAACACATTTGATGACACACACTGGAGAAACCTTACAAGTGCGAAATTTGCTTAAAGCAGTTTTCTCAACTAGTACATATGAAGCGACATATGGGAATACACACTGGAGAAAAACCCTACGAGTGCGAAATTTGTTTTAAGCGGTTTACTGGAAAAGCTGGTTTAAAAATACATTTGACATCGCATACTGGAGAAAATCCTTACAAGTGTGAAATTTGTTTTAAGCAGTTTCCCCGGAAAGATAAGTTAAAAATCCATTTGAGAATTCATACTGGAGAAAATCCTTGCAAGTGTGAAATTTGTTTTAAGCAGTTTTCCGGGAAAGAAGTTTTAAAACTACATTTGAGAATTCATACTGGAGAAAATCCTTACAAGTGTGAAATTTGTTTTCAGCAGTTTTCCCGTAAAGATTCGTTAAAAATCCATTTGAGAATTCATACTGGTGACAAACCTTACAAGTGCGAAATTTGTATTAAGCAGTTTAACAATGCAAATAATTTAAGAACACATTTGAGATTGCACACTGGGGAAAAACTTTATAAGTACGAAATTTGTTTTAAGCGGTTTTCTCAATCAGGTAATTTGAAAAGACATTCGAGAGTGCATACTGGAGAAAAATCTAACAAGTATGAAATTAAATCTAACAACTGCGAAATTTGTATTAAGCAGTTTAGTGATGCAAGTAATTTAAGAAAACATTTGAGATTGCACACTGGGGAAAAACCTTATGAGTGCGAAATTTGTTTTAAGCGGTTTTCTCAATCAGGTAGTTTGAAAAAACATTTGAGAGTGCATACTGGAGAAAAATCCAAACAAGTGCGAAATTAAATCTAACATATGCGAAATTTGTTTTAAGCAGTTTACTCAATTAAGTAATTTAAAAAGGTACATGAGATTGCACACTGAATAAAAGCTTTACAAGTGTGAAATTTGTTTTAAACAGTTGCCCCGGAAGGATAAGTTAAAAATCCATTTGAGAATTCATACTGGAGAAAAACCTTATAAATGTAAAATTTGTTCACTTTTTAACCTTTTAAACGCCAACGTGCCCATTTTGGGAACACAGTAAAAAATAACTTGGATTCAGAAAATATTGAAATATTTTCAAATATTGTAACAAATATGCTTTCTGTATGTCCCATTCTTACTTTCTGTTAGCTGAGATGTTTTTTTTTACTTACGGGATTCACCTAGAAACCGCGTCCAAATTCATATCACTTGCTTTTTTGTGCTAAAGTTGTTACTGGGAGTCGATATGTACCAAACTGTGATTTATTTTTGAATAGAAATACAGTAAATGAATTATATAAAGGAAATATTTACAAAAAACACATTTAGGTAACTTATTTCTAAAGATATCACGTTCAGCATTCATTGTTCCCAAAATGGGAACGTTGGCAACAGCGAAACACTGTTATTCAAGGTTCCCTAGAGAATGACCGCGCGTAATTGTAACGGCTTGGATTAGTCGTCACGACGTTACGACGAAGAAAACACGTGGTGTTTATAATAATTTTGAGTTTTAGTTTTATTTCAGTGAAAAAATGGATATATCTTTGGATCCAAAAAGTTTTTATGGGTGAGTTGGTGGCAATAAAAAAAAAGCATAATACTTAGATATATTTTTATACACTTTGATCATCTATACGAAGGCATAGATTTCTAATACATGCACTCGACGATGTGGAAGCTTCAACGTCCGTGGAACCAGTGGATATTGTTATTCTTCCACATGATTCAGCTGATCAAGGTACTGAAAGCGACGAGGATACTATTGACGATCAGCTGTTAGATATTCCTGATATACCAGACGAAGTATCCGGGGAAGTAGAAATTCACGCTTATGAATCTTCCGACGAAGATAGGAAGAAAATGTATCGGTTCAACGTAAATGGAAAAAGAGTGTGAAGGTTGGAATTCAAGCTCAAGCTTCCACACCACCAAGAGTAGGCGATGAACACTTGGGCAAATCTGAGTTCGAAATTTTTTCATTATTTTTTACATCTGAAATAGTTCAATTTATTCGTCATAATACCGAACTCTACGCTCATAGAGATAAAAATATTCACAACTTTACTGTTTCTGAGGAAGAACTTCGTCAGTTTTTGGGGTTACTTTTGATAAGCGGATATCACCATGTTCCTTCTGAGGATGATTACTGGTCTACTGCAGATGACATGCAGGCTCCAATTTTTTCGAAAATAATGAGTCGGCAAAGGTTCCGACTTATAAAACGTTATCTTCATATTTGTGATAATGCCAACCTTCCAGTTGGTAATAAAGTTGCAAAAGTTGCAGAATTATATGATATGCTGAAACAAAACTTCAAAAAATTTGGAGTTTTCCATGAAAATCTCAGCATAGATGAATCGATGATTCCGTATCATGGGCATCACTCGGCTAAGATGTTCATAAAAAATGAACCAATATGATTCGGTTTCAAAATATGGATGTTATGCGGACAAGATGGATTCCCCTATAATTTAGAGATATACTGCGGTAAAACAATAGATAGAAAGATGCCTTTAGGTTCCCACGTTGTGATAGAGGTATTCGGGCATGTGGAACTGTGCGTGAGAACAGAATAAATAAATGTGCATTGGTATCATCAAAAACAATAAAAAAGCAAGATCGGGGAACATTTGATTACAAATCCGATACAGTTATTTGCGTCAAGTGGAATGACAACGCTGCAGTTACAATAGCAAGCAATCATTTCTCCATCAGTCCGCTCCAAAATGCGACAAGAAGAATAAAATCTGAAAATAGAAAAGAAGTTCCACAACCAAATTTGATCAAGAAGTACAATTTTGGAATCGGTGGTGTCGACCTTTGCGATAGAATGTGTGCTAGTTATCGTCCAAGATTAAGATCAAAAAAATGGTGGTGGAATTTATTTTCTCACTCTTTAAATTTAGCGGTGGTAGCAGCATTCCGTTTCTACCAACACGTAAATCCTGAAAGTACTATAACTCATTTGGATTTTCGAAGAAATGTTGCTATGGCGCTAATCAAAGTTGGAGCAAGCTCAAGAAAAAGAAAAGTTGTCCAACTTGTCCAGTTCTTAGAGATATACGATTTGATGGAATAAATCATATTTCTAAAAGTACATCACAAGGTAGATGTACTGTATGCCAAAGAAACACACGCTTAGAGTGTACTAAATGTGAAAAGCGTCTACATAAAAATTTTTGTTTGGATAAATATGACTCACCTTGCTAACATATTATTTGTAACATTAGATTTATAGTTTTATTTTAAATTTTGTTAGTTTTGTTATAATATATGGAATAAAATATGTTTTTACTGCAATGATATTACTTTGTTATATGTTGTGACTTATAGATGCCAACGTTCCCATTTTGGGAACATGGTTTTTTCTCAAAATACAGCATTTTATTTTTTTTCACAAAACAAAATTATAAAAGATATCCCAATAACATCTTTTTTATGGATAGTTGAAATTTTTTTACAGTTTTTAATGATTCAGCGTTTAAAGGGTTAAAGGAAATTGCTGACAAACAATCTGACAATCAGTCAGTTGAAACATTTCTCTCCGACTCGATTTATAAGGGCAATTCAATATTACATTTACCGGTAATCAAGTTAAAGTATAAATAACACGCGTCAATGTTTTAAACGTATTTGAACAATCCCCGTACTTCGTAGGAAATAAATGGAAGAAAGAGGGAATGAAAGATACATCCCATCAAATAAATATTGGACATTGATATATGTTATTCAAAATCACCAATATTTAACACGCTACTTGGAGGTTCCCTTCTAACCGGCGGCGGCGATGGGTACAGACAAGAAACGCTGTTGATTCATGCCAGTGCTGTACAGCTGTGTGTGTGTGTGTCATCGAATTTCCTGACTGTGGACTTAATCCATTAGCCGAACTTATTTTTGCTCTACAGATATTTATGTCACATATTACTATTAAGATAAGATTTTGTATTTTAAAGATATACCTAGATTCTATAACAATAAATGAATAATTTAATCTTCAGTTACAATCATACATTATTACACATGGATATAGATATATCTATATCATAAAATATATTCTAGTATTATTCAACATTATTTTTATTGTATGTTTTTTTGTTTTTTATTATTTTTTTATATATATATATATATATATATAAAATAATATATATATTATATATATATATTATTTTTATATATATATATATATATATATATGTATTTTTTTTTTCTCTTCTTTTTTCTCTTTTTTTTTTTTAATTACATTATAAGGAATGTCAACAAGGAGTACTTCTGCTCAGGGGTCTTTCAGAGCAATGCACACACACAAGACTAGACCACGGAAAGATAGGTAGACAAATGGGATAAACACAGGTATTAATAGTTCACAATTTTAATTTTATATTAAGTATGTGTTTAATTAGGATCTCATATACACGTTCGTCTAAACTAGATAATATTGTTTTTAGATTAAAAGGTATTGTAATATTGGTTTCTCTATATACTTGATTCATGAATTGATTTATTTCTATCATCTTTAGTCTACAGTTTAGTATCATGTGTTCTGCAGATCCTAACTCACCACATTCACAAAGATTACTATCACTAAGACCTATTTTAAATTTGTGTTCTGGAACTAGGCAGTGTCCAAATCTAAGTCTGCATATGTATGAAACAACGATTTTTTCGCCGTGGTAATGATTAAACCAGGATTTAGCTGGAATATTTAATTGTATATTTTTGTAGAATAGCCCTTTAGTTGAGTGGTTATACCATTGCTGCCAGGTTTTGGTTTTATTGCTGGTAATATTTGCGTAAACATCACTTAATGTTAATTTATATTCACTTTCATTTTCTTGTTCGGTGGCCTTCTTAGCTAAAGTATCTACTATTTCATTGTGTTTAAGATTAGAGTGAGCTTTTACCCAACAAAATGATATTTGTTTGCCCTTAGCCTTAAGTGCGATATGTGCTTTAATAATGTCAATACATATGTAGTTTGATATGTCCTTCAAACTTTCCAGTTTAAGTAAAGCACTTTTGCTGTCTGTAAGGATTAAAAATTTCTCTTCGTTATTGTTTATACTGCTTATATACTGCATTGCTCTTAGTATTGCAATAAGTTCTGCTGAAAATGTTGTAAAATTTTCATTAAGTCGTATACCCTCTTTATACCTTGTCCTAGGGTCCCACACGGCAGCGGCCACTCTCGAATTCATTTTTGAGGCATCGGTATAAATTTGGTAATGTTCCGGAAATAAAGTTTCTATATCCACATTAAACATGGCATTCCTTAAGTAAACTGGAAATTTCGAGTAATCTCTCATGTAGGTTGGTTGTATGTTTGGTATATTGTTGAGATTTATCTGATGCATGGATGACAGAGTTGATGTGTATAGTTTATTTTTAAATTGTCTTATTCTATCGTAACTTTCGGCTAATAGTAATGTTGGCTTTTTCCTCCAGTATTCAGTGGTTAGGTCATTTATATAAAGTTTGTGGCAGTTGTTACATATTATGCTCTCTTTAGTTATCATTTTAGTTATAAATTTTTCACACATAGTTTTCCTTCTTAACCATAGTGGTGGTTCATTACATTCTACGCTTAGATTTGATATTGGAGTACTCATCAAAGCTCCTATACATAATCTGAGGCATTTATTTGAAAGGATGTCTATTTTTTGAAGATGGGTTTTGGCGGCTTGATTGTAAAAGTAACATCCGTAATCTAATATTGATCTTATATATGATCTATACATTAGTAATGCTATGTTGGGATCTGCTCCCCAGGTTGTATAGTTTACTGCTTGTAACGCATTGTACCCTTTGTCAGCTCTTGCTATGATGTACTCAATATGATCTTTCCAAATCATTTTTCTATCCAGTATAATACCCAAATATTTAACTTTGGGTTGTACTTTATACGAGACATTTTGCAACTGCACTACTTCTGGAATGTTTCGTTTTCGGGAGAATATGCAAGCTTGTGTTTTTTTGGTTGATATGTTTAATGCTATTTGATCTAGGTCTTCTTGTAGATGTTTAAATACTGTATTTATTTTTCTACCGCCTTGTTCGATTTCCAATTGATCTACATATATGCATATATCATCTGCAAATTGTAATATTTTACCTTGTTTGCTAGTTATTATGCTTTGACCTATATGAGCTGTGTAAATAGTATATAATATTGGACTTAAGATGCTCCCTTGAGGTAACCCGATGTTTGAAACTCTCGGTCCTATTAGTTTGTTATTAATTTGAAGATAAAGAGTTCTATTGATGTAAAGTTGATGAAGTTTCCAGCAGAGTATATCTGGCAGTCCGATTTCTTTCATTTTGTGATATAGAAGTTGTAGGTTCACATTGTCATATGCATTTTCTATATCTATGAATGTAGCAAATACCGACTTGTTGACGGAAAATGAGTTATATATATCCAGTATTAAGTGCGTTAAATTTTCCATCGTAGAACATGATTTTCTAAAACCGAATTGTGTTACAGGTATTTTAGAATTTTTTTCTAACCAGAATTCTAGTCTACATTTAATCATTCTTTCCATTGTTTTTAACACACATGATGATAGTGAAATGCCTCTATACGAATCCGGACAGTTTGGTGATTTGTGTGGCTTGAGAATTGGAACTATGATGTACTCTTTCCATGCACGTGGTATATCCATACTCATCCAGATATTGTTTATTACATTTAGTAGTTGAACTTTTTTATGTATGGGTAAATTATACAACATACTATAGTGTATACCATCTAATCCTGGAGCTGAATTATTATGTCTTTTTAGGCAGTTCTTTAATTCTTCCAGGCTAAATGCTTGTGTGAGAAATATGTTGTCTTTGTTTGCTTCGTCATTGTCATGTCTATTATCCGTAGGGTTCCTGTGATAAATTTCTCCTTCTATAACCCAAGGTCTAGCAATTTTATTAAAAAATTTATCTGTCCACTCACTTACAACTATCGGTTTATTGGGAGGATTATAAACGTTTTTTAATTTTCTTATTTCATTCCATATTTTGCTAATTGGTGTATTTTTATTTAAACTATTACAAAAGTTTTTCCAAGAAGCTCTTTTGCTGCCTAAAATAATTCTTTTTTTATAAGCTTCTGCTTGTTGATATTTTAAATAATTTTCGTAATTAGATAGTCTTTTAAACTGCAAAAAAGCTTCTTTTTGTTGTCTTATAGCGTCCCTACAATCATCATTCCACCATGGTTTATTAAATTTTGCATTGGGCTTCCCTTTCCTCTCTGGAATAGAGCATTTACTAGCTAAATTGATAGAGTTACAAAATGTGGAATATTCTTGCTCTGAACCATCTGATATATTATTATTCTTTTCATTGTTTAAGAGATAGGTAAAGAAAGCCCAGTCTGCCTTTTTAATATTCCATGTAATTCTAGATCTAGATATATCATTAGTTTCAATGACACCATTACTATTAGTGACGTTATTATCAGTATTATGGTTAAATTCTATTACTATTGGGTAGTGATCAGAACCCAGACTCAAAGTTTCTGTATGCCAATTAAATTTGTAATAAATATCCCTAGAGCAAATTGTTAAGTCTATAGCAGATCTATTTAAATTCATAGGTCTACGAATTAATGTTTCTGACCCATCATTTAGGAAATTAAGTCCACATTCCTCCATAGCCTCAAAAAGATAAATACCTTCTTGATCGGTGACATCACAGCCCCACATTTTATTATGGCAGTTGAAATCTCCCCCTATTAAAAAAGGTTTCTGTAAACTATTAAAAAATTTAACCCATTCGTTTTTTGACACACATAGTTTGGGTTTTGCATAAATGGAATATAGATTTAAGTTTTTATTATTTATTTTAATCTGTACTGCAACGCACATGACATTATTTATTTTATAAAAATTTAAATTGTTCTGAAAATTGATATTTTTTCTTAATAATATCGCTACTCCTGCATAACCATCTGATCTATCTTCACGGAATATGTTATATTGGGAGAAGCTTATCTTTGAATTCGGTTTTAACCAAGTTTCACTTAAAAGAATAGCTAAGAATTTATTTTCGAAAATGTACTTTTCAAAATGGCCTTTATTGTTCACTATTGATCGTGAATTCCATTGTAAAATCTTATTATTAACTAGGCCCATTTAAAACTTTTTCTATATTACTTTTAATGTCGTCTAAAATTTGTTTGTTTGCTATTGGAATTAAATTTTTGTCTAAGAAATTTTTAAATATTGTTACTATATTATCAGTAATTTGTTTACTAGTTAGTGAGTTTTGTTGGACTATTTTTGTTTGATTTTGATATAATGGGTTGTTTATAATTGGTAGCGACGGGTAAGCAGAAGTGCTTGCAGTGTCCAGTATATTTTCGTGTTCTTTTGAATAAGGATAAACTGATTTATTTTGAGCTCCTTCGCTCCATTTTCTCTTGGTTGTCACTGTGTACCTATTTCCTGTGTTTGTTGAATTCAGGACTGTCCTATAGCTACTGCTGTATTTTAATTTTGCTTCTTCAAAAGGTAAATTTTCATTTGCCATTATATATTTAATGCCTTTTTGTTTTTCAAACTCAGCGCACTTGTTTCGATCTAATGCTGAATGGTTTCCAAAACATAATATACAAGTGGGATGTGTTAAATCGCATACATCTGAATCATGTTCCTGTCCGCACTTGCTGCATCTTTTCTTACCTCGACATTGTGACGTAACGTGTCCGTATCTAATGCAATTAAGGCATTGTATTACTCTCGGAACGTAAGGTTCCACTTGATATATCATTCGTTCAATGATTACTTGTTTTGGAATCATTTGGCCTCTGAAAGACACCACTATCGTACCCGTCTCCACCAGTTGATCATTTTCTTTTCGCTTTATTCTTTTAACGTTTATTACTTTAAAATTGCCGTATCTTGGAACAATAATACCTTTTAATTCGTTTTCTGAAATATTTTTGTCTACCCCTTTAATTACCCCACTCTTCTGAGTAAAAAAATTTGGAATATATAAATCGTAATTTCTTTCTATTAACTTTTTACATTCCACTAAAATATTAGCGCTTTTATATGTGTTACATTCAATTTTAATTTTATTTTTTCCTATAATATTAATATTAACAATATTGTCTTTAATTGCAGGTACTGCACCTAAAATTAATCGTGCTGTCGCTATGCGATGCAATCGGCCAATGTTACCTTCCTTATTCTGCATAAAAACAAAATAAGGACCTTGGTCACCTTGACTGTATTTATTTTTTACCTCTGACATTATGGGCTGGCCTATATTAATATTTGTTTTATTGCTTACCTGATAATCCGGTAAAAAGTTTTTTGAATTTGTTATCGGTACCTGTTTTGATTGTGTATTAATATCAATATTTATAATTTCCTCAGACTGCTTTTGTTTTTCATTAACTTCATAATCCATATTACTAGCAATATCGTCAATCCTTCCTCTGTCAGGTGGATTTCCTCTACCATCTGAATTTAATTCCATTTTTCGGTAAAAACAACAACAACTCTATTAATTAGCACTTCGATCACACAGAGAACTATTCGCTTCCGCTGCTACAATCGAACTGCTGTACAGCTAAAATGTTTATTATTTTACGAAGTATAATTAAATCATTATACTCTCAATATGGCATATTGCCATTTAATTATAAATTATTTTTGTTGCTTAATATGACATGCTAAAATCTTTTTTATACACTTATATACTTTACGACAGCTTTAAGTAAATTAAAATTGTCCTTTTTCTGTTCTACATTAATGTAGATTTGATTATAAAAATAAATGATGCGCCCATGTCTGGTAATATGATATTATTCTTTTAATGTTTGTCGGCAACCAGTTTTTTGGGTGTTTCAACTCACTTTATAAATACTATCATACCCAATTTTATATCATTAAGTCGACTTTGTTGAACATTTTATTATACTTTACGCAGTTTATTAAAGTTATTTTTCACGGTTGTATTCATTTTTGTTACTATTTCATATTTAAAAAAAATATATTTAAAACAATTTTTATGATTGGTTTGTATTTTAGGTTGCCTCCAGGAGGAGAACAGAATGAAAATTATGAAAACAACCGAACCTTCATCTAAAGAAAAATATCGATTAGATTATCAGTTTACTCGATTAGGTAATATAAAACAACATATGAAATCGCATACTGGGGAAAAACCTTATAAGTGTGAAATTTGTTTTAAGCAGTTTCCCCGGAAATATAAGTTAAAACTCCATTTGAGAATTCATACTGGAGAAACTCCTTACAAGTGTGAATTTTGTTTTAAGCAGTTTTCCCGGAAAGATTATTTAAAAATCCATTTGAGAATTCATACTGAAGAAAATCCTTACAAGTGCGAAATTTGTTTTAAGCAGTTTACTCAATTAAGTAATTTGAAAACACATTTGCGAGTGCATACTGGAGAAAAATCTAACAAGTGCGAAATTTGTATTAAGCAGTTTAGTGATGCAAGTAATTTAAGAAGACATTTGAGATTGCATACTCTGGAAAAACTTTATAAGTGCGAAATTTGTTTTAAGCAGTTTACTCAATTAGGTAATTTGAAAAGACATTTGCGAGTGCATACTGGAGAAAAATCTAACAAATGCGAAATTTGTTTTAAGCGGTTTACTGAATTAGGTAATGTAAAACAACATATGAAATTGCACACTGGGAAAAACCTTATAAGTGCGAAATTTGTTTTAAGCAGTTTACGACATTAGGTAATGTAAAACAACATATGAAATTGCACACTGGGGAAAAACCTTATAAGTGCGAAATTTGTTTTAAGCAGTTTACTCTAGCAGGTAATTTGAAACAACATTGGAGAGTGCACACTGGAGATAAACCTAACAAATGCGAAATTTGTTTTAAGCAGTTTTTTCGGAAATATGAGTTAAAAATCCATTTGAGATTTCATACTGGAGAAAAACCTTATAAGTGTGAAATTTGTTTTAATAAGTATGTTACAGGAAGTTCTTTGAAACAACATATGAAATGGCATACTGGGGAAAAACCTTATAAGTGCGAAATTTGTTTTAAGCAGTTTACTCAATTAAGAAATTTAAAAAGGCACATGAGATTGCACACTGAATAAAAGCTTTACAAGTGTGAAATTTGTTTTAAACAGTTAAAATTCCATTTGAGAATTCATACTGGAGAAAAACCTATAAAGGTAAAATTTGTTCAACGGAAATTGCTGACAAACAATCTTTGGATTTTACTCAAGAATGACACTAATACTGACAACTTTAGTTAATTTATGACTTTATATTAGTAATAGGAAAAAACATGTACCTTGGGACAAAATTTACTATTTTTTTTATTTCATTTGAAACATATATATTGTAACATTTTTTTTATTATTAATATATTAAATTATTTTTAATTCCTTTTACCCCGTGGGATACGCCGTTGATTTAGAATTCCAGTGTTTACGATAAGAAAATAATATTGGACCTACTAAATTGTAATGGACTTACCTAATTACGATAGATAGTTAATCCTTTCCGTCTTAGTATTGAGTATGAAAAGATCTAATGCTTTAGGTATGCAGGTTCGTTTACATAAATTGGTAATTTTCGCCGAAGGCCCGTATCTTTTAACAATAACATAATCCTAAGGATTTATATCTTATCACGTACAATTACTGGTACCGATTATTTACCTCAAACTTTTCGATTTTTATTAGAATATCTTTACCTTCTGAGAAATACATACAACTTTCCTATCATTCTTGAGTGGGGGAATATTTTCTTCTTCTTTTTTTTTCTTGGATAGTTGGTGAAATGTTTAGTGGAACCAAGTTACTTCTCGGTGGGCTCTCGTTGAGCACAGTTCGATTATCTCGTGTTACTTTTTGGTGGGCCGTTGTTGAGTTAAGGCTGATATCTAGTAAGACGCTTTGCTCACTTTATTTCTTATCTTATCGTCTCTGTGAATTATTTTCTAAGTGTGTATACTTTATATTTGAGTTTTCTTTCCTTAGACTATATTAAATTATATATAGTTCTACACTACCTTTAATGGTTATTAAATTCAGTGTTTAGTACCAGTATAATATTAAATTCAGTGAATTAAGCTGCCGTCATCAGGAATTATGTAAGTTACCATAAGCTTTATCTCAAATTATCTGGGCGAGTAATATGGTATGGTATCATATCACCTGCCATTATCTGGACGTATCATCCATATCTTCACCTGTAGATTGCCGATTTTTGAATGTAATTTAAAGAACCATTCAAGAAATTTCTATAAATAATACCTATGAACATACAAGTCTCAGTTTTTTATTAAATAATAGTGCGAGATAGTTAATTGACTTAACCAATTGCGGTTTGGTTTATATTTTCATTTCTGTAACCTTTTTGTATTTTTTGTAAATTTAGAGTTAAGTAATTTTTGCTATCTTTTGTAATTGCTATAATTTTTGTTCATTATCTTTCCTATGATATCTCGAGATACGCCAAACTATATTTGTATATGATTGCCTTATATATTTTGGTAAAGGTATTTTTTTATTACATTATTGCTAATTTTATACATATATAACACCATTTCATAGTTGTGTATTTTTATTACTTGTGTTGCATTTAGCAGCTTTATAATTTTGTATTTAATATATTGTTATTGTTTTATGCATGTATTTTATTTGTCGGCTCCTAACAAGTTCCCTGATAAAATAATAGCTCTGAACAATTACTATCTTTAAATATTAATATGCTTTTGAACTGTAGAAAGATCAGGCTGATTAAGTTTCGTAGGTAAGTAAGTGTAATACTTAATATATTTATTATTTGTTTATATATTGCGTTGACCAGATTTATTTGATAATTTACCGTTGGTATCTTTCCTTGGGTTTGATCTCTGAACCTAAATATCTTTTCTTATCTCTTTTCTTTTCTAAGGTTTTCTTAATTTTCTCCTTAACCCCAAAAAATTTAGTGGCGCCCTGTTTTTATCTTCTTTTATCTTTGGTAATTTTACCCATCTATCTTTTTGTTTATTTCTGTATCTTTTCTAATATCTCTTATCCTATCTTTACCTATTTCTTCCGTTGGATCCATTCCCGGTTCCAAAATCTAGTTTCGAACCCATGACTCGCTCTCCACCAACCATCTGGCTGCCGTCCGCAGTGTCTTCACTTTCTAGCACCACCCAAAAAAGATTTCCGAGGTTACAATATTTGATCTCGATAAAAGAAAAGAGATTTAGGTACTAAACAGATAATAAAAAGATTATTACTAACGAGTAAAGCATTACTTACCATATAAGTCAGTGGCGGCTTTTGGGAGTAGGCAGGATAGGCCGGGCCTACCCAATTATTTTAAGAGCTTTAAAATTGAAAAACTTATATTCAAAAATTATGTTAATGCATGTAAATAACTTTTAAATGTACTAAATCACTCAATACATTAAAGTCCGTTAAAACAACTATGTTGTTATATTACCATAGAAAGCATCGAGTCGTATTCAGGCATTTTAAATATCATTAATAGGACCGATCGGAACTGGCCGACCCAGCTCACATATTACAAGAAAGAAAAACATTGTTACAGGTCTTTCAGGACATAATGAATTGCCCAGAATCAAATGCAAAATCAATTAGGCAGGCAGATGGTTTTAAAAGTAAGTTGGAGGATTTGGAATTTGTATTTTTATTAAATATTTTTAGTGATATATTTCAACAAACTGAGCTCTTATACAACATCTTGCAGAAGAAAAATAATGATCAATAATAATGTTCAATTGTGTGCCAATTCAGTGTCCAGAAGTGTTGCAATGTTAAAGAGCTGGAGAAATGACCTTACATTTTCTAACCATTTCAACATTGCTGTTAGCGAAACCTTAAGTCGTAGTGAACTTGATATTTTACTTGGTATTTCATCTTATAACGGAGATCAAAGTTTTTTGAAGAAAGCTAAAACTAAATTTAGAATGATCTTTTTTGAGATTTTGGACAATACTATCACTCAATTAGAGCAACGTTTCTCGGATTACAAAAAGTTTCAATAACTGGAATTGGGAAATAATAAAAGATTCACAGAATATGGCGCTAAACTGACGATGTAATTTGCTGGCTTGGCCTACCCAAAATTTTACCACACCAGCCGCCACTGATATAAGTGTATAGTGTTATTAGTCCCAAGGATCAACCTGTAGTTTGCTCTTGGGACAATGTTGGATGTACATCGGGACATGAACTAACTGTATTTAAATAAACAAAACGAATATTTAAATACCAAGATTATAGCAAATTCTACTAAAATTAACACTTAAATTTACAATAACTTATTTCTAAAGAATTTTTAGTATCCACCAAAAATAAAGTGGCAACGTTGTAAACTACGCGTTTGCAAGTTGCAAATGCCGTTATAAAAACATTGTATCCCAAGTTTTAGAAATAGCAGATACAAACAGTATATATCAATTTTTATATATCTTATAAACATTGCTAAAAAAGAAGAAGGTACAATACCAAAATCTGTAGTATTCCAAATGGAAATAAAATTTTTTGTTGATGGGTGAAAGTTAAAGTTGGACAAAGGGCTATTATACATTCTGAGGATTAGGAGTTTATTTTTACAAGCACTAGGTAAGAACAGCACCTAATGAATGATACCAAACTTTTGTAAGTAAATACTAGTAAAATATTATTTTGTACATTGTGCTTTTGTAGATAAATTACTTTAAATCTTAACCAATATGAATCTTATATTTATATAGGTACTATATATATATTTTAAAATCATTAAAACTCTTAACTCTTATTATTACATTCCTAAAAGTTGTCTTATTTTATAAAAAAGTCATACATTCTTAATTTTAATATTTCATTATTATAGATTTTGATGGACCTTCAATATACTTCTGAGCAACATACTAATTTATGTTGATCCTAAAGATCAGGTTCGCAAAAATGCTAGAGTTTACACTTTATTATTATCTACAGATGGTTCCTTAAAGAAAAGTATTTAAGGTATAGAACTTATAACAAACCAGTACTAATGAATATAGAGGCATCTATATTTGTTTATCAATAGGAAGATCTCCAACACGATGGGAAGATTAAATGAAGATTGGTGGAAAAATCACTTTATGAAGTTGTCCATCAGATACAGGATCAAAGCCAATGGAGACAGCAAGCTAACAATATTTAGAGTGGCCCCACCCACACCCTGAAAAGGGCTTAAGGAATGAGGAGGTAGATATTTGTTGCCAATACTTTACCAAAGAAAATTATATAAATAAACAAGTATCAGGATGTCTGTGTTTTATTTTGTTGTTTTCGGGACTTTGGTTTGTTAATGTAATGGAAAACAGATATAGTTATAAAATATTAAATAAAAACTTTCCTATACCATAATATATTCTCTCTCTGTCTGATATTATGTTATACATTTATAATATAAAAATGCCTGAGTGTATACTGTGTTTTTGGAAAGAGAGAATATATTTTTTCGCATAGAATTAGTTTTTATTTTTAATTTTATGACTATATTTTCCATTCAAAGCATACCTTTTGAGTTTTGGCACCTAAAATGCAGAGCATATTTTTTAATTTTCCGCCTAAAATTCAAAAACGACGTTTTGAGTTTGCCGTCAACTGAAATTAGTTTCGGCCCGTCCGCATTTGGCGCTAGAAACTCTCAAAACTTTCTATGGGACTTACCTCACTTACCTTACTATAAGGTATAGTCAAAGAATATAGACCATGGACGTATAAACACAGATGGACTCAGTTATTTACATAAAATTGTGAAGTCAAATTTATTTGAATAGGTCACGTTCTCAGCACCTTCAACTGTTGTCACGTTTTGTTTTAAAAAATCTTATTCGCGAGTCGCTGAAAATATTACTCCGTATTTTATACTCTACAGGTGCTATCAAACCAAAATAATAATTTATTGGTTAGATTAATATATTTAATTGTAATCAAAATATAAAGTGTGGACATAGTGTGCATTATCATTTAATAATAGCGTATAATACATATCAATCAATTATTTTATATGTAGAAGCACTGAAAACTATTTATAAATGGCAACGGTTGTTTACATTTCTCTGTCTTATGGATCTACGTCAAACTTCAAATGCTGTTCCATGTTTGTTTT
Organism: Diabrotica balteata; assembly: GCA_918026665.1. Lineage (NCBI taxonomy): Eukaryota > Metazoa > Arthropoda > Insecta > Coleoptera > Chrysomelidae > Diabrotica > Diabrotica balteata. The sequence goes on along the minus strand of OU898276.1, from coordinate 206,211,677 downwards.
TAGTAAAAGTTGTTTTTCGATATTTTGGCTGTATTTTGAGTGATATTTGTGAAAAGTGAAATAAAATAAACGAAATATTTACATCCCGATCTCTCATTTCATTTGTAAGTACATACAATTTACATTATTTAAAATGAGGAAATGAGGAAGCGTGTTTGTTTACATTTTAATAGGCGTACCATTGGGTTTATTCATGTTCATTAATGTATTGAATAAGATACAAGTTCATGAAATTAGTAGACATTTTTAAATTGTAAGTAGACATCATCTGATTAAAAAAGAACTGTTTATTACCTCTTTAATTTAATATTTCTCATGGATGCAAATAAATTAGTGAGATGAATAAAACTCATTTATTTTTCTATGTAGGTTTCCAAATAATATTGACGATCGAACTATTTTGGTAGCAAATTTAGGAAAAATCAAAGATTTTTTATTGTAGCATTATTTTGATACCTATTAAAAATTAACTTGAATTCAACTATATTTTATTGTATTAATTTTAAAGCAAATAAAATTGTATTTTAATTTTTCTATAGACGTGATTTGTTAGTAGTTAAACCCTCGTTTTTTAAAATTCTTTGAAGGTGTTTTTATACATTATTACTACTTCCAATTTTTAAAATCTGAATAATTACCCGCGAGTAAAAATTCAAGCACGCTTATGCTCATTGCGGAAGCATCACATTCTATCGAAACTTCAAAACATTGTGTGTTAAAGGTATCTTATTGCTGTGTCCATCTATGTTTATCCGTCCATGATATAGACGCTTAAGCGTCTATAATAATCTATATTCTTTGGTATAGTATATGTATGTCATAGGGGGTATATGTATATATATGTTTACCGAAAGTACAGTTTTTATAATATTGTAGATGCTGTATGCTTCAAATATAAAAATATAAAGCCTTAGAACAGTAGCGCACCTAGAATTTTAATCTGGGGCGGAGGAGTTTGGTTGGGCACAGAAATTTTTTTATGCAACTGCAACCTCCACCATTTTAAGTCCTTAAAAGTTGTGAATAACAGTGTTGGAATAACGTGCTGGGGGGTTTTCAACCCCCAAAACCCCCCGGGTGCGCCACTGTTTAGAAATGTATATTTTGTTTATATGATTTGATTTATATAAAACAACAATGAGTAAATTTGAGTTTCTTTGGAGATTAATTGCAGTTAATTGTTGGAAATTTCTTTAGCAATTACCCTTTGGTAGATTGGGGGATAGATTTGGCAATCTTGAAATCAGCAGTTGCCAGATTTCAATAAATGTTTGCAATTAATCTCAAAGAGACAAATATCTACTCGTTACTGCTTCATATAAATTAAAAATTGCAGCATTCATAAAATAGTATATTCAAAATATACTTTTTAAAAGCTTTATCTCTTTATATTTGAGACATACAATATATGCGTTATAAAAACATGCCAACACCGCCAAGCCGAAATATTTTTGACATTTGCGGCTATATTCAGCTTCAGCTTGTAGTTTTCGCAGCTTAGCGTGGCTTAGCTTACGTTCTTAGTCCTTACGTATCTGACTTTTGTAAACTCAACCCACAGATAAATAACAACTATACTGTGCTCAACCTCTGTATATTGTGTGTGGTATATTGTATATACTATACTCTACTCCTACTCAATCTCATCTGAATATGGATATTATGGAAGGTAAAGTTGAACTTAAGAAAGAGTATGACCAAAATAATATAGAGCTATCCACATCAGCAGATCTAGAAGATTTGAAAAATGAAACAGGGGAAGATTACCCAGGTAAGAACAAAAGTTTTTATCTCGTGTATTCAGTATATATCGAACGAGACTCTAGACTTCCCCATTACTTGCTACTAATATGCATACTTCAAATTTCAATATTGGTGCAATAATGAACATAACCTGGCATCCAACTATATGTTTGTGCGACACAGTGTTGCCACTTTTTTTGTATAAAGTATAGGAGTGTTTAAAATAGAAAGATACTTTGACGAAATTATATTTTAAAAAACTTTACAGAAGTAAAATGCTTCACATTTGTATTTAGGTATATCCTTAAAATGTGAAGTGTTTTACTTCTGTAAAATGTAAAAATGTACAAGCCACAATTTTTGAATTCATGTTAAAAAGCATTCATAAAATAGTATTTTTTACTTTAAATATAGCTAAATATTTAGTGTATTCTTTTGTTTAACCTAATTTTTTTTTCATTTAACTTTACTTTATTCTGTAGTTTATAAAGTTTCTAAACTATTAATTTTTACCTTAAGCATAATTTTAATGGTTTTTATCATATAAGTATTTTTAAATGTAGAAATGCAAGATATAATTTTATTTTATAATATTTATAGGTATAATTTTAATGAATTATATATGTATTTTTCAATTTTACATTTTTATTTCATATAGGTAATATAAATCTTGCCAATAATTGACGTATATTAAGCTTACATTTAACATTTTAACATTTTAACGTCAAACATATCAACAAGGTTATGTTCATTGTTCATTGCACCAATATTGAAGAAAACCCCTTTTTTCCAAGGTTTACAAGGATTTCTCATGAGAGGATCATTACATTAAATTCAATAATGCCAATGATTAAAAGTTGATGATCCTCATACACAAAAAATGTGAAACTGGTCACACTGCACTGTCATGTCATAGAGTACTTTTTTTTCAATTTGTGGGTTTATTACACTTATGTTAGAATGTTGATGTTACAATGTTTTAAGATTATAACCTGAATTTTGCAAAATATTATTATTTAGTTTCTTTAGCTATGGAAGGTAAAGTGGAAATTAAGAAAGAATTTGAAGAGTTTGACCAAAATGATAAAGAGCTATCCTCATCAATAGATGTGGAAGATTTAAAAAATGACCCAGGGGAAGATTACCCAGGTAAGAAAAAAGGTTTATTTTATCTCATAGTTATAATGTGTATAAAAAAACAGGGCTCATTAAATTTCCATATTTCATCATTATCATGTTTGCTATAGTAGGTTTAATATAGTAATATATACATAATAATATAGTAAACATTATGTTTTTTTTATTAATGCATCAACCACGCAGAGTCATTAGCCTATTATTAGTTTATCTACAGCTTTGATACCTTCAATTCCTACATGAGAAGACACCCATAAAAAGTGAACTTGGATGTTCTTATTTGAAATACGTAGACATCTATTTTGGATAATATCCAGTGACTTCAAATGTGTTTTTTTGGAGGAGTTATAGACAATGGCTCCATAGTTAAGTTTTGATCGAATTATGGATTTGTAAATAAATATTAAACTTTAATACATTGAAACATTATGTATACTGTAAAATAAAAGTTAAATTAAACAGTTAACAGAAGTTAAAAATCAATCAACCTCGAAGTATGTCATTAGCAATTGCTTCCAAAAAACTGTTGTTTTACAAGTAAATATTAACAATTAATTTATAAAGTTATATAAATATATGCATAATTAGTACAAGGTATATAAATAATGGTATGTGTATTATTATATTTATATTATATAATAATATAAATATAATAATACACAGGACAGATGTCATAGAATGTTGCTATAGATATCATGAAACTATCTTGTCTGCCAACACGGAACAGAACAGTCTGTCAGACAGAAAGAGAGAGGGCGAATATTTATTCTACGGAACAGAAAGAGATTGTAAATAATGATAGAGGAAGAAAGAGAGGAACAGAGAGCGCCAACTACTTTTTAAATAAAAAATAGTAAAATTAAACTAAAGGTAAAGAAACTAATAAATGAATAATGAAATTAAAATGATATAATTATTTAAATATAAATTAATAAAAATGTGACGTTTATAACGTTACAATTCTATGGCATGTATTTAATTTAATTCAAATAAAGGAGATCTTTATTTTATTAAAGGGTAGTAATAAAGGACGCAAAACTGTGAATGCATATATGTCAAAATAAAGATGATTTTATTAAAGGACGACGTAAAATAACTTCCTACATATTTTTGTTGGATTTTAAAGTAATTTTGGTTATTCTATTAACTTTTTTAAATTCTTTTTTGTATTACACAATGGGCACTTTAGTAGTTGCCGGCAAAGGAAACATTAAAATATGAGCTTTTCCTTTTTAAGGTGCACAAAAGTCCACAGCAAATTGGACAGTTTGAAGAGTACTCACTTTGTAAATCATTACCACATCTTTTTCTGTGGATTTTCAGCTAGTTATGCGTCATATTTTTTATTATTTTATTATAATTTGTTCATAATTGTTATTTGAATCTTTTGGTGACATAACATTTTAGTATGCTTCACATTGTTTATTAAATGTGTGTTCATTTTTGTTTCTGTTTTCTATTTTTGATGTAAATTTTTCCTTGTAAAAAAAAATAAGGTTGGGTTTTATTTTAGGTTGCCTTCAGAAGGACAACAGTTATAAGAAAATTATGAAAACTAAAAATGAAAAGTATAACACTATTTTCACTAAAGAAACAACAGTTAATACGAATATGAAATTTAAGACCGGCCAAAGACCCTACATGTGTCACATTTGTTTAAAGCAGTTTTCTCGAACACATCATATGAAAACACATTTGATGACACACACTGGAGAAAAACCTTACAAGTGCGAAATTTGCTTAAAGCAGTTTTCTCAACTAGTACATATGAAGCGACATATGGGAATACACACTGGAGAAAAACCCTACGAGTGCGAAATTTGTTTTAAGCGGTTTACTGGAAAAGGTGGTTTAAAAATACATTCGACATCGCACACTGGGGAAAAACCTTATAACTGCGAAATTTGTTTTAAGCAGTTTACTCAATTAAGTAATTTGAAAACACATTTGAGAGTGCATACTGGAGAAAAACCTAACAAGTGTGACATTTGTTTTAAACAGTTTAGCGATGCAAGTAAGTTGAAAAGGCATTTGAGAGTGCATACTGGAGAAAAACCTTACCAGTGTGAAATTTGTTTTAAGCAGTTTACTGAAAAAGGTAGTTTAAAAATACATTTGACATCGCACACTGGAGAAAAACCTTATAAGTGCGAAATTTGTTTTAATCAGTATGTTACAGGAAGTTCTTTGAAACAACATATGAAATGGCATACTGGAGAAAATCCTTACAAGTGTGAAATTTGTTTTAAGCAGTTTCCCCGGAAAGATAAGTTAAAAATCCATTTGAGAATTCATACTGGAGAAAATCCTTACAAGTGTGAAATTTGTTTTAAGCAGTTTTCCCGGAAAGAAGTTTTAAAACTACATTTGAGAATTCATACTGGAGAAAATCCTTACAAGTGTGAAATTTGTTTTCAGCAGTTTTCCCGTAAAGATTCGTTAAAAATCCATTTGAGAATTCATACTGGTGACAAACCTTACAAGTGCGAAATTTGTATTAAGCAGTTTAACAATGCAAATAATTTAAGAACACATTTGAGATTGCACACTGGGGAAAAATTTTATAAGTGCGAAATTTGTTTTAAGCGGTTTTCTCAATCAGGTAATTTGAAAAGACATTCGAGAGTGCATACTGGAGAAAAATCTAACAAGTATGAAATTAAATCTAACAACTGCGAAATTTGTATTAAGCAGTTTAGTGATGCAAGTAATTTAAGAAAACATTTGAGATTGCACACTGGGGAAAAACCTTATAAGTGCGAAATTTGTTTTAAGCGGTTTTCTCAATCAGGTAGTTTGAAAAAACATTTGAGAGTGCATACTGGAGAAAAATCCAAACAAGTGCGAAATTAAATCTAACATATGCGAAATTTGTTTTAAGCAGTTTACTCAATTAAGTAATTTAAAAAGGTACATGAGATTGCACACTGAATAAAAGCTTTACAAGTGTGAAATTTGTTTTAAACAGTTTCCCCGGAAGGATAAGTTAAAAATCCATTTGAGAATTCATACTAGAGAAAAACCTTATAAATGTAAAATTTGTTCACTTTTTAAAGGAAATTGCTGACAAACAATCTGACAATCAGTCAGTTGAAACATTTCTCTCCGACTCGATTTATAAGGGCAGTTTAATATTACATTTACCGGTAATCAAGTTAAAGTATAAATAACACGCGTCAATGTTTTAAACGTATTTGAACAATCCCCGTACTTCGTAGGAAATAAATGGAAGAAAGAGGGAATGAAAGATACATCCCATCAAATAAATATTGGACATTGATATATGTTATTCAAAATCACCAATATTTAACACGCTACTTGGAGGTTCCCTTCTAACCGGCGGCGGCGATGGGTACAGACAAGAAACGTTGTTGATTCATGCCAGTGCTGTACAGCTAAAATGTTTATTATTTTACGAAGTATAATTAAGATTGCCATAGATAACCAATTGCCATTTAATTATAAATTATTTTTGTTGCTAAATATGACATGTTAAAAAACTTTTTTATACACTTATGTACTTAACGACAGCTTTAAGTAAATTAAAATTGTCCTTTTTCTGTTCTACATTAATCTATATTTGATTATAAAAATAAATGATGCGCCCATGTCTGGTAATATGATATTACAGTAGTCTCTCTTTATAACGATTCCCTATATAACGATAATTCCTCTATAACGATGAAAATAGTAAACGTTGGTTGGTTCGTCATAAGGACAATGTATTAATTCTTTCTCTATACCGATATCGTTCTCTCTTTATAGCGATGACTTTTTAGCGTTCAATAGTCGATGGCAAATGTGTTATTGTGCTTATAGTTCAGACTACCTGCATCATGAGTGGCAAGGTCAATGTCCAGCGGTTGTTTTGTTTTGCGCTTAAGGAATGCGGCCACTCATTCTACTCATTCTCATCAGAGAATTAAGTGACTCGCTTTTATCACACAGATGTTGTCATCTATTGACGACTTTTCATTTCCAGTTTGAGTTGTGTCTTACTGTTTCAACAGTCAACATGTTTTCGAAAAAGCGTAAAGTGCTCTCGGTGGAGAAAAAGTTATCTATAACTCGAGCAATAGAGAAAGGTGAAAAGCAATCGGATGTGTTTCGTCGTATGGGGCTGTCTCAGTGAACAGTGGCTATGATATGAAAGGATAGAAAAAACTGTCTTGAAGCGGGGATGGAGGGCGGTAGCAGGAAGAAGTTGGGGAAACCTCATCACGAAGATTTAGATCGCGCTATGCTTCAGTGGTTCCAGCAGCAGGATGTGAACCATATTCCACTGTCTGGGCCTGTGGTCAGGTTAAAAGCTGAGTTTTTGTAACTTAGCTTGGAATTGAGCATTTCAAGGCATGTGAGGGTTGGCTGAGCAAGTGGAAGCTGCGGCACAAGATCAACTAAGGGCAAATCAGCGGAGAAGCTCCCGATGTAAAAAAAAAAACGTAACGGATAATTGGCTAGAAAACGTGTGGCCTAGACTGAAGGCACGATATCAGTGAGACGACATTTTCAATGCTGATGAGACGGGATTGTTTTTTAAAATGACATCAAACAGAACTTTAAAATTAAATCGGAAAAATTCGTTGGTGGAAAGCTGTCTAAGGAACTTATTACAGTTTTAGTGGCCGCTAACATGACAGGTTCGGTGAAGCGAAAATTATTAGTGATAGAGAAGTCAAAAAACCAACGTTGCTTTAAAAACAGAAAAATCTACCGGTGACCTATAAAGCATACAAGAGTGCGTGGATGACTTCGGAAATGTTTGAAAAAGCAATAAGAAAGTGGGATATCGAGCTTAAAGAGAAAAACATTCTTCTGCTTGTAGACAATTATCCTACTCCTCATCCTGTACTGTGCGACCTTCAAAAGATTGAATTTTGTTTTTGCCAGCAAACACAACAAGTAGTCCATGGACCAAAGTGTCATCAAGAGTTTGAAATGCCATTACAGGAGAAGACTTTTGATGGAATTGGTTGAAAATAATGGCGATCTTAAACTAAACATTCTTGACGCCATCATAATGATTAGTAAATCCTGGGATGAAGTGAGGAGCAATACAATAAAACATTCATTTAAACACGCAGGATGGCTGGAAGATCAAGAATTGACTGATGATGAAGATGACCTGCCAGTAGATGTTTGGGCCAGAGAGTTTGAACTTACGGACTAGAGAGTTTGAACTTTGAACCTACGGACCAGAAGAGCTAACAGATTTTGAAGAAGTTGATGAAAATGTAGCTAAAACATCTGGACTTTTTGACGAGGATATCCTACAAGCAGATCGTATAGAAGAAGAAGACAACAGTGACCCGGAAGTGAAAGCAGAGCCAGAACTAGCTCCGACCCCTCAGCAGGCATTGCAAGTACTGCATTGATTCTTCATCCACCAGGAAGACGATGGCTGTAGAAAATTATATGTGTCTTTAGGACAAGGTCAGGTCAGTTCTGTAAAAAGGAGACAGACTAAGGTGACAGACTTTTTTGTTAATGTAGGCTAAATATATTTTACAGTAGAATATTATTTTGTTATTGTACAGTACACATTTTTTAATTGTACAGTCATTTTTTTATACTCTATTGCTTATATTATTCTTAATAAATCTATGTGGTGTACAATACAGTGTTAATTCATTTATATTCGTTTTGATAAATTTTTTAAATTAAAATATGTTATTTAGTACAGTATTATTAATATTACAGTACCGAATTTTACCTCTCTCTGTATAACGACCTCTCCTTATAACGATGAAAATTCCCGGTCCCTTGCACATCGTTATAGAGAGAGAGGACTGTATTTTTTTAATGTTTGTCGGCAAACAGTTTTTTGGGTGTTTCAACTCACTTTATAAATACTATATCATACCCAATTTTATATCATTAAGTCGACTTTGTTGAACATTTTATTATACTTTACGCAGTTTATTAAAGTTATTTTTCACGGCTGTATTCATTTTTGTTCCTATTCCATATTAAAAAAAAATATGTAAAACAATTTTTATGATTGGTTTGTATTTTAGGTTGCCTTCAGGAGGAGAACAGAATGAAAATTATGAAAACAACTGAATCTTCATCTAAAGGAAAATATCGATTAGATTATCAGTTTACTCGATTAGGTAATATAAAACAACATATGAAATTGCACACTGGGGAAAAACCTTATAAGTGCGAAATTTGTTTTAAGCAGTTTTCCCGGAAAGATAATTTAAAAATCCATTTGAGAATTCATACTGGAGAAAATCCTTACAAGTGCGAAATTTGTATTAAGCAGTTTAGTGATGCAAGTAATTTAAGAAGACATTTGAAATTGCATACTCTGGAAAAACTTTATAAGTGCGAAATTTGTTTTAAGCAGTTTTCTCGGAAAGATAATTTAAAACTCCATTTGAGAATACATACTGGAGAAAATTCTTACAAGTGTGAAATGTGTTTTAAGCAGTTTCCCAGGAAAGATAAGTTAAAAATCCATTTGAGAAGTCATACTGGAGAAAATCCTTATAACTGTGAAATTTGTTTTAAGCAATTCTCTTTGAAAAATGGTTTGAAAAAACATATGATGACACACACTGGAGAAAAACCTTATAAGTGTGAAATTTGTTTTAAGCAGTTTTCCCGGAAAGAAGTTTTAAAACTACATTTGAGAATTCATACTGGAGAAAACTCTTACAAGTGTGAAATGTGTTTTAAGCAGTTTCCCCGGAAAGATAAGTTAAAAATCCATTTGAGAATTCATACTGGAGAAAATCCTTACAAGTGCGAAATTTGCATTAAGCAGTTTAGTGATGCAAGTAATTTAAGAAGACATTTGAAATTGCATACTCTGGAAAAACTTTATAAGTGTGAAATTTGTTTTAAGAAGTTTTCCCGGAAAGATAATTTAAAAATCCATTTGAGAATTCATACTGGAGAAAATCCTTATAACTGTGAAATTTGTTTGAAGCAATTCTCTTTGAAAAATGGTTTGAAAAAACATATGATGACACACACTGGAGAAAAACCTTATAAGTGTGAAATTTGTTTTAAGCAGTTTTCCCGGAAAGAAGTTTTAAAACTACATTTGAGAATTCATACTGGAGAAAATTCTTACAAGTGTGAAATGTGTTTTAAGCAGTTTCCCCGGAAAGATAAGTTAAAAATCCATTTGAGAATTCATACTGGAGAAAATCCTTACAAGTGCGAAATTTGCATTAAGCAGTTTGGCAATGCAAATCATTTAAGAAGACATTTGAGATTGCACACTGGCGAAAAACCTTATAAGTGCGAAATTTGTTTAAAGCAGTTTTCCCAGAAAGATAATTTAAAACTCCATTTTAGAATTCATACTGGAGAAAATCCTTACAAGTGCGAAATTTGTATTAAGCAGTTTAGTGATGCAAGTAATTTAAGAAGACATTTGAGATTGCATACTCTGGAAAAACTTTATAAGTGCGAAATTTGTTTTAAGCAGTTTACTCAATTAAGTAATTTGAAAAGACATTTGAGAGTGCATACTGGAGAAAAATCTAACAAATGCGAAATTTGTTTTAAGCAGTTTACTTCATTAGGTAATGTAAAACAACATATGAAATTGCACACTGGGGAAAAACCTTATAAGTGCGAAATTTGTTTTAAGCAGTTTACTCAATTAAATAATTTAAAAATACACATGAGATTGCACTCTGAATAAAAGCTTTATAAGTGTGAAGTTTGTTTTAACAGTTTCCCCGGAAAGATAAGTTAAAAATCCATTTGAGAATTCATACTGGGGAAAAACCTTATAAATGTAAAATTTGTTCATTTTTTAAAGGAAATTGCTGACAAACAATGTGACAATCAGTCAGTTGAAACATTTCTCTCCAACTCGAGAGCAGTTCAATATTACATTTACCGGTAATCAAGTTAAAGTATAAATAACACGCGTCAATATTTTAAACGTATTTGAACAATCCCCGTACTTCGTAGGAAATAAATGGAAGACAGAGAGAATGAAAGATACATCCCATCAAATAAATATTGGACATTGATATATGTTATTCAAAATCACCAATATTTAACACGCTACTTTGTAACCTCGGAACACGAGGACGGACGTCCGTCTGGCGGACGGCAGCCAGATGGTTGGTGGAGAGCGAGTCGTGGGTTCGAAACTAGCTTTTGGAACCGGGAATGGGTCCAACGGAAGAAATAGGTAAAGATAGGATAAGAGATATTAGAAAAGATACAGAAATAAACAAAAAGATAGATGGGTAAAATTACCAAAGATAAGAGAAGATAGAAACAGGGCGCCACTCAATTTTTTGGGGTTAAGGAGAAAATTAAGAAAACCTTAGAAAAGAAAAGAGATAAGAAAAGATATTTAGGTTCAGAGATCAAACCCAAGGAAAGATACCAACAGTAAATTATCAAATAAATCTGGTCAACGCAATATATAAACAAATAATAAATATATTAAGAATTACACTTACTTACCTACGAAACTTAATCAGCCTGATCTTTCTACAGTTCAAAAGCATATTAATATTTAAAGATAGTAATTGTTCAGAGCTATTATTTTATCAGGGAACTTGTTAGGAGCCGACAAATAAAATACATGCATAAAACATTAACAATATATTAAACACAAAATTATGATGCTGCTAAATGCAACACAAGTAATAAAAATACACAACTATGAAATGGTGTTATATATGTATAAAATTAAGCAATAATGTAATAAAAAAATACCTTTTGTTAATGTAATACCTTTTTGTTTGTTAATGTAATATCTGATATTATGTAATACATTTATATATAAAAATGCGTAAGTGTATAATATATTTTTGGACAGAGAAAATATATATCTTTTGGCATAGAATAAGTTTTTATTTCTTATTTTATGATTATATTTATTTTCCATTAAAAGCATACTTTTTGAATTTTGGTGCTAAAATTCAGAGCAGTTTTTTTTAATTTGCCGCCTAAAATTCGGAACCTACGTTTTGATTTTGCCGCCAAACGAAACTTGTTTTGGTTCGTCCGCATTTTGTAGCATTTCTATTACCCCTCGTATGTATCAAAATTCCGACAAGTATTTTCGATCCTTTATTTATTTATAACCAGTTCTGGTTTATATATAATAATTTTAATTGCATCATTTTGATCGTGATGTTGCTTAATATTGCGCATCAAATAAACATCCACTCAGGTTGGTGAGAACGTGACGCAGGGAAAAGAATTATATCACTCTACAATAGATCGGCGAAGTGGTCATTTCATTGTTTAGTCCGGATTTTCTTCTAATTCGTTATTGTGTTGTTCGTTTTTGTTATGGGAAAATGTGTAGATAGTAGCAGTGTGGAGTTTTAGTTTGGATTGGTATTTTGAAAGAGAAAGACTTCGGCGTCTATAGTCTTCAAAAGTCGGCATATTTTTTTTGTGGAGAGGTGAATTAAGCTCAAAGGCAATGTGGCAGTTTTTGTTGAGTTAATCACCGATTTGTTGTGTTGTGCCATATGTGGGAGATTTTTGTAAAGTAGCATTATAATAATGTGAGAGGTACACATGGTTTTAAGCAGGAGTGTTTGAGAGACCGAGTTTTGAAAATTGCAGTTTTTTGTCATCCAGGATAATCCAAAGCCCGAATCGAGTGTCAAACTTCCAAAGAATTGTCTATTTGTGTTCCCTGGTCAGTTCAGTCCAATTTGCAGCTTAAGTGAGACACAGTTGTGTTTGTTTGCAGTTTTTTAGTCCAATGCTAATCCCAAAAAGTTCTTGAAGGAAATACATCAGCCACAGTAACATAAGGTACTTTTTGTGTGGACAACGATGGAAAACAATTTGAACATTTAATTGGACAATAAGTTTTAATGATCGAGATATTTGTATGATCTTTCACATATTTAATTTTAAGTTATAATAAAGGGTGAGTCAATACTACTTATGTTTATGCGTTTTTATTCATATTTCGAGTTCGACAAAAGCTATCAACATGCGGTTTGCGCCATTTTGTCACGAATGTAATCCAGTTCCATTATAATTTACAATAAATAGGTGTTTCCATTAAACATTTTGAAGAAAAACAAATTTTAATTTTTTCTATTCGAAAGTATCCTCTACCCATGACAATTAAAATTTGCGCCATTTTGTTACGAATTTAATTCAGTTCAATTACATTTTGAAGAAAAACAATTTTTAATTTTGTCTATCCAAAGTACTCTCTACCTATGACAAGTAAAACTAAATGCAATTATTTTATAGTAGTAGTAAATTAATTCATCCACACTCTTTCTAATGACACTAATTTCGTTAAAATCAGTTGATCTAAACCAAAGTTATAGGTATTTATCCACAAATACTTGTCCACTCTCCCCCGTCCTTTATTTGAAAAAATAAAGTACTTGAACAACTTTGTGCAAAATTTAGGCCTCTTTCTAGTTTATTTATTTAACACTTGGTATACTTGGGCATATTTCCCAAAAAACTGCTTTTCAAAGTTTTCTTCACATGTTACGCCCCCTAGCGGTTAACCCAGAAACTTGAAAGTTATTTCCAGCGATTTCTCTTGGCCACTTTCACTAAGGAATTTTTTTTCCTAAAGTTATAACATGAATAGTTTCTATAGCCGAGAGATCGGCTTATTGGACCACCCGGTACATTGGCCCACAAGAGGTCATTACAGGGACTGGACAGAACTTTGAAAGATATTCATGTCAATCAAAAACATTTTTGGTGGAGCCATGATTCTATCGTCAGACTGTTACTTATTTAATAATTACTAGCGGACCAACTCGACATCGAGTTTTTTAAATGAAATTTTTATTTTGCGAGAAAAATTAAGAGATCAATACAAACAATATAAGCAAGAATATACATAACATTCATCAATAATAATGCAAGTAAAAAGTGTATTAAATATCACGAAATATTTCGTCGAAAACAATGTTTTTTGTTACAATATACTCCATTTTCTGAAAATTTTTGCTTGGCACCGGGAGTTATGTAAACTTTTACTTTTTAATAAAAACGAAACGGAACGGAAGTCGACCTCAAAACCGGAATGCAATTTTTAGTTCATCAAATGTCGACATAGATATCATTTAGCAGTTAATTTTGCATGCTGATCACGAATCCGGTGTCAGATTTGCTCTATCTTGACGTTTTATGTGCGTTTCGGGTCACTTCCGGTGGCGGATCGCAACCGGAAGTACATATTTAGCTTCATTACACATATATACATTATGGGGTCTAAAACTTAAGTAAATTTTAACTTTCGGTCATCTCAAAACCGGAAGTGAATTTTTGTACCAAAAGTATATCTTGACAATCTCATACGTAATACTAATAATAATCCGAAAAAAATATTTTAATTATCTAATATGGTTTTTGAGTAAAGTGGTGGACAAGAAAAGGGCTTAGCGTTTTAGTATATAAGATTCCCCAATTTACTGCTGCGGACAAACTCAACGTGTACATAACACCATCCAATTTGTTGCGGCATGTAAAGACGCTCCAATTGATAAATAACATGCAAGTGTTTTTGTAACAAGTTCAACTTGCAATTGTGTTGTCGTAGCAGTTGTTAGATAATGGAAATGGTAAAGTCGCTGTTGATACTTCGACCGAATTCTTTTCATTACCCAGAGATTTCTGTTACTTAACAGACTCGAAATAGGACCTTATTGAACTTTGAATATTATTTAATTTTAAGGCGATATGAACTTCGGCGGGTCAGCTAGTTTTTAATATTTTTATAATAAAATTTCAGATAATACTCTTAAAAATGTGTACTATAATGTACTAATGTTATAAATAAATTTATAATAAACAATTTTTTAAAATGAAAAAATCTTAAAAATACCTATGTTTAAAATATTAGAAATAACCCTACAACCCCTAAAACGAAAAAAAAACTTAAATCGTATTACCACCATGTGAAAAATTGTATAAAATTTAGAAAAAAATGTATAAAATATAGAAAATATGTGTGTTTTCCTATCGATGTAAATCATATATTTTTGGAAAATCAATAAAATAAGTAGGTATATATTGATATTATTTTATGTATTGTTTAAATCTTGTAATTTATAATTGAAGATTTTAAAGTGACACTCTTTACAACTCAATCACAATCCGGTGGCTTACTGTGACATATTTGTGTACTACTATACCTAATAATCTAAAAATTATCATTGTTATTGCAAGCTGCATAGAATTAAGCAATTGTGCGATACAAATTATAATCAATTTCCTCTCCACCAACAAACTGCACTCTTGACGTGCTTCAATGATTGTGACAATTGCGCAATTGTCTAAATTGGAGGAGACCTTACTTACACGAAGTCTGTGGATATACTATATTACATTTATTTATCTAATATAATACACTGCGCTTCAAAATTAACGCATAATTTTAAAATTCTTATTTTGAGTTATAATGAAAAAATTTTTGTTTTCCCTTTTCTGCTTTGTGGTTGTTTTAGAACACCTTAAATAAAAAACTTTTCTTGTTTTACAAAAATGTATTGAAATTAACAATATAACATCATAAATCCAAACATCTAAACAAACTAACATTATAAATTAATGACGAAATTGAAATTTTTAAAGTTGAAGAAAATACTAGTACCGTGTACTGCTATCAAGTATTGCCTCCTCTGGCATTTATTACTGCTTGACAACGATCTCTCATACTGAGAATTATCGTTATGATTTCTTCTTGATCAATTTGATCCTAAATTTCAACCAACCGCCAAAACAGTTCATCTAAATGTGTTTGGTGCATTAGGTAGTTGTCGTAGTTATCTGCCTATGTCCCAAACATGTTCTATTGGAAATATGTAAAGAAATAATAAATAAGACTTACTCACAATCAATTTAATTTAACTATCAGACGACCGGTTTCGCTTTCTATAATATGCAAAGCATCTTCAGGCTTCGATACAAAGTTAAATAAATGATGCCGGTACTCTATTAATTATTGGATGGTAGAACATGGTTGAAACTACTATGTATTGTTGAATAGAGAACTCAATTCTGCTATTGTAGTTGTTTGACAGTAAACGGGAAGTTCTTGAGGAGATAGATTTGATCCAATGAAGCAGAGATATGTGTGTGATTGTTTGTTAAATGAAAGTGATGTTATACAGATTGAACGAAATAAATTCGGAACATAGGAATATAATGTATTTCGGCTCAATTCTGCTGTAAGTGGTTGGCCAACAAAAGATTGTCAAATAATTATATTATAAAAATCCAATTCTTCAGCGGGCTGCTGGATTCTGAACTCATAAAAATTGAAAGCTACACATAAATCTACGATTTATGCTGTCAAACCAGTTATAGTCCAGGAAATGAAGCATTTCACCTCGCAATTTTTTTGTGCTCCGTGGATTGACTTGAAATTTAACAGATAGCCTAAGGATCAAAATCTATATCGAACCCAAGTGCGCCTAGGGGGTGGTTGCCACCCCATCTCCGGGGTGAAATTTTTTTTTACGTTTTAACTACAGGTTTCGATTAAAAAAGTGATTCTAAACAAAAAATGTGCTATACATTTTTTTTATAAAATGATATTTTTCAAGTTATTCGCGATTGAAAGTAATAACTTTTAGGCGAAAAAATCCACGTTTTTAATCAATTTTTCGCGAATAATTCGAAAATGGTACATTTTATCAAAAAAATTGTAGAGAAAAAATTTGTAGCTTTTAAAAAGACAAATACAATTCATTTTTTAAAATGTTTTTGCGATATAATAGGAACCGAAATACGGCCTATCAATGTTCAGCGGTTTTCTTCAAATGCCAAATTTGAAAGATTCAAAATCAAATATCGGGAAAATGATGCATTTTTGGAAGAAAACTCACAAAACCTTTTTTAAAGAGCATAAATAGACCTATCATAAAAAAGACTCTAGCTCAAAAATTGAGTGAGTTATTAAGGTCAATACCTCATTTTTTACGAAAAAATCGATGAAAACAACCCCCTAACCATCCCCATAATTAAAATCGATCTTCACCCTTCTGAAATTCCCTTTGTACATGTATTGTTAATACGTCCAAGAAGTTTGACCCATTTAAAATGCTTTGTGTTAGAAAAAGTACAGCTTAAAGCGAGAAACGATTTACAATTTCATATTTTTTACCCTTCTTTTTTTAAATATGCCCGAAAATACTGAATATATGAAAAAAATACAAATTACCAGATTGTAGCTTTTTTAATGACTAAAATTATCCTTCATTTAGATTTGTTGTACAATGAATATTTGGCGAGATATAGCCGTTTAAAGCATCGATTTACGATCAAGCACCATCTTTTTCGAGCCCTTTAAACTCACCCCATTTAAAAACCAAGGGTTCCAAAAAGATTTAATTCACAGATCCTTGTAGCTCTTTAAAACCTCTACAAATCGTTTTTGAAGAAACACTCTATCGTTAAAAATTAAAGGAAATACGTTAAAAAAACCAGTGAATTTTTTTCCGGAAAATTCCATTAGTAATCCAATTCCATTATTTATGTAAATGTATAAGAATATATGGTCCTTTTTATGTTGATAAATTTTTTTGTATTTAATTCTACTTTTTTCAATTTATATCTTATAAATTAGTTTATAAAAACTGCAATGTTGTAAAGGGTGATTTTCAAAAGTTGAAAAGTTGCAAAATTTTGGCAAAAAATTGTTTTCACCTATAGCACTCATAACAATTGATTTTTAAGGGTTGAAAATGTATGAATTTGTATTTTAAAGTATAAAAAAATCACTATTTAACTAATCCAAACCAAATTTCACTCATCTTAAGATTTATAATATTATTATAAAATTTTTGAAAATTAGGGGTAGTTTTCACCCCTAAGAACAATCAAGGTTCATCGGCATGACATAAACTATAAAGCAGAGGGTGAGTTGAGCTTAATTCCAAATTTTTATGCAAATCGTTCTCCAAGGTGAAATCATTTTCTTCGCATTACTAATTTTTTATATTAATCTCTAATAAGGGTCGATTTTTAAGGGTTGAAATATGATGGAACTTTATTCAAAAGCACGAAACTATCATTATTTTATTAATTCAAACCAAATTTTACCCATATTCAGGTTTAATATGTTATTTTATAATTTTTGACAATCAGGGGTAGTTTTCAGCCCTAAAACCCTTCAGCGCACTTCGGTTCGATATAGATTTTGATCCTTGGGCTATCACCTACCTTCTGTTAAAATTTCAACTGGATACATGCAGGACGAAAAAATTGCGAGGTTTTAACTTTTTTCGAGTTTCACTTCCTGAACTATTATCGCTACCTTAGACAAACCCGTCTTACGCAAACAACATTGTTGTGAGACAGATAGTTGAACGATATTTTATACAATGTCTATACCCAGGTACGGATTTATTTTTGTCCAAGTTTTATATTGGTCCACTATTTCAAATGCAGTTCAAACAGACATGTATTAAATTGTATGTTCCGTTTTAATTTGGTTCAATCTGTATACCATTGTATTATTTAAAAGTTATTTATACTTATTCGAGAGATATATTTATGAAATGTGTGTTATTTATTGAGTAATTGTTTTTTGAAGGTGACAGTTTTATGACAATGATTAAGTTTAGATGTACAAATGGTGTGGGTGTGCAATTATTTTTCAACTTGTAATTATCAAATTTTTTTGATAAAGTTCTATTGGCAAAATAGTAGATTATTGCAAAGTCGAGCAAATAAAATATTAGAATTAAAACAATTAAGGACAATTTAAAACACACTAAAACAGAAAACACTTAGAAGGGACGAAACAAACATTAAATTTAAAAAGGGAAGGACTTTTATGCACTACATCTCAGTCTTGGACACAATGAACTCATAATTATTATCGTTATTCGATATTATATTATATCTTTATTATATTATTGGTTATTCGATCCAGCATGAATCGCATATAAATTAATACTACAATAGGTAATAAATAACAACTTTAAAAACTATGCCGCGAATTCTTATCGCTACACAAAGCATGGGTGTTCAAATTAAGGGTTGCTCCTTAGATTTCTCATCCTTGTTCCAGCCAAATTTTACAGCGTTGCAAAAAAATTAATTTATATACCGATTCGAAACTTTATGTATTAATTCCATATATTCCACATAATTCCATACTGTGTCAAAATGGGGAAACAGTTTCCGAAAATAAAAAAATGTTCCCTGCTTCTGGTACCAATATTTTTGTACGGCATTAAGTCGTAGGTCATTATTTTTTCTAAGTTATAAATGCCGTACAAAAATATTTGGCCAAGAAAAACTTTTACCGGTAAGAATTGACGACAAAGTTTCTAAAGTTGTTACTATATATTGTAGTCTTATTTTATAAATGCTTGGTCGAATGACCCATTAAAAGTCTTCCATGGGCTTGGGGGTAAACTATTAAAATAGGATCGCATTCATTCAAAAATTAAAACATAAATTTGTATTTAAGATAATATTAAATGTAATTTGATTAGATATCTACATCTGCTAATATTTACGTCTCCTGCAAAGCTTATTGAATTTCATTATACTTACAACAATTTACAACAGTTATTACATATTTTCACGCTTTTTATCACCAACATTAAGATCATCAGCATTTTTACGTTTAACACCAGCAGCTTCCGAATCTTTAGACTTTTCCAATGGTTCAAACACTCTCAAAATTTCCAATTGCTC
This sequence comes from Diabrotica balteata, assembly GCA_918026665.1. Classification (NCBI taxonomy): domain Eukaryota; kingdom Metazoa; phylum Arthropoda; class Insecta; order Coleoptera; family Chrysomelidae; genus Diabrotica; species Diabrotica balteata. Next base: position 206,192,156 of record OU898276.1, on the reverse strand, counting down.
GTGTGTAAAGTTGTCATCACAAAGTAGCTGTGCCAAAGACTTTAATCCATTAAACACATCTACACTATAACAATTATTAACCGCAATTGGTCGTTCCTTAAACAAATCTTCATCAGATTTATCAATTTGTTTAGAAAGGTTTGGATCATCTTCTTTAATATCATGGTTGTAATCAAATATCTTCAACAACGCATAAAATCCAAGCTCTGGTTTAGATTTAGATATAGATTGGCAAATTCTTGCACCAGCACGTAAATTGCGTACTGCTCTGCTAACTTGACAAATGTTTTCTTTGACAACACGATAAAATGGATGATTAAAAAATGAACCATTGAAAATTCGCATATCAGGACTAAACTCGCTGTCGACACTGAATAATCGAATATTTTTATCAATAAACGTCATTCCATGTGTATTGTGTTCAATTTTAGAACCATTAACTATTATAGCAGGTGATGATTTTTCGTTGATTGGATTATAAATTCCAGAAAATGTCACCAAATTTGGGTTACACCATTCTCGTCTGCGACTTGAAAACAAAGTAACTATTCTATCAAGCTTGATTTTTTGGTATATATACTAATTGGATTTGTCTTATGATTAAATGTATCCAATAGCAACGAATTGGGAATGCTAGTCAAATCAAATTTGTTAGCCATAAACTTAGTTTTGGTATTCCTAACAAATCTTCCATAGACACCAGGAGTGTCTTTAGCTTTAAATAATTTTGCATGACTAATGGTATAGGATTCTCTATTAGTATAGTCAATAATACTTACAGTATCCATAGGTGGCAATACACTGTATGCCTTCATTTCAACTTGCATTGGCAGAGACGTATCCAATTGTTTAGTGGTAGTAAAGTTGATAGTTAATAATCCAGTATCTACAGGATCACGAGGATACAGAGCTTGTATCAGTCCATCATGCTTAGATACAATTTGTGGTACAATAACAAAATTACTTTCAGATCTAATACCATTATCAACAATACTTTCATTAGAAACAGTTTTCTCCATTGGCATTTGTTTAATATTAACAATATATCCAGTATTGATGCGAACTCCAGTATAGGCGTCAATAGTTTCCTTAGACAAATCAATCGAAAATGTTGGAGGAGCTAGTAATGGAACACCATTATTTTTTTTCATTTCAGAATGCATAAATTTAACATTTGGAAATTTGTCAATACAACACATTTCAATAACTGCATTCTTTTCACTTTTTTCTATAACGGCAATATTCTTTAATGTTGTATCTATGGCAGAGTGATCGATTGAGCCCAAATCCAAGAGACAATTCTTCCTACATACATCAATAAATGGTTGATGTTTGATTTTCTCCAAAATAGACTTGTACGATATAGACTTATTACACAAGTTAATTGAAGCATTTTCATTAATAATATCATCTACACCAGAATAAAGTTCAGAGATTTTTGACTTTGTGCAGTCAGAAAACATCGTTGTTACAGTCACAGTTGATAATAATATGTATTAGTATTATCACCGTCAGAGATTTTTTATGTACTATGATATACCTACGAGTTATTTGCAAGAAAGATATGAGGAAGAGGGGATCTGCCACAAACGATAATTGTGTGTTTAATAATTGAGAACATTTGATGTGACACTATGTACTATCCGATATGGCGACAGCCAGGTCCGGATTCAAATTAATTCAAGTTATATTTACGATTCCTTAATGTAAATTTCTTACACCAAAACTTCCAAATTTCTGATTCTTCAACTTAGTTTTGGTTAATATATTAATAGGTATTGTGAAGTTAGTATTAGAATTTGTTGTTTCCCAGTGAGGTAATACAGAGATAGCAGTGAATTATTTGATTACTTTATTTTACAAAAGTACTAAAAACTAAACATGTGCTACATTCTACAAAATATATTTTACAACTGACATATGACAACCGGAATCACTTAAGACATTGTGAGCCAGTGTTGCCAAGTACAAAATTCCAATACTCCTCCTCGATTTGAAATGTTGGAACATGAAAATCGTAACTATTATAATTAACAAAATGATATTACAATTCAGATAACATAAATTTTATTTCTTAGATTTATGAAAGTCTCGGTACCTAAAGATTTAGTTAAAATATCAGCTAAATTTTGCTCAGTTGATATATAATCCATTACAACTTCTTTCTTAGAAATTAAGTCTTTTAAAAAATGATTTTTTATATCTATATGTTTTGCTCTTTTCGAATTTTCATTACTGTTAGACATTAAAATTGTACTTTTATTGTCACAGTATAAAATTGTTTTGACAGTTACATTAAAATTTCCCAGTATACCCTTGACATTGATTAAGTCTTGAGCGGTTTGTGCTGCTGCAATGTATTCAGCTTCAGCTGTTGATAATGCCACACAGTTTTGTTTCTTTGAAAACCATGATATTGGGTTATTACCATATAATAATATACATCCACTCACACTTTTCCTATCCTTCTTATCTGTTGCCCAATCGGCATCTGAATATCCATTGAGTGTTATCTGGCAATCTGTATTTTTATAATAAGTTAATCCCAGTTTCTTACTTCCTTGTAGATATCTTAAAATTCTTTTTCCAGCATTCCATGTTTCTGTAGTAGGACAATCTAAAAATCTACTCAAGTATGACACTGCATAACTAATGTCTGGCCTACTTGTTGTTGATAAATACATCAGTCCTCCAATTAATTGCCTGTAAGGAATATTAGTTAGAATTTCACTGTCCTCAATGTATTGAAATCCCTTTTCCATTGGAGTCTTCTTTGGTTTACATTCCTTCATATTAAAATGATCCAAAAGTTTTTCTATAAATCTTTCTTGATCAATTTTAATAGTATCTTCTGTCCTAGTAATATTCATACCTAAAAAATTTTTAACTTCCTTTAAATCTTTTGCCTGAAAATTGTCTTGTAATAATTTTATAATACAGTTAACATCATTATCTTCTCCTATTAATAATATATCATCTACATATATTAATATCCAAACCTTTTTGTTATTGTATAAACAACAATCATACATAGATCTTTCAAAATTATTTTGACTAACAAATTCATTGAATGTATTATTCCATACCTTTGATGATTCTTTTAAGCCGTATAAAGCTCTATTCAATTTTAATACTCTTGAGTTTTTTATGGTAAGTCCTTCTGGTGCATAAATATAGACATCATTCTCAAGTAATCCATTTAAAAATGCAGTTGGAATATCCATTTGTCTGATTTTCCAATCATTTTGTAATGCTATTGATAAAAATAGTTTAATTGTTGATGTTCTTGCTACTGGTGAGTAATTTGGTTCAAATTCACTCTCCTCCTTAATTTGAAAACCTTTGGCTACTATTCTGGCTTTTTTAGTTCCATCATCCTTTGTTCTAAAAAACCCATTTTGTTTGAATAGCTTTTTTATGTTTAGGTAATTCTACTTCTGTCCATGTACTTAGCTTTTCATGTGAAAGTAGCTCTTTTCTTATAGATTCTACCCATTCAGGATCTTTTATGGCATCTTCATAGCATAAAGGATCATTTTCTTCTGTTGATATTAAACAATAAGCTGTATAAGTCTCATATTCACTTAAATATTTGGGTGCTTTTATTTTTCTTCCTGTTTTTGTTGTTTCTATCTTTGGCATGCATTCTTCATAATTTTCTGAACTTATATTCTCTGTATCATCTTCATTAGCTTCATTTAAATCATCATCTTGAATTTCTATCTCTATATCATTTATTCCCCCTTGCAGTTCATTTTCATACTGTACTTCTATTGTTTTCTTATTTGTATCATCCATCATATTGGTCTTAGTGATTTTATCATAATTAGTTAAAGTTTCATCAAATCTCACATCTCTTGAACAAAAAATTTCATTAGTTTCATAATTCCACAATCTATATCCAGCTCCTGTATATCCTATCATTATGCAAGGTTGTGCTCTTCTTTCTAATTTGCTTTGTTTTGGTAAGACTATTGCCCATGCCTTACTTCCAAATACTTTCATTTTTGATAAATCATTTTTATGGTACCATCTTGTGGCAGGTGTTTCTCCGTTATTTGCTTTAGTAGGTGTTCTATTTAATTCATATGCTGAGCACAGAATTGCTTCCCCCCATAACTCTCTTGGTAGATTAGTTTCAGCAAATTTGGTTCTTACTTTGTCTAATAAGCTTCTGTTCATTCTCTCTGAAATCCCATTTTCTTGTGGAGTATATGGCATTGTATATTCCACTTTAATACCTTTATTTTTACAAAAATCTCTAAATGCATTAGATGTAAATTCACCACCATTATCAACTCTAATTCTTTGCGTTTTTAGATTATGCTGAGTTTTAATTAACTTAATAAACTGAATAATATTTTGATCAGCTTCATGTTTATTTTTTAATAATCTTACTACTAAAAAATGTGAGTAATCATCTATTAATACTTGAAAGTATTTATAACCTTCAGATGTTGGTGTAGATATTGGACCTGAAATATCTGAGTGTATCAACTGACCAATTTTTGTTGTGTATTTAAAACATTTATAAAATGGTTTACGAGTACTTTTACCTTCCATACAATCTTTACAAATTTCTGAACTATAAGGTAGTCCTAATATTTTTAAATTGTGCCTATTTATGTGCCCTAATCTCCTATGCCATAAATTATCATCTATAGTCTCATTTACATAACTTACTATATGGTTTGTCTCATTACAATAATTATTTTTATTATTAACAAAATCTACCTTTAAACAAAATAAATTATTCAACATTTCACACTGAAATTTTGATCCATTTTTATTTATTATAGCTTGTCTTTTACCATTAATATCATTAACAAATGTTACTTTAAAACCTTTTTCTAATAATTTAGATACAGAAATGAGGTTATGTGATATACCTTTAACAATAAGTGCTTCTATTTTAATATCTCGTCCTTGACATGTAGCTTTTACTGTACCTACCTTATTTGCTATCAATACCTCACCATTCTTTGCAGTTCCAATTTTCACTGTATTGATTTGTTTTACATCTACCATATATTCAACCATTTCTTCCATTACCATGTGTTGTGTACATCCAGAATCCAGAATGAATGTCTGTACATTGAGAGTAGATATGTTACACGTAGTTACACCACTTAATGCAATGAAGGCTAATTCATTTGCTTGATTCGCTTGTGATTGCTTACCACCTTGATTTCGTCTACTATGATTTGTACCACTTTGTATATATGTACTTCTTGAATGCCCTTGAAAGTTGCCTCTTGGATTGTGACCTCTATTCCCACTTTTGAATTGGCGACACTCTGATATCTTATGTCCTGGTTTGTGACATTTATAACAAATTATTGGCTGATTGGCTTGAAATGACATTTCATTAATATTAGCTGGTTTACCTTGTTTTGATTTAAGTTTCATTTCTTCATCTAATAGTCTGGATTTTACAAAGTCCATTTTAATAGTTGTATTCATTGTTTCTATAGCTGTGATGACTGATTCATACTCTTCATTTAATGATAGTAATAAATGGCATACTTTGTCTTCTTCTTCTAGTTTTGAACCTGCATTTTCTAAATCTCTTATAAGGGTGTCAAACAACAGAAAATGATCTTCTAATTTTTCATTTCTTTTCAGCTTCAATGTTAACAATTTACGTTTCAATGTTTATTTTGTAAACACACTTTTTCTCTCAAATATATTCTCTAGGGCTTTAACCATTTCTTTTGTGGTATTTGCATCTTTAACTAAATCCAAGTGTTTGTCTGTTAAACATTGTACTATGATGCTTTTACCTTTGGAATCTTTTAGTTTAAACTCTGCTTTCTCTTTTGGTTCACTGTAGTCTTGCTCAGTTTTCTCCAATACATCTAATAATTGTCTTTCTTCCAGTAGTATGGTTACTCTGAATTTCCAATTGTTAAAATTTGTAGCATTTGTCAGCTGAGGAACATTGACTATTGCATTAGCCATTTTATATTTCACACTTTCTTTTATGCTTCTTTATTTTTTGTCTGTCTGGGTGCCCATAACCTATTAGAATTTGTTGTTTCCCAGTGAGGTAATACAGAGATAGCAGTGAATTATTTGATTACTTTATTTTACAAAAGTACTAAAAACTAAACATGTGCTACATTCTACAAAATATATTTTACAACTGACATATGACAACCGGAATCACTTAAGACATTGTGAGCCAGTGTTGCCAAGTACAAAATTCCAATAGTTAGTATGAAGAATTACAAATTTAAATTTAAAAAATAGTTTTAAAAGTAGGTACATAGTAAAATAAGAACTATAACAAATCTGTAAAGGCGTGAAGGAACTACTTTCTTTTATAATAAAAATACGTTATATTAATAAAAAAATTGTTGAATTAATAAAAATCTTTTTTTATAAAATATAGTTTTGTTTATTACATAGGAATTTCTATAGACAACTTAAATATTGTTTACAAAATAAAAATATTTTATGAAAAAGTTTAAATGCGCTTTTCAAAGTTTCTCGTGAATTTTTAAAGATATAACCAGACAAATCCCAATAAGAGATATAATCCTATATATCTATATAGGATTACATCTCTAATATATTTGAATACTTTCATTGAAATTACACTCGGTTTTTTGCGATTTTATTTGTATCCAGTTGATAAAATAACTGTGCCTGTATTATACTCAGATTCCAATATTGTAGATAGTGACTCATACTTTCAATGATGGGCCTTTGTGGGTCTGAGGGGAACGGAAATTGACGAGTCATAGGCGTGCGGTTATTATTTAAAAAATAATCAGGATTTTAGAACGAATTGATTGCCATAAAAATGATTTTTTTATTTTATAGATGCCTTAGATGAAAAAAAACTGATCCTTATTAAATATATTTTTTTGGGAAAACCCTTTATCCGTTTAAAATAACAAACTTATGACTTATCAATCATGACAACTTATATGACAATTTCTATTGTCAAATGAGATTAAATGACATGGAATTAGAAAAAGGGTCGTCTAGTAACTTGTATCACAGATAAAACTGAATTACTTAACCCATTAATGGCCAACCATTAAAATAATTGGTAATTATGCAAATAAAGTTTATTTTATAAAAATAGGTCTAAGAACATTATCTTACATAAAAATAATTATTATAATAATAGCAACATACTTGAAAATTAATGTTTCTTTAACGAAACTTTGGCGGTTCATAAGTATTTATTCGTAAAATTTAAAATTTTTGCTGTCTGACCATTTAGTTTATTTTAAATAAAATAAATATTTGATTTCTAAAAACTGACACATATACCTAAATTATTTTTTATGAAATTCACCAAAACAGCCAGTCAGACACAAACAAAAAGATAATTCTAATTTATAAAATCAACTTAAAAAATTAAGCAAAAGCATGTAGTCCTATTCGCTCCGTGCGTGACCATGGTAGGGGTACATTGAAACGATGCCAGCGCGCGTAGCGGTGAAATATGACAAAATTGAAATATTGGACAAAATATTTTTACGCATAAATTTTATCAAAAATGTGTGCAAATACATGTTGCGTATTTAATTGTGATAATAATAACAAAAACAGTGAGTGTAGTTTTTATAGGTTCCCAAAGAATACATATAAATTAGAGAAAAGAAAAGATGAAAAAGTAAATATCACATAATTTCATTTTTATGCAATTGAAATAGGAAAATTTAAATAATTTACCTTGAATGATATTTCATAAGGCTTCAAGCTAGCTGCAGATGACTTTAGCTTTTATATCATAACTTTTACTATTATTGTTTTTAATTATATGCTCTTTTGCGTGAAAAACTTGATTTGCCAGTACTAGATTTTTCCCTTTCTTTTCCGTTTGGAGTTGAAAAGATATATAATTTTAAGAAACCCAGTTTTTAATACTACATTTATTTTGTACATAAACTGAAAAAATATAGTTAAAAAACTAATTTATTAATAATTGTCAATTTCGCATGTATTTAACAATGTCAAACATATGTCATATGTTTAACCTGAAAATTGGGACTCCAAAATTGTCAGATGAAGGCGGTAGGTGTCGCATCAGTCACGCACGGAGCGAATAGTCACTTATAAAAACAATGTGTTGGGAATCCCCTAATCTAATCGCATGTTGAATCATAAATGTTATGACAATGACGCCCACGTTGCATCTTATTTATCAGTCGAGAAATATCTTTCGTTTTGATTTCACATATCGGCGCGTTTAATCTTCAATACACGGCGCGTCTTCACAACCTTATAGAGTGTGGGGTGAACTGAGTAGCCTTACACCTGATGCAGCCGGTCCCAAGCCCGGATAAAAGAAGAGGGGAGAGGAGTAACACCTCTATAAAAAACCAGGGTTCAGCTGGCCCGGCTGATAGCACTCTGTAAGGGCCCCTTATCTAGTGTTACAGATAAACCGAATGATTGCCGGTATAAGCAATCTCCCACGGCTTCGGGCGGATGAGTTGGTGAGTGGTAGGGTACTATGTTGTACTGAGACCGAGAAATCGGTCTCAAAGGCGGAGAAACCAAGAAATGGTCAACGGCATTAGGATGTAGAAGATCAGGAGAAACCACTACATTAAAGATCCTTGTGGATATCTCTAGTACAGCTTCCCATGACAGAAAAAGAAACTTATGCAAGAAGAAACTATGCAGACCTTGAGGCCTCTCAGGTCGTAAACCCACGAAAACCCCGTGTCGTGGAAGTCCACAAGATAGCTATGTGGAACGTTACAACTATGTTTACTTACACAATATTCGGCTGGAAATGGCCAGACTAGACATTCCTATACTAGGTATCTGTGAGATGAAATGCCTAGGGTAAACATATTCGAGAGCAATGGATACATTGTCTATCACTTGGGAAAGGCAGAAGGACAGAGACGTAACGGAGTCGCAATTATTGTCAAAGAAGAAATTCGTAACTGTATTAGAAATTTCGTTCCTTTCAATGATCGCATCATGATGATACAGCTGCAAAATAAATTAAGAAATATTAAAGTCTATGCACCAACAGCTGACAAACCAGATGAAGGAATTGAGCAATTCTACAACCACATTAAACAGCACAAAAAAACATGAAGCTACGATTATTATGGGAGACTTCAACGCAACGCAAAAAAAGTTGGTGCCGAAATAACACAAGATATAACCGGAAAGTATGGACTTGGAGAAAGGAACGAAAGAGGGCAGAGACTAATACAGTTCTGCCAAGAAGAGAATTGCATTATAGCAAATACTTTGTTTCAACAACCTAAAAGACAACTATAAATCTGGAAATCTCTAGTTGATCAAGAAGGAAAGGTAGTCAGAAATCAAATCGACTACATTATCATTAACAGAAGGTTTAGAAACAGTATTACATCTGCAAAAAACATTCACAAGTGCAGACGCAGCAATTAATCATAATCTGCTCTGTGCTGGATTCAAACTAAATTTTTTTTTTTTTATTTAAATTAACGTGCATGTGACATCTATGGTCATTAGCACGAGTTACGATTTACATGGTAATATAATATAAATTACAAAATAAAATGTAGTTAACATCTAACATACAGAGAAAATAATAAAAACTTGTAATATAACATTTATATTTTGTTGAGCAGTTGACTATTCTCGAGGAATTTGATGACCTTGTTGATTTCGTCTGTGTTGTTTAGGACCTCTTTGAAGTTAGTACTGATATTGAGCTGTTGGCGTATTTTGGCATATAAAGGGCATTCGATAAGTATATGCCTGATTCGGAGAGTCGTATTGCAGTGTTGACATTTTGGTTGTGGAGATGATGTCATCAGGTAGCCATGAGTTAGACGGGTATGTCCAATACGCAGTCTCCGTATGATTGCCATATTTTTTTCGAGATAAACTGGGATAGGTAAGACGGTTCACTGTAGGTTTGATTTCATGCAGCGCTGAGGTAACATTATTCCAGTGAATCTGCCACGTAGATAAATTAAGCTTCTTTAGTCTGGCTTTCAGATCATTACAAATTTGTATGTTTATAATGGTGTTCGTGGATGATGCGGCTTTTTTGGCAAGGCAATCAGCTTTTTCGTTACCACTAATACCAACATGGGATGGTACCCATATCAGAGTGATAGTTATATTTTGTTTTATAAGAAGCTGATATATGTCATGAATATCTTGGACGATAGGATGTTTGGTGGATATAGCATTAATGGAGTGTATAGATGAAAGCGAATCGGAGCATATGGCTATGTGTGTATTTGTATATCGTTGGGCATATTTAAAAGCTTGTAAGATAGCTAGTAGTTCACCAGTGTGGATACTACACCAAGGAGAGATTTTAGAGAGTTCGATAGGCTGTTGTACAGTGGTTACAGAATATCCAACCCCACCTTCAGTCTTCGACGCGTCAGTGTAAAGAACCATGTTATATTTATTTTTGTTTATAAGTTCTAGGAAGAGAATTCTTAATGTACTAATACTGGTATCTTCCTTGTTAAACTTGGTGAGTGAAATATCATGATATGGGAGTATGTTGGTCCAATAGGGATTATTGGAGAATGGTAGAGTTCTGGTTTCACACAAATTTATATCTTTTAGTAACGGTTGTAGAAGACTAGGAATAGGATGTATAATTAAGTTACATGGAGGGCTGTTTTGGGTATGATGTGATGATGTAAATAGATGATATACGGGATTGGACGGATTGGAAGAAATTGCAGCAGCATAGGAGAGAAGAAGGTTTTCTCGTCTAAGCCATAGAGGAGGTTCATTAGCTTCACAGTACAGACTTTCTGCCGGACTAGAACGGAAAGCTCCAAGACATAAACGAATAGCTGTATTGTGAACTGTGTTCAGTGAATTTAATATTGATTTAGTACCAGACATATAGACGAAACATCCATAGTCTAGCTTAGAGCGGATAAGTGATCTGTAGACTTTCAGTACAACCGGTAACTTGAAGTTGTTGATAGTGATTTCCGGATCAAAAGAACTCATTCTTCTGCTAAATTTAATAACTTTGGATTTAGAGTGGGAGAGGGTAAGTCCTAGAGAAGCTACTTTGTTTTGTAGGTCATTTACTCCTACTTGTAGAATTTTACTGGTAGTTGCGTTGGATTTACCATGACAGTACATTATTAGGTCATCGGCATATAATACGCATTTGATTGGTGGAGCTATATTTTCACTTAACTTGCTAATCGAAAGAATGAATAAGGATGTGCTTAAAACTGAACCTTGCGGAACTCCATCATATTGGATGTGTGGAGAAGAAAGGAAGTTATTGACAGAAACCCTGAACGATCTAGATGTTAGGAAGTTTTTGATAAATGCGTATATGTTGCCAGTAAGGTTACATTCAAAAAGTTTGTCAAGGATTGCATTTCTAGAGATGGTGTCAAATGCGCCTTCTATATCAAAGATAGTTGCTATCAAATCTTGCTTGCAATTTATTGCGTTGGAGATGTGGGTTTGGAGTATTACTAGATTATCTCTTGTGGAGCGCTGTCTTTGGAAGCCAGATTGTTCCTTTGGAATAATCTTATGTTTTTCAAAATACCACAAAAGACGTTTGTTAATCATTTTTTCCATTAGCTTACACATAGTGCATGTGAGAGAGATGGGCCTGTAAGATTGTGGAAACATAGTTGGCTGGTTTGGCTTGAGTATTGGTATAACTATAGATTTGCTCCATTGAGATGGAAATTTATGGGAACTCCAGATTATATTGTATAAATTAAGGAGTTTTTTTAAGACTATAATTAGACAAGTGCTTTAGGAATGCGCAAGGAATATCATCGGGTCCAGCTGCAGTGTTTCTACTATTAGCTAAGGCAGATATTAGCTCATGCATAGTGAAAGGAGAATTAAGGGATCTACTATGTTCAGATGATATCAGATGATTTCTGTGTGAATATAAGTCATGATGAGACAAAGCAATATTATTGGTTTTATTTCTGAACTTGTCTTCGAAATGTTTGACAAAGGCGTTAGGAATAAGTTCGTGTGAAGCGATCTCTATACCATTTGTAATTAAACGAGTAATTTTATTATTAGTTTTGTGACTTTGAATTTGTCGTATTTTTTTCCAAATTTGGCTAGGATTGGAGTTTTCGTTGATAGATGATACGTAATCTTGCCAGGATGATTTTTTACTTTTTTTGACTACGTGTTTGGCCTTGGCTTTGAATTTTTTGTAATTTATTAGATTTTCAAGGCTTCTGTTTTTTTGGTACTTATTTAAAGCTTTTTTGGATAGACGAATCGCCTCTTCACAAGAAGAGTTCCACCAAGGAACTACTTTATGATTTGGAGAGAATGATGTTTTGCCAATATGAGTCTTAGCAGCTGAAAGAATAGTGTCTGTTATTGACGTTAACAAATAGTCTACATCGTTTATTATTAGATGATCATGCGCGAGCAAGAGAGTGTCAACGGCTTTTGAATACTCTGGCCAGTTAGCTTTTTTTAGGCGCCAATAGCTTTTGGCAGAGGCAGACCCATTAGAATTGTTGGAAATTATTATAGGATAATGATTGCTATCAAAGAGATCGTCAGCTGTTTGCCAGGTTAAAAAAGGTGCAGATTTAGGGTCACTAATACTAAGATCTATAGCAGAGAAAGATCCAGATGAAATATTAAAATGAGTGTTAGATCCTGTGTTAAGAAGACATGAGTTTGTGCAGTTAATAATATTTTCAACTACTTTTCCCCGTCCAAATGTGGATTGAGAACCCCACATAACGTTATGTGCATTGAAGTCTCCTGTGAGAATAAACGGCTGTGGAAGTTGGAATATAAGGTCTAGGAGCTCTTCTTCTTTTAGAGAATGGTTTGGGGGAATATATATGGAGCAGATGGTTAGTTTATTAGGGCAATATGTAGTTATGGCAATTGCCTCAAGATTCGTTATTAATGGTAGCATTGTTGAGAAGATTTCGCTGGACGCAAATATAGATGCACCTCCACTGGCTCTTAAGCAGTTCGTTCTAATGAAGTGGTATCCTTCAAAGGATTTAAGATGAGGAATATTCGTTGTATTAAAATTAGTCTCTTGGAGACAAAGAAAATCTGGATGGTAAATTGATATAAGATATTGAATGTGTTCAAGGCGCGGATAGTATCCGTCGCAGTTCCATTGTAAAATAGTGAATTTGATAAACTTATTTGGTTAGTAGAAAGAATTTACCTTGTACTAATTAAGTAATTTTAGAAAGGATCGATATCATTGCAGTTAGAGTCACATGAATTATTGGACGTAAGGCTGGTAAGTTCGTCAGCGTCTATAGAATTTAATGTGCGTTTTAGCTTTTTCGTTATTCTTGTAATGCGATTTTTAAGTGATCTATCGGATACAGTTTGGTATATTTGAGTAAGATCTTCGAGGAGAGAATGAATGTTCGTGGTGAAATTATGAGCTTCTTTGAGGGGATCACTACTTCCAAAGGAATTTTCTAGGAAGGCAATTATTTGTAATGCTGATAACGAAAATTTTTCTGGATTCGCACAAATTAATTTTTCAATACTTGAATGGGCACATAGACTAATTTTACAAATTTCTTTGTCATCAGTTTTTGTTTTCTTTTTAGGAGCTGATTTAGGAGTTGCGAAGGTTGTTGTGTTTGGTGTGTTATTAGAGTTTAAGTTTAGGGGGCTAGCGGTAACCAGTAGAGAAGGTGATTCAAGACTTGTGTCAGTGGAATGAGTTCTTTTTATGCCAGAGTTAGAAGGGACAGATAATGGTGTTATAGACTGTTCATTTGGGGTTGTTATCTCAGTAGGTGGGTTATTTGAATAGATTTCTTTTTTTGTGGAGGGTGAAAGAGGAGATATACTAGAATGAGGATCGACTGGATTTTGGCTAGAAGTTGTATTTGGAGAGGGATTGCTAGATATTTCTTGAGGGTTAGGGCAGGAGTCTGCAGTGTGTCCAGATTGCGTACATAAAAAGCATTCAAGTTTGTCCGAAGTAATAAAGATCCTATAATTTGTATTTTCATATGAGATTACAATTGAAGTATTTAACTCAAAGTATTCTTTATTTGGTATCACAAAGACTGAGCGTCGAAAACTGAAGATGTGAGCATATTCGTCTTCCGGAGAACTACAACGGATATGCGAGATAGGGGAAGCAAGTTGTAATCCAAGTTCATTTTTAAGTGCTTGCTCTATGAGTGCATTCGGAATCGAAGGACACACGTTAGAAAGTAGTAGCCTCTTTGCAGGAGTGATAAGTCTACGAATAGATATTGTTTGATTTCTAATCGAAATAGTAGGATTATTTTTTAGAAGATTATCTACTACGGTTACGGAAGAAAGATAGATGCATATACGTTGATTAGAAATACGTGAAGCAAAGGTTATTTCTTTAGGGGTAACAATTTCGCCGATTGCCTTTATGTAATCAAATAGTACTACGTCTGGGATAGCGTTCATAACAATGGCTTGAGTTCTACTAGGACATGATGTTGCTGTTGTAGATTTTTTCTGTGTTATTTTGGTTACTGCAGCGAAGCTAGGTTGAGCTGTTTGTGAAGATGATGCCATATTTGATTTTAATATTTTGGATGCCAAAATATTAGGTATGGCCAAAAACGACTGGCCTAATTTTATTTGTCGAAAGTATTAATTTAACTGATATCGACTTACCAATATTTGCTTGATAAACAATCACATTAAACTAAACAAGTTTTTATTCAAAATACTATTAGTAGGAAGCCCGATGTTTACTCGTTGGCTTCTGAAATAGGAATGAAACTAAAATTAAAAATAATAAAAACCCCAACAGCTCAGAAAAAAACGTAATAATCGACTTCTAAGAAATATGGTAATAGCAGATGAGTTCGGAAATAAGATAAATCATGACATTAAAAAACAGCTAAGAAAGATCTGAACCAGAAAATATCGGACAAATATAGATATAATGAATTCCGCCATGGTTACCATAGCAAACGAAGTTTTAAAATCAGAAAAAGAGTCAGTAAAGAAAAAGGATTGGATGACCTACTATATACCTTATTCAGCAAAGAAGAAATTGTAAAAATAAAGATGAGACTCGATATAGAGAAATATATCGACAAATAAGATACGAGGTTAAGCGAGCAAAAGTGGACTGGATAGTAGATTTAGGTGGGTAGTGTTATTAATGTATACTTCTGTGATTATTCCTAAAAGGTATTGACTAATGCCGAGTTGTTGTAAAGCTTGCCAAAATTTAAGTCTTGGAACTATATCATACGCCTTTTCTAGGTCGATTAAGGCTAGATGTACTTCGGTACCAACCGTTATTCTTTTTTCTATTAATTGTTGGAGTATAAACAAGTTATCAATGCAAGATCTACCAGGCGTAAATCCACTTTGGTCTTCGCTAATTAGATGTCCTACATTATCTTGTATTTTTCCATTTATTATCTTTTCAAACAATCTCCCGAAAGTAGGTAGGACACTTAATCCTCTGTAGCAGTTAGGATATTTTCGATTACCCTTTTTAAAGATGAACACTTGGTGAGCGACTTACCACTCAGATGGTACTTTAATTTGTTGGCAGCATTGCTTTATTAGAAAAGTTATTCGTTCTATTAGGAGTGGACCTCCTGCTTTAAATAACTCTACAGCTATATTTCCAGCTCCTGGAGATCGAACGTTTTTCATTTTAATTAACGCAGTACGGACCTCGTTGTTAGTAGTATTAATGTTACTATTTGGTTGTCTTTCCATACTGTATTCCTCTCCCATATATTCCAATCTGAACTCTTGGAGTAAATTTTTATAGTGATTTTTTATAGCAATTTGGAGTTATGCACTTAGTTAGGCATTTCGGGCAAGAACAAATTTTTAAAGAAACAATAAGGCAAATTAAGCATGATAAAGTCATGTTAAATATTTAGATTATTTACAACGGTGTATTAATTTTGTCCAGGACTTTATTAATAATCAATATTTAAAAAACTAAAATTATTATATACTAAAAAACGAAATATTATGTAATTCTTCTTCTTGTCCAAGTGCCCTGTCGTTGCGAACGTTGGCTATTAACATGGCAATTGTGATCTTGTTTGCGGCGCTTCTGAATAGTTCGACCGATGTGGGCCCGAACCACTTCCACAGATTTTGGAGCCACGATTGTCTTCTCCTGCCTGGCCGTCGCTTACTGTCTATTTTCCCCTGGACAATCAATTGCAGTAGACGGTACTGATCGTGTCTCAATATGTGGCTTAGATATTCAAGCTTTCTTTGTTTTGTAACGATGAGTCCAAGCCATCACCGTTAAACCAGCGTGCGCGCGAACCAACCCATGAAGTAGGAGTGTATCGACAGTAGAAAGGGCAAAACTTTGCTATATAAACCGCATTATTTCCTCATAGAGGCAGAATCGTCAGGTGTTGACTGAAGGTTCTCTTCTCCCCTACCCCGGCTTGTGGACGTGTTGAGTTCACAAGTTGTTTCCGTTCCATACCGCCAGCCGGAGAGCGTGTTGAGCTCTCCATTACCCGTACTCCGAAGCAGTCGTGTTGAGACTGTCGAGGAGTGTCCTATTAACCCGAATCACTTGAGGGACGTGTTGAGTTTCTTTCTTTCCTTTGTACCTATCGTCCGCTGTTATTAAATCGACACATCGTTCACGTAAAATTCCGAAAACACACTTGATTGCCGATAACACTAATTTCATACGACAAGGTCAAACTTAATTTGAATAAATAGGCCAGGTACTGAGAAGACTAAACTAAATTGTAAATATGTACATAAGATTTTTGTCAATTTAATTTAAGGAAGACAATAAAGTTTTATTTTTATTTTGAACTCTGTCTCTGACTGTCCAAAAGCTACCCGGATAGTGACTCCTACGAGAGGACGTCACAGATGGCGCCCGAGCAGAAAAATTCGTTTTAAACAATAATACCGACCGAATTCCGAATTTTATTTTCATGAGACAGTACTACATTTCAAATTTTGTTCAAATACAGGGTGATTCACAGTTCAAAAATGACAGACGCTCCGGAAACGTCGAAGGTTAGTTGGGTGTACCTATTAAAGAAAGACGAACTTATAGCCGAATTAACAAACAGAGAACAATCGACCGAAGGGAATTTCAGCGAGCTAAGAGCGAGATTAGTTGCGATCATCAAGGCACCAACTCAAAAAGGCCAAAACCCAGAGGAAATAGAAGAAAACCAGATGGAAGACAGACAAAGAAAGATGGAAATAGTACGCAAATGGGGGTTACACTTTGACGGTTCAAGAGACCCAATAGAATTCATAGAACGGTTGAAAGAACTCCAGACAGCTTACGGCCTACAAGACACCCACGTTTTACAAGCTCTACCAGAAACATTAAACGGGAAAGCATTACTATGGTACAGAAACAATAATAAATATTGGAACGAATTAAAAGACTTCGAACAAGATTTCCGCAATTTCTTCGTTTCCTCCGTTCTCACGCAATCTCTGGAAGCTCAAATCCGGAACCGACTCCAACGAAACAACGAAGGTGTAAAAGACTACATCATTGATATTCAAACAATGATCAGAAGACATGGTGAATTCAATCACCAAGAAGAACTAAACAGGATATACACCAATATGAACCCGAAATACAAGTTGTATATAAAGAGGCAAGACGTATCGTCAACACAGGACATCATCAGACTAGCGGAAGAATATGATATGGTCCAAAAAGAAATATATAACAGAAACAATACAAGGTGTGACTGGACACAGACAAATAGTCGTAATAACAAAATACAGAATTTCGACAGACAGACTTGTTGTTGGAGATGCGGCCGCAGAGGCCACAACAGAAGAAACTGCAGAGCTATCGCTGTACTCTTCTGCAGCCACTGCGGAACCCGAGGAACAACTTCCAATAACTGCCAATGTAGAAGCCGACCGGAAAACTCCAACAGGACTGGACAAGAAGGAGGCAACCCAGTCAGCATTTAGAGTCCTCCCTAACAACCTCCAGCTACGCACACTATACAGATCAACGACCCCACACAACGATAACGTTCAGCAACGGTAAAAAGTTAAAAGCACTAATAGACACAGGAGCCCAAAATTCGTTTATAGGACAAAAAGGTAAAAAAATATTGGAACAATGTGGAACAAAAAGCGACAGAAAAGCTTTAAAGATCACGCTGGCAGATGGAAAAACCAGCAACATAGAAATCTGTTTTACAGCAAAATGTTCCATAGACAACGTTTGGAGAAAAGCCAAGCTACATTTTTTACCAAACCTAGCTTCAGAAGTAGTACTGGGAATGCATGAAATAACAAGATGGGGCCTGGATTTATCAAACATCTTAAATAGAAATCGCGTAAGAAGGAGAGAACAATACCAAACCAGGACAGAACACAGATCCAGATCGTACAAGGCAGACAATAACCGAATACCGACCAATTCCAGGGTCAACGAAACACCAACCGCAAGATATCCGCTCCAACAGAGAAGCAAGATATATAACAAAACGACCTACCGACTACCGACCGATACCGCGGTCGAAGACCAGACCGAAAATATACCGACTACCGACCGATACCGCGGTCGACAACCAGACCGAAGATATACCGTCATACATACCGGAATTCACGAACAGTCCGAAACGAGAGCAGCTCGACATCAGTACTACACTAAACAATACCGAAAAAAAACAATTACAGGAATTGTTACTAACCGAATTGGAGAAATTTAAACACATTAAAGGAACAACACATCTAACCGAACATACAATAAAACTTAAACATAATACACCGATCAAACAAAGATACAGGCCCCGAAACCCGGCAATGCAGAAGATCATAAACGATGAGATAGATAAGATGCTAGAAGAGAACGTGATAGAAAAATCTAATAGCCCGTACAGTTCCCCCATCGTTCTAGTAAAAAAGAAGGATAACAACGGATACAGATTTTGCATCGATTTTAGGAAAATCAACGACATCTCAGAAAAAGATGCCTACCCATTACCGTACATCAATCATATCCTAGAAAAGTTAAAATCTGCAAAATATTTTACCACGTTGGATCTAAAAAATGGATATTGGCAAGTACCACTTTCCGAAGCAAGCAAACCCTTAACCGCTTTCATAGCACCAGGAAAAGGACTATTCCAGTTCAAAGTACTTCCATTCGGATTACACGCCGCCTCCGCTACTTTTCAACGATTACTAGATACAATAATCGGCCCAGAAATGGAACCACATGCATTCGCCTATTTAGACGACATAATAGTACTGGGGAAAACGTTCGAGGAACATATGGAAAACTTAAAAGAAGTACTTCACAGACTACAGCAGGCCAAACTACGAATTAATATAGACAAATGTAAATTCTGCAAAGAAGAGATAAATTATTTAGGCCATGTAGTAAACAAAACGGGAATAAAAGTGGACGAAAACAAGACAAAAGCTATAGTCGAATATCCCGCGCCAAAAACCGTTAAACAACTACGCCGATTTTTGGGCATCATCTCATGGTATAGGAGATTTATAAAAGATTTTTCACGAACTACAGCTCCTTTAACAAAGCTACTAAAGAAAAAACAACATTGGACTTGGGACAGAGACCAAGAGGAAGCATTCAACAAAATAAAATTACTACTGACACAAGCTCCAATACTGATCTGCCCGGACTTCCAGAAAAGATTTTTTTACAATCGGACGCTTCGAACCACGGTTTAGGAGTAGCTTTAGTACAAACAAACGACGAAGGACAGGAACAAGTCATCGCTTACGCAAGTCGAAACCTAACAAAAGCCGAAAAAAATTACAGCGTGACAGAAAAAGAACTACTAGCGATCATCTTCGGTGTAGAAAAGATGAAACCCTACATCGAAGGATACCCATTTTCAATTATCACAGATCATCAAAGTCTACGATACTTACAAACAATGGAAAACCCTACAGGTAGAATAGCTAGATGGGCAATGCTGCTGCAACAATTTGACTTCGATGTCATTTACAGAAAGGGCTCCCAGAACGTCCTGGCCGACGCGCTCTCTAGAGAACCAGTAGATCTGGTTTGCATAATAAACGTAGAAGATGTAGAACCCGACGAATGGTACAATAAAGCTTTAAATAAAATCCAGACAAATCCGCAACTATTTCCAGACTACTCTATCAAAGATGGACTTCTCTATCGACACTTCTGGGACAAATACGATTTAAAAGAGACAGAGGTATCCAACCCCTGGAAACTATGCATCCCAAACCACAAGAGACAACAACTCCTGGCAGAAAACCACGAGCAACCGACCGCAGGACATCTAGGAATAGCTAAAACAATAACCCGCCTAGCTAGAAAATACTACTGGCCAGGGATGTTTAAAGACGCCGCAAAGTTCGTCAGGAACTGCAAGAACTGTCAGCAATTTAAGCCGCAACAAAGCTTAACTCCAGGCCGCATGCAATCTACACAAATTCCCCCACATCCATGGCACACCGTTTCAACCGACATCATAGGACCCCTTCCAACATCCAGCAAAGGAAACAAATATATAATGACATTCCAGGACACCTTTTCAAAATGGGTCGAAGCCATACCGATCAGAACAGCAACGGCAAAATCAGTCTGTCAAAACTTAAAAGATAAAATCATTATGAGATTCGGATCACCCAAAGAGCTAATATCAGACAACGCAAGAACATACGATAACAGGGAAGTACGAAAGTTGCTAGACGAATTCCAGATTTCTAAAAGAAACATTCCGCCATATTCACCCCAGAATAATCCAGTAGAAAGAACAAACAGAGTAATCAAAACAATGATAGCTCAGTTCTGCGATAATAACCATAAGAAATGGGACACGAGCCTTCCAGAACTACTATTCGCATATAATACAGCTAAACACGATTCAACGGGTTTCTCCCCAGCCTTCCTGAACTTTGGACACGAACTAGAAATTCCAAGTAAAGTCGTAAAAACCCCAAACGACACACAACATACCGATCAAAACATAAAATGGCATAAACTACGGGAAACATTCGAACTAGTACGTACAAACCTGGCAAAAGCTTTCACAACTCAAAGCCATTACTACAACTTACGACGAAGAGAGTGGAAACCCACAATAAACGACAAAGTCATGAAAAGGGAATACCAACTCTCAAATGCCGCCAAAAATTTTAACGCCAAATTAGCACCGAAATTTTCAGGCCCATATACTATAACAAAAGTGTGTTCTAATGTAATATTCAAATTAAAACACGACGATAAAAACCGTACAATAACAGCTCATATCAAAGACCTAAAACCCGCATTTACCGATTTCCCTACTCCTTAATCAGTCCAAGCACTTACAGTCAACACCAAGTAGTGACAGTATATTTTAATACAGTTTACCAGTGACCTTCAAATATAATGTCAGACACGTTAGAAATATATTACAGTGACATAGAAATGGACGGCACAGTTACGCCGCCACCATACACCGTTCCAGAGTTAATATCACCATTGGGAAACACACCAAAACCTAACACCCCGGCAAAGGCTGCGAGCCCCTGATAAAGGCTATTGCCAAATTTAAAAACCTTTTCGATGAACCAGCCATGGGCATCACAAAAATTCAGAAAGTCCAGTCAATTCCAGTGTCAATCCCGCTGCTCTCACTAATTCCGCCGCAGCATAAAGGAAAAAAATACAGACTGAGACTCCCGAACCAGGTGCTGAGGATAAAAACCAATAATTGAAGCCCCACGAAGGAAGACGTTTTTTAAGAGAGGGGAAGACGATTTTTTTTTTAAGAAGACGATATTTATTTTTTTAGGGCGGACATTTTTTATTTCGATGTATTGTAAATTGTTTTTTAGGGTAACCAAGTACCTGGCAAGGAATAAAAATAAAAAAATTTTGTTCCAAAATTTTTTTTTCCCCAGGAAGAGGGGGTGTAACGATGAGTCCAAGCCATCACCGTTAAACCAGCGTGCGCGCGAACCAACCCATGAAGTAGGAGTGTATCGACAGTAGAAAGGGCAAAACTTTGCTATATAAACCGCATTATTTCCTCATAGAGGCAGAATC
Organism: Diabrotica balteata; assembly: GCA_918026665.1. NCBI lineage: Eukaryota > Metazoa > Arthropoda > Insecta > Coleoptera > Chrysomelidae > Diabrotica > Diabrotica balteata. Next base: position 206,170,180 of record OU898276.1, on the reverse strand, counting down.
GTCAGGTGTTGACTGAAGGTTCTCTTCTCCCCTACCCCGGCTTGTGGACGTGTTGAGTTCACAAGTTGTTTCCGTTCCATACCGCCAGCCGGAGAGCGTGTTGAGCTCTCCATTACCCGTACTCCGAAGCAGTCGTGTTGAGACTGTCGAGGAGTGTCCTATTAACCCGAATCACTTGAGGGACGTGTTGAGTTTCTTTCTTTCCTTTGTACCTATCGTCCGCTGTTATTAAATCGACACATCGTTCACGTAAAATTCCGAAAACACACTTGATTGCCGATAACACTAATTTCATACGACAAGGTCAAACTTAATTTGAATAAATAGGCCAGGTACTGAGAAGACTAAACTAAATTGTAAATATGTACATAAGATTTTTGTCAATTTAATTTAAGGAAGACAATAAAGTTTTATTTTTATTTTGAACTCTGTCTCTGACTGTCCAAAAGCTACCCGGATAGTGACTCCTACGAGAGGACGTCACAGTTTAATTGTATTCATGATTTCTTTCACCTTTCCGATTCTTTGGATTACCTCTATTCTTTGGAAACCTCATTTCACTGTTGGTGACATGTTCGGTCCAGGATATACGAAGAACGCGTCGGTACACCCACATTTCGAATGCTTCTAGTTTTCTCGTAAGCGTCTCTGCCAGCGTCCAGGCTTCCACACCATACAGTAAGATCGGAAAAATGTAGCATTTAACCAGACGTAGTTTTAGGGGAAGAGACAAATCCTTGCTTATGAGGAGCTTTTTCATATTGCTAATGCTGCTCTAGCTCGTTCTATTCTCGCCTTAATTTCTGTGACCTGTTCCCATTTTGCATTTACATTGGTGCCAAGGTACACATAAGATTCTACATGGTCAATTAGTATGTTACTTATCCGTAATTGTCGAGCAGGTTGTTGCTTTTTGCTTATGTAATTATTGATTTAAATAAATCAAACACATATTGTTTATTTCTAATGTAATTTTTGATCCTATCTTCTTCTTCTTCAAGTGCCGTCTTCGTTCCGAAGTTTGGCTATCATCAAAGCTATGCGTATTTTTGATGCTGCAGATCTAAACAGTTGGTAATTGGTGCAATTGTACCATTCTCTCAAGTTTTTCAACCATGAATGCCTTCTTCTTCCTATAGATCTCTTTCCCATTATCTTTCCCTGTATAATCAATTGCAGCAACTGGTATTTATCTCCCCTCATAACATGTCCCAAATATTGTAGTTTGCGCTTTTTAACAGTAAGTATCAGCTCTTTCTCTTTCCGCACTCTCCGCAAAACCTCCACATTTGTTACTTTCTCTGTCCAGGGTATTCTTAATATTCTACGATACATCCACAACTCAAATGCTTCTATCTTTTTTTGATTCTATCTATTGTACATTTAATAAGAAATTAAATAAGTCAACATTTGTATTTTAACTTGTATATAAACAGATTGTATAGTATTTATAAAGTGAGTTGAAACACCCAAAAAACTGGTTGCCGACAAACATTAAAAGAATAATATCATATTACCAGACATGGGCGCATCATTTATTTTTATAATCAAATATAGATTAATGTAGAACAGAAAAAGGACAATTTTAATTTACTTAAAGCTGTCGTAAAGTACATAAGTGTATAAAAAAGATTTTAACATGTCATATTATGCAACAAAAAAGATATATATATATATATATATATATATATATATATAAGATTTTAACATGTCATATTAAGCAACAAAAATAATTTATAATTATATGGCAATATGCCATATTGACAGTATAATGATTTAATTATACTTCGTAAAATAATAAACATTTTAGCTGTACAGCACTGGCATGAATCAATAGCATTTCTTATCTGTACCCATCGCCGCCGGCTAGAAGGGAACCTCCAAGTAGCGTGTTAAATATTGGTGATTTTGAATAACATATCAATGTGCAATATTTATTTCAACAAACAGAAATCAACATTTCCTTTATTTTTAAGGTTTATATCTAATCACAGGGAATATAGAAATCATTACAAATAATAACTGATCAAAAATATATTTCCTGATAAAACAAAAATAAATGAGTGGCAAAGCTTAAATCTAAAAAGAAAACTTACATTTATTTTAAATTTGCTCCTGCTTATAGATTGTTCATTATTTGCTGTAAAATATCTTGTTCTTGAGGTTCAATAGCATTATTATCATTAGTCTGATTGGTTTCGTCTGAAATGTCATCTTCATGACACAAACGCCTACATAATTCTATTGTTTTTTCTATATTAATATTTTTTTCAAATTCTTTTCTTTTTTCAAGAATGCTGTCCTCATTTTCATCATAAATTGTTAAAAATTTCATTTCTGCCAAAATTTCTACTGCTTCATTTCTAAATGGAATATGAAGGGTGACCATTTCTCTTTTATAATTAATTAAATCGGTGTCATCGTAATTTTTATATCTTATAACATGAGGAATTTGTCGAATTTTAAAACTACCGTTTTTACTTAGATTGTAATTAGCTACAAACTGGGCCAAAGTAACTTCATCCAACGATTCTGGTCGTTTTTCGTATTTGTCGAACCAGTTTTCTTTCCATATATCAGTCGATTCGACATCAAGTGCCTCCAATTCTTTTTGCGTCTTCCGTATTCGTTCTCTTTCTTCTGGCCAACAAGTTGGTATAAAATCTACAGTAACAGAGCATTTTGACATGGGCTCTCGCAACAAAAACCAAGCTGCCTCTTGACTTGTCATTTCTACAGAATTTAGTAACGATACACCTAATTTATTTGTTACTTGAACCATATCTAATTCTGGATTTTCATCCATAATTTCGATAATTTGTTGCTGTAGATTACTGATACCTCTGTTAGTTTTATTGACATAATCTGCAACGTATTGAGCACATGAATATTCGTCTGGGATTATTTCAAAGTCCATATTAGATTTTAGGATATTAAAAACGAATGGATTAAAAGGAGTGTTCCATTTTTCTCTCGGTGACCTTTTTACGAATATTTTTGGTCGTGCAATTCCAGCTCTAAGAATATCATTATAATGTTCATCTGAATTGATATTATTTTTTTCGTAAAAATCATCGATATCTTTAAAATCTGAGTTCTCTAAATTGCTACGAATATCTTTGTAATGCGCTTGATATACTTTGAGATTAGAGTTTTCTTCCTCCATCGGTGTAAGAATTACTGTAGTACGACTTGGCATAAAAGGAGCATCAAATCTACATTTTTGTCTATAATTAGGTGTTATTCTCTGCAATTTAATATTACCGGATGCTTCAGATGCTGAAACAGAAACCAACTTGTCAATCATGGTAATTGCTTTAGCCTTGTCTTTTCCAATAACATCATCTAAATTTTCTTCAGTCCACAACAGAATATGCGCACGAGGACTGTCTCTGTGCTGAAATTCAATTCTTTTAAAGTAGTATTTTACTCTATATTTTCCAAAAGGGCTAAACGGCCTAGATTGAAGAGTAGACATAATTACATTTACTAATTTACTGAAATATATTGCACAGGTTACTAGATCCTCATTCACGAGTGTAGTCTTTTCAATATAATGTAAAGCCCAAATTTGATCGTCTGTAAGTACTTCACCTTGATGTTTCAATTTATATAGTGTTCTTAGCAATTCTTCCCAACCAATTTCATTTGCAGTTAAAGTCATGAATGCGGATGGCCTACCAAGTTGACGTATCATTCCAAAAAGACATTTTTTACGTTCAGCCCAATATGCAGCTGAATTTGGTAAACAACGTGTGAAAGCTAAGTTAGTTTCGAGACACTTATTAATATACTCCCGATTCATAATTTGCTCACGAGTAATCGCATTATCTTTACCAATATGTTTAAATGTAATAGTTAAAGAATCGCGCACTCGTAACCGCATAATTTTCATGGCGACGTACAGCAAATGATACGGCATTACTCCTCGTCTATCTCTACGTCTCAATTCACTTGAAGCTATATTGAAAGGGGTAGCTTTAATATTTTCTTTAAATTTTCGAAATTCTCCCAGATAAATGCTAGGAAAAGAAAGCTCTTCAGCATGTTCTTCGAATAACAAACTGTCCGGGATATTATTTTCACCTGGAGCCAAATTTAATTGAAAATCTTCATTCCATAGTAAAGTTTGCTGTTGCGCAACTAGACTTTCTTCAACTTCAATATTTTCACTCACGTCTTCCAAATTGAAATCCTCATCAATGGTATTATCATTTAAAAATCGATTAATAATTTTAATGTTATAGAATTTATAAAGTGGCGTATTAACCAAATATCGTAACCAATCCTTTATCACTGACTTCTTAACCAGGCCTTGAAGATAACTAGATGTATCAATTAGTTTTCTTTTAATATGTATGTTGATGCAATAATCATCATCAATATCTCTAGGTAAACTTGTAACCATATTATTGACAGATACAGGTATGTTAATAACCTGCCCATAAATACCACATTGGCCTTGAAGGTGTCGCAACCTTCTTATCTGCATAAAGGGCAGTCTTGGCGAAATTAGCCTTTCTGAAATAAGGTCTAGTTTTGGCAAATCACATGGTACATCTGGATACTTGAAACCATTAATAACTGCGAGGTCTGGAATATTGTTCTTTTTTATAGCTGTACTGCATGTAGTGCATACTTTCACTTCCTTTAAATTTATGAAGTTCTGGAATAAAAAAAGTATTCAAAGTTACAATTATTAGTACTATAATAACATGTATATGACGAATCTGTGTCTGTTTTGGATTATCGCTAAAGAGTCCACTCCACTTACAGGATAAGTAGTACAAAAGTAAATTCTATAGAAAAATTTACACTTACACTCCCACATGAAAATAGAGACGGTGATTCTGTTAAGAACCGATTTTAAAACTGCCAACGGTTGGGAAATCATATAATTGCAGCGGCATGGTTATTTCATTATTTTTTTAGAATTGAATTATTTTAATAAAAATTAATTCTATCATTATGTCTCTGTTATCTCTGTTAATGCCTTTGTCGTTATGTGAATGTCCATAATTATCATAATGGATGTGAAGTTCATCTAGACTCTGGAAATCGCCTATACTATACAGGGAAAATAGACAAAACATATGGTGGAGTAGGATTTCCTACCAAAAAGTATTTCACACCATAGATTTCTACATATAAAAGCGTTTCTGATAGAGTAGCTTATATTATAATAAGTATCATGGACGCAGTTTGGATTCCGCGATTCCTTAGGCACCCGAGAGGCTCTATTCGCTGTCCAAGTGCTTATGCAAAGATGCAGGGATGTTAACTGCGATGTGTATATTTGTTTTATCGACTACAAAAAGGCATTTGATAGAGTAAAACATGACAAACTTATAAACATCTTGAAAGAAGTGGGGTTAGATGATAAGGACTTGAAATCATCTATAATTTATATTACAACCAAACAGCCAATATTAAAGTAAATGATCAATTGACAGAGGCAGTCTCCATAGATAGAGGAGTGAGGCAAGGATGCATTCTGTCCCCGGTGTTATTTAATATATACTCTGAATATATCTTCGAGCAAGCGCTGGGAGAACTACTAGAAGGCGTATTAGTCAACGGAATGCGTCTAAACAACATTAGATATGCCAACGACGCAGTAGTTTTTGCAGATAGTCTGGACGGTTTGCAAAGAATAATGTCGCGTATATCAGATATAAGTAGAGAACACGGACTTGATCTTAATACGAAGAAAACAAAGTACATGGTAGTCAGTAAGCACGAAATATTAAATACACAGCTTTTGGTTAACCAACATCCAATTGACACAGTGGAAAGATACACATACCTTGGTACCAACATTAACAGCCAATGGGATCACTCCAGTCAAATAAAACAACGCATAGGAAAAGCGAGATCAGCGTTCATAATGATGAAATCTCTTTTCAGAAGTCATGATTTACTACTTGCTACAAAAATCTCTCTCATTAGATGCTATGTATTTTCTATCTTATTATACGGAGTAGAGGCCTGGACACTTTCAGAAGCTTGCTTAAGAAAACTCGAGGCATTCGAGATGTGGTGTTACAGACGTATCTTAAGAATTTCATGGGTGGATCGTGTGACTAATATTGAGGTCCTACGTAGAATAGGCAAGGAATGCGAGATTATTAACACCATCAAAGAGCGCAAACTAGAATATCTTGGCCATGTTATGAGGAATGAACAGAGATACGGCTTGTTGCATCTCATTCTTCAGGGCAACGTATTTGGAAAGAGAGGACCAGGGAGAAGAAGAATATCTTGACTTCAAAACCTGAGAAAGTGGTTTAATACACCGACAACCGGACTATTCAGAATAGCAGCAAGCAAAGTTAGGATAGCCATGTTGATCGCCAACATCCGGAACAGATAGGCACTGTAAGAAGAAGAAGAAGAATATTATAATAGACCTAGATAATTAAAGCAAGATCAAGATTATACAAGTGTATGCTACTACAACAACACACCAGGAAGAGGTAGTTGAAATCTTCTACGAAGATGTGATATCATTAGAAGAAAATGATCCAAAGTATATCGTCATTATGGGAGATTTCAACGAAAAATTATGTAAAAAAGAAGAAAATACTGAAACTAACATAGGAATGCATGGTTATGGCATACGAAATGAAAGAGGAGAAAAATTATATAACTTCTTAGAACAACAAAATTTATATGCCTTGATTACATTTCAAGAAACCAGCCCATCTCCCGATAAAAAGACGAAAAACGAGATCGATTTTCTTGTGTGGGAACAAAGACATTTTTGAAGATATAACTGCTCTCAATCGATTCACAACTGGCAACGATCATCGCCTTTTAAGAGTAAGGCTTCTTGTTAAACAGACGAAAACCAGTAGAAACAGGCCAAATAACTATTGTAATCAAATGGATCAAACTAAAATGCGACGGAAGGGAGATGAGTAGAGAGAAGTCTTAAGAAGATAATTTGTAGAACATTATCAACAAGAATATTCCGACTTGATCACAATAAAGAAATGCAACGAAAGCTCTTGAAAGCAGAACTTATTGTTGTAAAGAAAACGAAAAATAAAGAAGACTTGAATTGAATAAACAAATAAAGAAGGGAGTAAAGGAAGATTTAAGGATCTACAATGAAAACAAGGTAGAAAAAATAATAGAAAAGAACCGAGGCCTAAAATGCTTAAGATAAAACTTAGGACAGCCCATAATAATCTCATTAAAGGATAAAGATGGAAAAGAAATAAGAGAAAAGAACGAAATTCTAAAAGTTACTCAAATATTTTACCGTGATTTATATTCCTCAAACAATAACCCAGATAACACTGCAATAGAAGATCTTAAGAGAAAGATAACAAATGTCAACTCAGAAATACTCCCTAACATAGAATCCTTCGAAATAAAACAAACTCGCACAACTAAAGTTCAATAAGGCTCCGAGTCCAGATAGAATACTTGTAAAAATATTGAAGGAGCGGAATTAAATTATTCTCGAAGAATTGAAAACAATTTTCAACGAATGTCTTCACAGAGGAGAAGTCCCAGGTGATTGGCATGAAAGTTTGACAATACTTCTCTTAAAAAAGGGGGAGCTCTGAAGAACTATAGGCCAATCTCCCTGCTGTCCCAAATGTACAAATTGTTTGTGAGAGTAATAACTAATAGGTTACCGTCGAATGTCGATAGCTATCAACCGGTAGAGAAAAAGCATTCGACTTCATAAAACTTTGGGCAATAGAGAGAGCTATGAACAACTGCATTATAGACTCCCAATACAGAATGCTCATACATAATATTTACAAGAAAGCTACAATGAAAATACAAATACATGCGAAAACCAAAGCTATACCAATCAACCGAGGAGTTCGCCAGGAGATGTTATCTCACCAAAGCTATTCACACTTGGACTGGAACACATGTTTAAAGACATTGGGTGGAATGCATAAATCGTAGTATCTGCTAATGCTTCAAGTAATTCTACATTTTTGTAGTACTTGCTACACTTACAAAGCATTTTGCTTTCATCCGTAGTATTTACATAGAAGGATGTACTACGCTTTTGAAGTATTTGCTAGTTTAATAGAATTTGCTTCAGTTTACGTGAAGTTGGTAGATAAACAACTTCGGCTTAGGTGTTTTTTGTTATGTTTGTTTAATGGCAGCATTTATGAATGTTCGTCGTAGAAAAATCTACAAACCAGGAAGAATATACAATGACGATATTTATCGTAAAATATTCAGGTAATTATCATGAATCGTGCAGTTTTATTCATACAGTGCGCTGAAATAAGTGTAACTCCCCATATTAACTCATGTATTTTTAGTATATAAGCAAAACACTCGAAGAGGTCGATTTTTAAAATAATCATAGTATATTATAGCATCAATGTTTCGAACTTTAAGCAATCTTTCTTCAGGTGACAGTCAAGACTTATTTTAGCTTACTGCATATGTATATATATTTATAATCTATGTCTAATGAGTGTAGAGTAATAAAATCTCATGAAGTATTCAAAAGCGCTACAGGGTAATCCGTCAATAATCCGTCAATAAATTCCGTCCGCATTGCAAAATTCTGTCGTTTCATAAAGAGCAGGTAGGTATCACCTTGTTTTAAGGGATTAGTCCATTGTTATCGACAGATAAACACTGAGCCAGAGGCGCGCTAGTGGGTTAATTGGCAAAAGAATATGCATTCTTAAAAATCATATTAAAGGAAATAAAAATGTAATACAGCAGAACAGTGTTATTAAAAAAATATAAAATGTAACAATAAAATATATACGAACCGAAATCGGGAAATACTCACAAACACACACGAATGAACTTTACATATTGAAACACTTGTGGGGAGTTTAAATCAATTTATTCACAAAAACTACAAAAACTTTACTGGATACGTTATTACAATTCTACATCACTATAGTCTTCATCCGAAGAACTGTCATCATCCCCTGGTGTTATAATTATAGGGTCAACCACCTTATCGACCAAGTTGTCCAGTTCCCACATTTTATCTTCCTCTTTTAAAACATGCTGGATTGCTTTTTGCCAGTTTTCTGATGTGATTTCCATAATGGCTTGATCAAACAATACCTTGACATCTTTCATTTTAAATGTGGTATTGTGCCTTGCAACATATCCTTTAACTTGTGCCCATATAAGTTCTATGGGATTTAATTCGCAATGATATGACGGTAGGCGTAGCACAGTTACTTTATACTTTTCTGCTACATCTTCTACGGCATATTTTATGAAGCGAGATTTATGTTGTTTTACTACGGCTAGTAGTTCCTTCTTTATTGAATTCGTCTCAAACTGAATACCTTTATTTGACAGCCAGTTAATAATTTCTTGCTTTCTCCAAGCTGAAGTTGGTACCTTCTCTATGCGCCTTGAATGGTAGCTTGCATTATCCATAACCACGACCGAATCAGCTGGAAGAAATTTTAACATTTCCCCGAAGTAGTCTTCGAAGACATCCGAATTCATGTCCTCATGATAATCTCCCGTCCGACACGACTCAAAGCTTAACAAACCTTCTTTTAAAAATCCTTCTTCGCTTCCAATGTGAGCAATTATAAGCCTCTTCCCTTTTCCCGAAGGCACTTTAATACCCGTCGAAAGGCCTTCTATGAAAGCTTGGCGAGCACTTGTTACATTTTTATCTTGACACATTTTTTGGACTATATAACCTTCGTTTATCCACGTCTCATCAAGATAAAAAATTTTCTTGTGCTCTCTGCGGTACTGTTTTATAGTTCTCAAATATTTTCGTCTCCAGCAAATGATTTCATCACTTTCCAGTAATAGTGCCTTTCGATTGTGCTTTTCCCAGGAAAAATTCATACTTTTAAAAGTTTTCCATAAAAGTTTTCTGGATATCAAAGGAATATCGTTATCTTGGCTTATCTCCATTAGTATTTTGTCAAGGGTGGGTATTTCCTTTTTAAAATAAAACGAATGAACTTTTCTTCGAATGTCACGTTTGGTGTCTTCACCTAAGATTTTTATTGGTCTTCCTGATTTTCTCTTGCATGGACTTAACTGGCCTGATATCTTTCTTTCTCGCAATAATTTAAAAATCGTGGACTGTCCAATTCCAGTCATTCGGGCACATCGCTTAACACTTTCTTGCACAGACAAACTAGGGTGATCGTGTTTTATGCAATCATATACATTTAAAATTATAACTTTTTCACTAACAGATAGCGGAGAATTTTTTACACCTCTTTTCTTTGGAGTAAATGTCGCCATTTTATAACTTTTTCACTATTTCTATATCACAATATTACTGTACGTTTAATTGGTGTAGTAACAATTACTAACTCGAATGTCGAATGATAATAATAAAATAAAAGAGGGATTATAATGAAAGTGTAAGTAAAACCTCATTATGCGTTATTAGTCTTTATGTTGATTTATTTTAGTTCTTAGTAATATTAGGAGGTGCGTCATACCCTTATCAGTTTCTTCTAATGCTTTTATTCGTTCAGTACATCAATTTTTGACGACGAAGTTGACATCCGTCCATTTGTTTACGCACATGACGACACCGAAATTCAGGCAAATTTTATGACACTTCATGATTTATTACTCTACACTCATTTGAAACCAATTATAGGTATTAATATAAAATCTTTATAAAAAGTTGAAAAATTACAAGAAAAACTAGTTCTAATACGATTGGTGTGATGCGCACAAGGGCACTACGGTTGGCGTTACGTTTAGTAGTAGAACCTTCAGGTCAGTAGCAAGTACTTCGGTTGTGTAGTACGGTATTTTCAACAAAGCATCTCCTTTTATGTAATAGTAAATGCTACAAACCAGATACTATTTGCTGAAGCAATAGCATCTACTACTTTTTATGCATTCCACCCAATGGGTGGAATGCATAAAACGTAGTATCTGCTAATGCTTCAAGTAATTCTACATTTTTGTAGTACTTGCTACACTTACAAAGCATTTTGCTTTCATCCGTAGTATTTACTACTATTTACCAGATACATAGAAGGATGTACTACACTTTTGAAGTATTTGCTAGTTTAGTAGAATTTGCTTCAGTTTAGGTGAAGTTGGTAGATAAATAACTTCGGCTAGGTGTTTTTTGTTATGTTTGTTTAATGGCAGCATTTATGAATGTTCGTCGTAGAAAAATCTACAAACCAGGCGATGACGATATTTATCGTAAAATATTCAGGTAATTATCATGAATCGTGCAGTTTTATTCATACAGTGCGCTGAAATAAGTGTAACCCCCCATATTAACTCATGTATTTTTAGTATATAAGCAAAACACTCGAAGAGGTCGATTTTTAAAATAATCATAGTATATTATAGCATCAATGTTTCGAACTTTAAGCAATCTTTCTTCAGGTGACAGTCAAAACTTATTTTAGCTTACTGCATATGTATATATACTTAGGTATTAATATAAAATTTTATAAAAAGTTGAAAAATTACAAGAAAAACTAGTTCTAACGATTGGTGTGATGCGCACAAGGACACTACGGTTGGCGTTATGTTTAGTAGTAGAACCTTCAGGTCAGTAGCAAGTACTTCGGTTGTGTAGCACGGTATTTTCAACAAAGCATCTCCTTTTATGTAATAGTAAATGCTACAAACCAGATACTATTTGCTGAAGCAATAGCATCTACTACTTTTTATGCATTCCACCCATTAACTGGACAGATAAAGGAATAAATGTTAATTGAAGAAAACTGAGTCATTTGAGATAAGCTGATGACATTGTAATATACAAGTTTCGAAGAACTATAGACCATGATGAACTATTTCAAGCTTCGTAAAAAGTAGGCCTGGATTGGCCTACTTTTTACGAAGCCAAGAAGACGTAATTTATGAGAATATCGAAAACTCGAAAGAAATAACGAGAATCTTCTAATAAACGGAATCAACGTCGAACAAGTAGACAAATGTGAATATCTGTGAACAATGATTAACTCCACAAATGATTACATTCAGGAGATCAAAATTTAAGGAAAGAGAAGCATGGGGAAGCGTAGAATGTCATAACTGCGCAACCTGAAAGAGTGGTACGGATGTACATCAAATGAACTTTTCAGAGCAGCCTTCTCAAAAGTCCGAATAGCTATGATGATTGCCGACCTCCGCCGCAGAAATGGCACTTGAAAAAGAAGAAATACATAACCGGTAAATGATCAAGCAATCGGCAAAAATATTATTTAAAAACGAACAATTTTTGCAATCAGTATTTATCGTTTCTAGAAGAAAGGACGAAGAAACAGCATGTATAGGCAAAGCGTCCTTGCTCTATATATCGGGATTTACCAGAATTATGCGATTACTTAAAGAAAGCCCATGTAAAGATGATTTTCAAGTCTACAAAAAAAAATCAAGTACTGTTCACTGACGGTGAAGGACAAACGCGACCCATTAAGCAACGACCGGAGTATACCGAATACTATGTGGAATGTTATACCGGGTGGTGAATCGTCAAACGGGCCATAGGAAACTCAATGAGAAATTTTAAATTGTTGAATTGCTGCTTCCCTAATTATTTTAGATCAAAAGTCATAAAAAACTATTTGTAGAGCACTAAAATCTGAATTAAAAACAAATGTTAAAACCGTTCTACGAATCAACTGTACCTCAAAATTTTGAAAAAATGTGATACATTTTTCAGACCACCCCTAAAAGTTAGGCCACACGTAATGCAAGAATATATGTTAGGACGTGTTTGTTTTATCATATTAATGTCAGATGTTTGTTTTACTAAATACTACTACCTACTACTGAACATTATTACTTTGTGAACAATAAATCATATTGTTTACAAATCGATCAATATAATGAAATGTACTCAGTTGACGAAAAATCGCATAAAGTTGTATTCAGACAATAGCGCGAACCTTTTCCTGCCACTACCGGATCTTTATTTAACGTAAGATATTCTAATACACTAAAATTTAATTCCATGTTAAGTTAAGTTATACAACAATTCAATGAATTCCAATATACTGTTACTGTGATCTTTATTCCTAATAATAATATATGATTATTTCTAAACATAAAACTATAACAAATGTTATAATAAAACATGAATAAAACATTTTTATTATTGCTTTTTTCTCCTCAACTGAGTACATTTTTTAATCAACTTAATTTTTTTTTAAACAATAAATCATAAAATTTTGGCCATTTAAATCATAGATAAATATAATATAATTGATTTAAATATTGTCAAATATCAGAAACAATAATATGACAAAACGCAACACGTAATACACATTTTTTCACACAAAAATGTATTATATAGCAAAATTTTGGAATACGTTTAAGTCGTAGAATAATTTTAACAGTTGTTTTCGATACATATTTGAGTCCTCTACAAATAGTTTGTAGCATTTTCAATTTCATTGATTCTTTTAAGTATATTGAAGTCCCCGCGTATACGAAATATTAAAATCACCTTATATATTTTTGATAGATCTAAAAATATTTCGTACGTATTTAAACCCAAATATCTTTTCATTTCTTTCTTAGGTCGGCCAAGTTGAAATAAACCATTTTAGAGTTGTTTATTTATTTTACTTCGGCAAATTCTTTTCAAGTTTAATGCGTCGCAAAAAGATATGTACGTCGTTTCGTGGTGTCTTGTTATGTCAGCGTTTGTATGTATGCGTTCAATTTTAATAGAATTTCTTCACTCTCGTTGTAGCAGCTTTGAATAGCGGTTCAACGTTATGTCCAGATTCACGTCGAATTTGTAAAGTGTTCTGTTTTCATCTTTTATTATGAAGAATATGTAGCAGTTATGTTATTGGTTTTGTAGCAGTAAATGCTTCAATTATTAATGTTTTGAGTGAGGATTGGAGGACATCCTCGTTTTTTTTGTTCCTGTTTCTATCCAAGGCTTTTGGCAGTTTTGGAGATGGAGGTTTTCGTCATGCAGAGAGAGTGGAGCCTTCAGTTCCAGGTTCCAGTTATGGTTTCAGAAAGTTGAGTGTGTCATGTGAATTAAGGTAACATTTTGTTCAAATTTTAAACTAAAGACAGACATTTTTTTATAAAATAATAATTGCTTTCGTTGACATTTAAAATTATAAATTTTGTTTTGAGTAAAGCTGTCAATTTGTGTTTAGTTTTTTTTGAAATTTAATGTTAATTTATGACAGCTCGTTTTAGTATTTTTGATGTTGATTTGTTTTGTTTTGTTTTAAAAGGTTAACCTCCATGCAATTTTGTAAGTTTTGTAGCAATGGAGTTTGTTAATGGATGACACATGTAAGTTTTTGAATTTTATATTTCTCCATGTAACTGTTTGTGGTGACACATAAATAAATGTTAAATTTTGTTGTCTTAACTTTTTATTTATTTTTTTGAGCCAACCCTTTTTGAGTTTATTTGAAAAAGATATTTTTTTTTATGTTTTGATTTTGTTTTCTAATTATTTCCCTAGTTACAACTAGTGGTTGTAATAGGCATAATTAGGCACCTCAAGTGGCGCCCTAAATTAAATTCCTTGAGGTGTTTTCTGTTTAATTTTATTTTGTTTATCCCAAAAGCCCTTTATTTCTTTTTGTTGTAGTTGCCCCATTCTAACCCCCATTTTACTTATCCACGACCCCAGCTCTCCTACGAAACCCTGAGTGTCCGTTCGCATCAGTAGCGATTATTTTGCTTGCCCTATCTCCACCCCTTTAGTTTCTTCCCCCAATTTTCTACCCCCTTGTGTTAATGCCCCCTGTGGTAGGCAAAATATTATCGTTACAAGTTTCCCATGACTTTTGGTATAAAATAATTAGGGAAGCAGGAATTCAACAATTTAGAATTTACCATTGAGTTTCCTATGGCCCGTTTGCCGATTCACCACCCTGTATGTGGGAACCACGAAAAGACACACAAACACAAGGATAAACGAACATAAAAGCCATTGTCGTGTAGGACATATCGACAAATCTTCCGTTGCCGAACACGCTTTGCGAAGCGGAGAACATCGAATACTGTTTGAAGAAACGCAGATGCTGGATAAAACATCACAATACTGCCCACGGTTGTATCGGGAAGCGGTGGAAATATATAAGCATCCAAATAATTTTAATCGGATAGAAGAAGAACTAAAAATTAACAAGACATGAATACCAATATTAAAATCCACAAACACCCTTCCCGCAAAACATGAAGAAAGAAACGACGAGAGGCCTCCTCACGCAGATACCAGTAGATGGAAGGCGAGTAGAAAATATAAATATGGCCTCCGTAGTACAATGCGGCGTAAGTTTCAGCTTAAAAGCGAAGTAGTAACATCTCCAGAAGATGATAACCCACTAGTGTTGGCCAAACGTTGAGAACTAATCTCAGAAGACAATGGCCTAACAGCCTGAATAAACAGTTTAACAAGTTAGACGATGGCCATGAAAGCCTAACGCATTTTATCAGTGTTTATCGTTGTTGTTTTTATTTAGTTTTGGTACTCATTTTATTAATTAGTTTTTTATTGTGAAGTAAGACAAATCGGTTAAAGTAACACTATTTCCCGTATATTCCATCAGTTTTTCGTAGAATAAAAATAGATATAACCAGTGGTATAAGTTCACGACATCCACATTTCACAAGAGGAAAAACAAATTTTCTCATAGGTACGACTACTCTCAAATGATCGACTACCTACAACGGAAGCTGTTGGTCGCTGTTCTTTTTTACCAGAGGTATCAGTGGCTATAGTTAAACGTATTGTGCGTGAGAAAAACCGCCAGCTCTTTACCCCCAGCTGCAAATCAGCGCTGACGAAAACCTATTAAGTTAGTTGTAAGTTGTAATCTACGTAATTATTTACGATCAATTCGGAAATATCGTGAGGCAAAACGAAAAATTTATACATCTAGACTTGGAGTTTTTTTTTTGTAATATGGCTTTGGCAGAGCCAATTAGCCAGACTTGTTTGTTTTTATTGTTAAAATCGATTTAATTTTAATTATTAGTGAATGCAGATTCATAGTCAAAATTTTCTTGTTATAAGTTATCAATGTTAGTACTACATATACCTAATATCTATACATAAATTATATTTTGATATATTAGACTTGAGTTAACGCCGAACATACAGTCGCCAAAGGTTTGCAATATACAAAAGTAACAAATGGGCAATAAGCTTTTTTGGAAGGTTTATTGACAAGATTACGAGAGCCATCAGGAAAGGGTCAGCGTCTAACTGTCATTTATATTGTCAGCGATACTGATTTTGTGTAAAATGGTGCCCTTGTTTTTATATCGAAGAAAGCTAGGAACTATCATAAAGACATGAACTCCATATATGATTCGCGAACATTCTCCAGCGTGCAGATAGTAAAGATAGTGCAAACACTCCTAACCATGGAGCTGCGCGAAGGCGGAGTCAAAATTCACGTAAAAGCAGAAAGGTTCTATTGTAAGTGGAATTATACAGTGCATAGTACAGTGCGTTTCGCATGGAAGTGGGGACTAAACCAAATTTCATCAACTGCGCCGTGATCAGGAGTGTTTGCACTATCTCTAACTCTGTCATAGTATTGGATAATGCATCTTAACACAGCCGCCTTATCAAACGCATTCCAACGATGAGATAGAGAATCACAAAGGAGAATCTAGAGAATCAAGGATATAGTCAAAGCACAACTAATGCCAATAACCAAGGAATCATGGTAGATATCGTCAATATGGTGTTGATTCAATGACTAAACTTCATGATATTACGATTTTGAGACTTCCATCTTACTAATTGGGAGTATTTGTGGTATTGGACAAAAGTACACATTCCTACAAAATATAATGCAAGGAAAAATCCAAGGACGCAGAAATCCAAGCCGTAGAAGAATGTCCTGGATGAGAAATTTAGGAGAGTGGTTTGATTGTACCACTAACGAATTATTTAAAACAGCAGTTAGTATAATTAGAATCGCGGTAATGATATCCAATCTCCGATAGGAGAGGCACTCAAAGAAGAAGAAGGGACACAAATATTGGGAGAATTTACTATCAAGTTTCTGAGTACAGCGTGTCATTTAAGTCAAAGCTTTCATCCCTCTCAATTCAAAATAGACGCAAATTCGTGATATATACTGTATGTAACTTTTTTAATTGTCTTACCAATATCTTTTTTAATACTTCTTCATTTTTTTCATCAACTTGTTTCAAATCTTTTTCAAACCACAATCTGTCACAAACATCACATCCATATCCAAATCTGTTCTCAATAAATTTTTCATTGAAATATTTGTGAGCCTTTTGATGTAACGCGTAATGTGAATACGGCAAAGCCTCGATGATACTTTCGGGTAAATTTAATATGGACACTATATTTTTCTCTGATTGTGGTAATTGTTGCAAGTTTACATTTAGATCGTTACAAGAAAGTGAATGTACTCCATGTGATTGTTTCTGTAACTAAAAAAAAAGTCTTGAGAAAGGCACTTGAGAAAGGCAATCAGCCGAAACAGCTGTAGTGATAATATTTAAAATAAATTTTGTGGAAGTTTGAAAACAAAGTTTTCAGTGTTTTATTGTTACAAAAAAAAAAAGTCAGTTATACATAATGAAACTAAAAATTTTATATTATTTATGTAAGTAGGTGAGAGGTAGGTACAGTGAGACGGTCCATTGAGACAAACTCGGTAGAGCTTACTACGTTCCGTATTATCCGGTAGAACTAAACGAACATGCCT
Organism: Diabrotica balteata; assembly: GCA_918026665.1. Classification (NCBI taxonomy): domain Eukaryota; kingdom Metazoa; phylum Arthropoda; class Insecta; order Coleoptera; family Chrysomelidae; genus Diabrotica; species Diabrotica balteata. The sequence continues at coordinate 206,152,520 of OU898276.1, read as the reverse complement.
ATTACCACCTTGAAGTGAGAAAAACAAAAAACCGTTAAGATTCGACAATAAATATTTTAGTTATCGCTGGTCATCGTGTTTTCACGGAAATTGAAGTTTTTTAAACAAGGTAAGTTATTTTAACTGAAAATTAAACCATTTTACAAGACAATTAAACTAAAACAAATAATTTTTGTATACATTTTATTAGTTTTTTTAATCGACTTTTATTAACGAATTTTTATGGAACAGTGACACGCGTCTTACTGTTCCTTACTGTCTTACTGTTTCGCCATAGTTGTATAAGCCAGATCATTTGCAAAATAATTCCTCTTACAGAAAGAAAATGCCAAGAAAAAATAAAACCAATCGGAAAATAGGAAGGTTCTCTGAAGATCTGATGAGGTAGGCTATTGAATTAGTAAAAGGTAACACCTCTATACGGCAAGCAGCACGAATGAAAGGAATATCATTCCAAACAGTCCACAGATATGTAAAAAAACATCACCAAGACGAGAACATTCGTTTATGTCCTAATTACAAAGTACAACAAATTTTTTACTATCGAACAGAAGAACGACTTGAAAACTGTCATATGAAGCCGCAGCCTACAATAATATAATGGTTCCAGCAAACTGGCATACATGAAAAATTGCTACAATTGCCTGGATGATAGGATTTCAAAAACGTCATTCCAATAATTTATCCCTCCGGGCCCGGAAGGTTGCAGTTTTGCAACTGGTTTCAATAAATTTAACGTTAAAATGTTTTTCAGTAAACTTGAAACTGTCTTAAACCGTTTCCAGGTGTTTGGAGATGATAGTCGTATATATCATTTAGAAGAGACAGGAACTGTTACCGTTCAAATGTCCCAAAAAGTGTTTCCAGAAAAAGATATACGACAGGCTAGTAAGACTACAAGTGGCGAACGTGAAACGGTCGTAACAACATGCTGTATTATTGGAGTATGTGGAGCAACTATTCCTCCTGCTCTGATATTCCCAACAGTACGCTTTAAAGATTTTATGATAAACGGATCGCCCTCTGGAACTTTAGGACAAACAGGTTGGATGAATGCAGAATGCTTTGTGCAAGTTGTTAAGCATTTTATTAAGAACACTGGTAGTAACAGAGAAAATCCTTCTTTCTTTTAACAAATTACAGCCGTTGGACGTTGGGTTATTAAAACCATTTCAAACTTTCTATAATGCTGCAGTAGATGCATGGATGATAAACCACCCCGGTCAGACATTTACAATTTATAAGCTTGCAGCCTGTGTGGGCACAGCATATCCACGAGAAATGACGCCAGTTAACATCACAACAGCTTTTAAAAAAACTGAATATTTCCATTTGATCGGCATGTCTTCACTGAAGACGTTTTGTGACAGACAGGCCATTTGTTGCAGTTGAAGCTGCTGCTGAAGATATAAATGAATCTTTAGATGTAGAAAATCCAGGTCCAAGTAATACTGATACTACGAAAACCTTTGTTGGCTCAAGAGTTTTTAATGGTTAACCTAAAGCTCCGGCCAGAAAATCTGGGAAAGGCAATAAAAAACGCAAAGGAAAGACGATGATAGCTACGGATACCCCGGAAAAATGGAACTGATTACATCTGAAGAAAAAACACCAAAACATAAAAAAGTAACTAGACACGTATTAGATAGTGATTCTGATGAACAAGTTGCAAATGAGATGGAATTGCAAGATTCCAGCGGAGGAGGGGATTTTATTGGTGAAGATCCCTAACCAATTAGTTTCGAAGATCTTGATCGCTGTCCCAATAATGGGAATTATGTGCTTGTTAAATTATTATTATTATCCAGATTTAGCCATACGGCTCACACTCCCTCTAAGGAAAAAATTCACTCACCCCAGATACCCACGTTATCAAAATGATTGAGCTATGGTGGGACTCTTTCCGTGTTATCGAGCCCTACCTTTGACATTCTTAACGCAAAATAATTGTCGAGTAAATATTTAATGTTTATTTAAAAAATTTCCTAATCAGCGTATCGTCTCTCCGGCTGAGGGCTGGTGTAAGCCAATTAAATTTTACGACTTTTTCGTCTGAGAATGTAGGGAGTATCGAATATCATAAGGATATATACAATTGCGTAGATATAGTTAGGGTTAGTGAGTCGAATTTGTATCACCGAAGCAAACTGTATTAAGTAAAACTGTAAAGTCACATTTGTGTATTTTAATCATCGAGCAAAAAGATAAAAGAGGGAATCTAATCCTTATGAAAAGGAGACCAAAAAAGTGGCCTCTGATGGCGGACATATCCGGAAATGCAAAGGCGCTAAATTTAAATTTTCCAACACTTGTTAACAATAGCTGTAAAATATTTTTCAGACAAGAAAGTTTTAATTAAATATTAACGATAATAGTCTAAAAAGTGACACAATTGGTAAAAAACTTCAATATAAATAAAATTTCATGTGACAGTTGGGACAAACAATAACATAACCAAACTAAATTTGACTTCTTAAACAAGGAAAGAGACTGTCTTTCCTTGTTTAAAGTGGCCTCTCAAGATAGCACTTCCCGTCTAACAATATTTTTGTCCCCACTACCTTTATATTCCCTCTTTTATCTTTTTGCTCGATGATTTTAATACAAAAGTATATTTTGTTGTAAAATTACCCGTAGGACATTCCTAACGTAACAATAATGTTAATTGTTAAGTCTCAGTATTCCCACATTGCAAGGAACAGTAAGACATTCAGTAATTTTTAGTTTTAATATTTTTGAGGTGTTAACTTTAGTTTTTATCAAACATCGACATAATTTTTCAATTCTTCTTTATATTTTATATACCAAATATAGAGGTACAATAGTTACTAAAGATACAAAAGTTTAATATAGCATTTAATAAAATAGTTATTGTCATTGTATTATACATTATATATATTATATAATGTATAGGGGTACGGAATTTTCGTTTATACGAAATAGATGCGAATTTCGGCGAAATTTTGAACATAAATGCGATAAATGCGAAATATGGATTTTTTGTTTATTTCCGCGAAATATCTGCAGGTGCTCAACTCATCCCTAAATAAGTAGGTAGTTACGAAGGTATAGAAAGATTTTACAGAAAGTTTTCTATTGTAATTTTTGTAAGGATTGTTTACTGTTGTAACACGTGTTGAAACAGAAGGATCTTTCATTGTTCATCATTAAATAGATCAAGATAAGATAAGGAATTGATATTTTTCAATGTTGATTCTTTGAGAAATATAAATAAGCCGACTGTTGTTGATAAAAGTCGGCTAATTCTTATTTTCTAAACATATAAATTAGTTAACCAGGACAGTCAATGCTCATTCCGTCAATTTTTACTGAGTGAGAACATAGTCTATCAAAAAAGTTTTCATAGTGAAATAAAGTTACTTAAAATATCTCCTAAAATGGGACGCTCTAAAACAATTTTGAGTGATCGAGTCAAAGAATTTGCAACCGATGGCCTATATCTGTGTGACACAAATATTGTGATGTGTAAGTATTGTAATACTCGTTTGGAAGGTGATAAAAAGGACACACTGCAGAAACATGTGAAGTCGGCTAACCACATTAACAAGAAAAATCTATAGCATCTACTTCAGGAACTAAGCGACAAATGTCAATTGCTAGTGGCTTTGAGAGACAGAAACGAGCAAAAGAAGAAAATGATACTTTTGTGGAGGATACAGTTAGTATGTGTCTGAAAGCCAACATTCCACTTCATAAATTGGATCATCCAGCTGTGCGTGAATATATTGCTAGATATGTGCCGGGGTCGGGTGCTCTTTCATGTGCGGACACTTTAAGGAGAAAGGTAGTGCCTCGGTGTGGGCTGTCTGAAAAAGCCAATACAAAGCAACAGCTGAAAGACAAGCCCATTGTAATAGTAGCAGACGAAACCTCGGATGAACAAGGAAGATGTGTTTTTGCTATTCTCTTCAGAACTATAGATTATGTACTACATCAAGAATGTTTTTTAGCAAGTGTTAACTTCCTTGATACTGCCAATGCATCAACGTGTTCACAGGCAATTATAGATACATTAAAAGACTTTGAAATTGGTTATTCACAAGTTAAAGGCCTGGTATCAGATTCCGCAAGATACATGTCTGCTTGCTTTAACCTATTAAAAATTCTAATAGGGCCACATATCTTACATTACCAGTGTTGGGCTCATAAAGTTAATCTTGTTGGTGATGTGTTTGTAGGAGAGTTCAAGGAGTTAAACATGTTTACAGCAAAAGTCAAGTCAGCCTTTTGTCTTTCAAGAAAAATGAGGAACTCTTACTTGAATTATTTGAAAGAAAACGTGCCCAATCTCCCAGCAAAACTTTATCCAGCACCAGTTGTAACTAGATGGAACTCTTGGTTCTCAGCAGTGTCGTATCTAAGTGAATATCTTAATCACTTACTCAATTTTTTTGACGTGTGGGAGAATGAAAATTCCAGTATTAAAATTCTCAAAGACAATTACGCCGATGAAACTTTCAGGCGTAAACTAGAAATTCAAATGACCTTCACCACCGAGTTCTGTCCAAAATTAATGAAATTAATAGACGATTTGGAAGGAGCCAGTTATCCATTCGCCCATCTTTTATGGAACAAATTAGAGGGCTTAAAATCGTCACTTGAACACCATCGCCAAGGTTATTTTGGTGTAAAAACATCTCGATTGCTCACTGAAAACGAAGAAATTGACGCTACACTGAAGAAAATGCTTATGAAAGCAAACGACAAAGCCTTTAATAAACTAACTCTCCATATGACTTTAAAAGACACAAACGAGGCTTTCTTACACATTGGACAGTTATTTAACCCATGTATATCTGCAAGTTTTACTGTGAACCCGAGTGTACTCTCAGAAAGCTTTGCTAAAATTCCTTTTTTTAGAACAATGACACAATTGGAGTACATAGATGGATATACTCACTTTCACAGATTATTCCTTCAATCGATACAAAGGAACGAAGATCCCAATGTGAAGGATATTTTGCTTGCTACACAATGCAGTTTTCCGTCATTTGCTAAAGCAGCATTACAGAGCATCTGGAGTCCAACGAACAGCGTAGATGCAGAACGATTCTTCAGCAAATATAATATTGTAGTGACAGATCGAAGAACAGCTCTTAAAGAGTCGAATGTCGAAATTACAACGATGTTAGCTTTTAATTAATGTTTTTTGTTGTTTACTCGTAGTTAAAAATAAATGCGAAATAAATGCGAAATTTTGTAATTATAAAAAAAGTAAATGCGAAATTCATGTTTTTTATTTGCGAAAATTCCGTACCTCTAATAATGTATACATATATATATATATATATATATATATATATATATATATATATATATATATATATACATTATATATATTTTATATATTGTAAATTATACATATACCTACCTGTAAAAGCAATTCTTGAATATTAATACTTGCACTATGCACTATGATGCCATCATTGTTTTGTTTTTTACGGTTCCTATAAGCCTTGGAACGTTCAGCACTAGTTTTTGACGGAGGACGTTTTGGATTAAGATCTTTCATGCCTTCTTTAATTGCTTTTTTACGTTCCCTATATGCTTTGGAACGTTCAGCACTAGTTTTTGATAGTGGATCTTTTGGATAACGATATGTTCCACTATTGATGCTCTCAATAATTGCTTCAGCATCAGCTAATGATAATGAACCTTTTGGATAAAGATCTGTTGCACTATTAACGCTCTCATACATTGCTTTTTTACGTTCCCTATAAGCTTTGGAACGTTCAGCACTAGTTTTTGGGGGTGTTCCTTTTGGATTATTGATGCTCTCTTTAATTGCTTTCTTCCGTTGCCTATATGCTTTGGAACGCTCAGCAGCAGTTTTTGGTGGTGGACGTTTTCGATTAGGATCTCTTGCACTTGTTTTGCTATCATTACTCAGTCTTTTACGTTTCCTATAATCTTTACAACGTTCAGCAACAGTTTTTGGTGGTATATCTTTTTTAAGCTTTTTACATGCCATAACGGGTTCGTTAGTAAGATCTCTTGTACGTTTCCTGTAAAAAAAATTTATTATTTTTTAAAATTTTATGTTTTAAACATTCAACCATCTAAATAATATATTAAAAATTGGATGTGACACTCTAGGATTGACTCAAGAGGGCAAGCATAGCTTTCTTATCGTCTAAGCACGGAGCAATGGTTTTTAATTTAATTTATATTTTAGTTTATTTTATTAAAAACACGCATGGGACTGCGTTTACTACTTCTAGTAGTGTATTTTCGCGCGATTTTCCGTTACATTGCTTTTTTTTATTTAGATTTTTTTTAGAAGTTATGCTTCCAAAATATGATTTTTGTTAATTATTGTTCCATTCTTCCACAATATGCAAAACTCAGTAACGTTATTGTAGGAAACAGATTGTTTCCCAATTTCGTTCATATTAGTGGTATTTGGTTAGTTTAAATCTCGTAATGTCTTGACCATGGACGTATAAACACAGATGGACTCAGTTATTTACATAAAATTGTGTAGTCAAAATTATTTGAATAGGTCACATTCTCAGCGCTTTCAACTGTTGTCACGTTTTGTTTTAAAATTTCTTATTCGCGAGTTGCTGAAAATATTACTCCGTTTTTTATACTCTACAGGTGCTATCAAACCAAAATAATAATGTATTGGTTAGATTAATATATTTAATTGTAATCAAAATATCAAGTGTGCACATAGTGTACATTATCATTTAATAATAGCGTATAATAGATATCAATCAATTATTTTATATGTAGAAGCACTAAAAACTATTTATAAATGGCAACGGTTGTTTACATTTCTCTATCTTATGAATCTACGACAAACTTCAAATGCTGTTCCATGTTTGTTTACTTTTTAAAGTAAATGAGGAAAAGTTGTTTTTCGATATTTTGGCTGTATTTTGAGTGATATTTGTGAAAGTGAAATAAAATAAACGAAATATTTACATCCCGATCTCTCATTTTATTTGTAAGTACATACAATTTACATTATTTAAGATGAGGAAATGAGGAAGCGTGTTTATTTACATTTTAATAGGCGTACCATTGGGTTTATTCATGTTCATTAATGTATTGAATAAGATATGAGTTCATGAAATTAGTAGACATTTGAAATTGTAAGTAGCCATCATCTGATTAAAAAAGATCTGTTTAGTACCTTTTTAATTTAATATTTCTTAAGGATAGAAATAAATTAGTGAAATGAATAAAACTCATTTATTTTTCTATGTAGGTTTCCAAATAATATTGACGATAGAACTATTTGGGTAGCAAATTTAGGAAAAAACATAAAGATTTTTTATTGTAGTATTATTTTGATACCTATTAAAAAATTAACTTGAATTCAACTATATTTTATTGTATTAATTTTAAAACAAATAAAATTATATTTTAATTTTTCTATAAAGACGTGATTTGTTAAGAATTAAACTATCGTTTTTTTTTAATTCTTTGAACGTGTTTTTATACATTATTACTACTTCCAATTTTTAAAATCTGAATAATCACCCGCGAGTAAAAATTCAAGTGAAAATTGAAACGCCAATAAACCTATTTTTATCTTTAATTGTGGCTTATTCCCAGTTAAATACTAATTAATTTAAAATGCCACAAGAAAATAGCTTCAGAACAATATTCTACATAGTACTCTTCCCATTTTGTTGAAATTTGCTCTGGTCTTTTCTATTCTGATTTTGATCCGAATGTAATCATTTGTGGAGTTAATCATTGTTCCCAGATATGCATATTTGTCCAATTGTTCGACGTTAGTTCCGTTTATTAGAGTTATTCTCTTTATTTTGATATTCTCATAAATTTCTTCTTGACATTCATTGTTAGGCCAATCTCTGAAGATCTTCAATATTTTCGGCTAAGATCACAGTGTCGTCCGCATATCTAGTGTTGTTAATGGGAACTCCATTTACCTTAACTGCAAATTCCATAGGTGGACCAACTGATATGGGAAGGGGTTCGTATATACAATTATTTCATTTTAATAATTATCAAATTACTGAATTAAGTAAAAGTCAATGTAAAAAAATAGATAATATCAGTACTGTCTGACAATGATAAAAAAAACAGTAAAAAAATATTTTTATTTTTAAATAGTTTATTAGATATTACAAAACGGTGTTACCATTATCATGAGAAATGTCAGCTAACATTGTTTGAATCTGCTAGATGTCGTCTACGTTGCCAAAAGTTCATCTTATACCGTAACATCTTAACATTCATATAATCCTTTTCTCGTTCGTTGACTTGACTACATTCATCTTCTTCATTTTGATTTAGATTAATATAATCCTTTTGTAGATGACCAATTTCATTCTCACTTACAATTCTGTTTTTATAAAAAACAGAACATTTAACCTTGAGAGTTATGTATGGCATTTTTATTGGGATGAGATGTTTGAGAAGCCTCTATCAAATTGTTTGTAATAGAATCTACTTTTCGCTTTTTCTAAAATGATATAATTAAAATAATTAGCACTCAATAAAAATATTATGTATGTATTTAAAGAAATAAAGATGTTAATGATATTTCAAAATACCTCGGTACTTCAACAATATGCGGATTACAGATTAATTCATGCAACTGACTTATTTTTTGACGTTCTCTATATTCTTTGACTCTTTCAGCAGACGTTTTTGCACCGCTTGATACTGCTGAAGTTTTCTTATTTTTAATACGTTGACGATATTCTTTGCAATAATCAGCATTGGTTTTTTTAACCGCAATCTCTAAATCCCTAAAAATTAAATAAAATCATTAAATGGATATTATAGTCATAAATGTCAAATGCGTCAATTGCAATTACAAGCCCTAACAACTGTATAATTGTGTAGCATTGTCTTTTTCCCAAAATAGTGGACTAGACAGCTTTAACATTAACATTAAAATCAAGCGGATTAAGTTCTGGGCTACGTGATGGCTATAATGTATAACTACATCTTATTTGTCGCAGAGGTTGATTAATGTATTAAACTCTGATGTATCTCGTTTATTGGTTACTTATATACACACGGAATAACGTATCGATGGCATTACTTATTTATATGATTACGTTACAGCTTACGAGTAACTATAATTACATTTCGAACAAATGGATTATTATGATTTACTAACAAACTAATATTATGCTGAACTAAATTGCCTGTGTGTTTACTATATTTAACAATGTCCGTTATTTGGCCAACGATTATGTTATTGTAAAAAATACTGAGTCTTTAAAGTTAGATTTGTAGCAAAAGTACTATGAGACGAGACACATATGTGTTATTCAATACCTGTGCTCTAGTTTCTAATTTTCCTAATAAAAATGTGTAAACAATTTACGTAATGAATAATAAGTATTCTTTTGAGATTTTTTATGAATTAAATAATTATATCAATATTTCCCTACATTGCCAAGAAATATGACTAACACGACCAATCCAACGTTCCGAAAAGTTGTATTTAAGTATGTTCTCACTGCTCTCTCCAGAATGTAGTGGTGTACCATCTTGCATAAACCACATAGTTTGTGTTTTCACAATTTTACAATAGAGAAAAAGTAATACAACGTCAGTATAGAAACTTAGCGCTAGAAAAGGGAAATTTTAAACATGATGACGGCCAACGTTTGATTACGGACACAGCAGCACCTTAAGAAAGAAGATTATTTTTATACATAAGCGAGGGCAGGGAACTAAGTCCCTATTATGCCCAAAAACAAAGAAATTTCATTAATAACCTACTAAATAACAAAATTAAAAATAAAAGATATAAAATTACAAATTTTTGAGTTTAAAACAAAAACAATATTTTAACTATAATATAAAACGGTCAAGTATGTTTTTGAACGAGTTGGTAGAGGGAGCAAAGACAATGTTATCGTTAAGGTTATTCCATCCATCCATCCAATGGCACTACAGCCCAAGCCGGGCCTTGGCCTCCTTCATTAAACCTCTCCAAACATCTCTATTTACTGCTGTTCTTTTCCATGAACGCGTTTTTAGGAGATTTTTGGCATCCTCATCTACCTCATCTTCCCATCTCTTTTTTGGTCTTCCAACAGGTCTTTTTCCTTGCATTCTTGCGTTTAGTAATTTTCTGGGGATTCTGTTCTCATGCATGCGGGCCACATGCCCTGCCCACCGTAATCTCTGCAGTCTAGTGTATTGTGCTAGTGTTGGTTCAGTGTATTGTTCGTATATTTCGTTATTATATCTAATTCGCCAGTTGTTATTTTCCTTTATTGGACCCAGTATTCTACGCAATATTTTTCTTTCGAACACGTCTAATGCATTGGTAGATTTCTGTGTTATAACCCATGTTTCACACCCATAACTTACTATTGGTCGGATTATTGTCTTCATTATTTTAGACCAGATCCATTCCTAAATACGTGAATCTATTCACGTATTCTATATCGTCTATAAATTGTTGTTGTTGCGCCTGTCTATTTGATCTGGTTTGTATGAGTATTTTTGTTTTATTTGTATTTATTGTTAGCCCCTTTTTTTATGTGCTTCATTTCTTTCGTGAATAGCTTGTTTGCATTCTTCATCGAACCACTGTTCTTCTCTCCGTTGAGTGTTTGTTCCAAGAACTTCTTGTGCCGTGTTTAGTATGATAGTGCTTATGGTGTTCCAATGATTTTCTATTGTGAATTCTTCTATGTTTTCTTCTAGTAATTTTTCACTCACTGTTCTCTCAAATCTTTCTTGTACCTCAGAGACTTTTAGGTTATCTAAGTTTAGTTTTTCTTGTTTCGGATATTTTTCCTTTGCTTGTCGACTGATTTTACATCTGAACCGTATCTGTACTAGTAGATGGTCGGAGTCACAGCTTGCTCCACGCCTACTTTTTACATCTAATATACTTGTGGCCATTCTTCTTTCAACCAGTACGTGGTCTATTTGATTGACTGTGTTTCCGTCAGGTGATATCCAAGTGCCCTTATGTATGTACCGATGTGGGACGCAGGTCGAACTGATAACCATATTCTTTCCAGCTGCGAAGTCTATTAGAAACTGACCATTCTCATTTGTCTCTCTATGCAGACTATGTTTCCCTATTACCCCTATGTACTCTTCTTCTTTATTCCAGCACCCAAAAACTCTATTTGGAAGAAAGTTTTTTCTTGATCTTGTAGACAATTTTCTTTCTTTAGTTTATTTATACTGATGATCTCTGAGGTGTTTATCTTGATTTATGATAAATATTTTATCGAGGTTTCCAAAATTGAATTTTAGTATTTTAAATGTTGTAATTAAGTCTCCACGTTTTCGGAGAAGTTCAAAAGAAGTTAGGTTAGCCATACTAAGTCTTTCTGCATAAGGTCTTCTCGGTCCCAAAGAAATTCGAATGGCTTTTCTTTGAACGTTTTCCAAAAAAGTCTTGTCTCGAACCAGATCAGGATACCACGTTGATCCAGCGTGTTCAAGTACGGGTCTTACGTACATAGTGTAAAGTTTACAGAATTATTGCATTGAAACTCTCGAAAAACACCTCCGAATAAGATACAGTCTGGAGTTTGCACGTTTACAAATAGAGGTAATATGGTCGGACCAAGTTAGGCTGCTGTTCACGATAACACCAAGATCGTTATACGAAAACATAGATTCTAATGGCTGCCCGTTAACAAAGTACGGTACAAGTGGGTTATTTTTACCAATTCGAAGCACTACACATTTTTCCACTGGGAACACCTAGTTAAAATAGAGTCCAAGTCCATTTGGAGGGTTAGCTGGTGTGTGATTGGATTGGCATATATTTTTGTGTCGTCAGCGTAGAACGATATTTTACTTGAGACATAATAAGGAATATCGCTGGTGTAAACCGTAAAAAGCAGAGGTCCAAGGACAGAACCATGATGCACTCCACTTTCCACTAACCTGCCCTGTGAGAAAGATTCGCCAACTCTAACTTTGTAATATTGATCTGTCAGGAAATCATCTATCCAACGAAGTAAAGTACCGCGAACTCCGAAATGTTCTACCTTATGTAGAACTCTGCGATTAGGTACACGCTCAAAGGCTTTAGAGAAATCTAGATAAACAACGTCGACCTTTAAGGGATGACGTCCAGTCGTTAACACAATGTAGGAGATTGGTTAGGGTAGAGCGACCAGAGACAAATCCATGTTGTTGTGTTGAAATAACATGTTCCTGAAGAAAGAATTTGGTCATCTCCTCGGAAATAATGGCTTCCATAACTTTGGCAACTACTGGCAGCAAGCTAATCGGACGATAATTGTTGGGTCGAGTTTGTTGCCTTTTTTAAAAATAGGGGTAACGGAAGCTAATTTCCAACTAGTAGGTAAGGAGTTCTGGATAAAAGAAGTTTGCATAATTAACGTTAAGGGTATTGCAAGCGTGTCTACGCACCTTTTTAACAGTTTTGGTGTTAAACTATCTAAACCAGGTGAAGCGGCTGTGCGAAGTTTAATTAAGTGTTGTTTGACATGATCCACTGTGAATTCAATTTGCTGTAAGGATGCACCAACACGATTAAAGTTAATAACAGGTAGATAACCATCATTCGATTCTTTAGTAAAAACCTGTAAAAATGCTAAAGAGAGAGTATCAGAAGATTCTTTCTCAGTAGAGCATAAAGTCTGGTTAGGTTTTTGAAGTAGAGGAATGGAAACTTTAGACGTCATGGAGGAACGTATGTATTTGTAGACTTTTTTAATGTTATGAAATATAGATATATGAAATATAGATAATATAGATGAAAGCTTTTTGAATATAGATAATATAGATCATCTTTGAGTTGTTTTAATAACAATAAACTATTAATTATGCTTATCCACAGGTATTCAGTGCTTTACCGCACAAATATCACAACTAAGAATTAATATGCAGCTGACTTATAAAAGGCGATTATCTCGAAAACGGTTAAATTTTGAAGTTATTAACAAATATGCCTTTTCTTTGTAAAAATAATGCATCTTTAATGTTTTTCAACACACATAGACCTAACTTAAAGGGCAAAAAAGTTAAGCGCAAATGTATGCCACACATGTGTCATATGTGGCGCCCTCTATCAGTTACATTAAAGTATGTATAAAATTATAATTTATCCTACTTAAAAGCATCCAATTGTAAATTTTTGTTCATAAATCTTTACAAACGTTTAAGTTCCAGCAAAAAATAAAATTTTAAATTTTCTGTTTAACACCTTTTATTTTTCTTAATGTTAACATTTTATTAAAGCAAGTTGGCTTAAATCGTAATATTTTAAAGTGCAAAATCTGCGGTTTCTCTTTGTACAATTACTTAAGGACCACCCTGTATATATGGGCAGGACATGTAACTATTGAACGCAAGAATCCAGGGAAAGATCTATTTTGAAACCGACAAAGCGATGGGTGGATGATGTGGATGAGGACGCAAGAAATCTCCCTAGCAGTCGATCGTGGAGCTCGTATTGGGTTGTAAAGTTATAGAATGGAAGGATCGATGGAAATGAACATTAATTGGTAAATACGTAAATTGAAATAAATAATTACCCTGAGGATTTTTCAGTCCGACTTAATTTTTGGCGTTCTCTATATTCTCTGACTCTTTGAGAAGAGGACTTTGCACCACTGGATAATGCTAGAATTCCCTTATTTCTAATACGTTGACGATATTGTTTGCAATAATCAGCATTGGTTTTTTTCCTCGGAATATTATCACTAAAAATGTAATAAAATCATTAAATGAATCAGCCAAATTTTGACTAAAACTATAATTAAATGTTATACAATTAATTATACAGGGTGTCCAGAAACTCTCCTCGAAAGACCGGATATTCCTCAGATAATTTTAAGACGATTTAACCCAATTCACCTAGTCCGAAAATGCTTCATAAGGGAGCTAGAGCTCTTTGAAGATGGCGCCTTATAGTTAGTTTTTTTTTATTCCTCCAGAATGCTTCTAATTAGAAAAAGGAAAATTGATACGATTTTGTATTATACAGAGCTAAATTGATTCCATTAATTGCAAATTTGTAGTACCCGTCATAGACGTCATTTTGTATCGGAATGGAATACACAAATTTTTTTATGTCTCATCGAACACAATAATCACAAGGATTAAAATCCGGTGACCTTGCTGGCCAAGCAACTGGACCTTCCAATCTAGGGGTCGGTCATCGTAATTATTATCAGGAAAGTCTCGTACATTCCTGCTAATGTGGGCCAGATCATGTAGAAACCATAAGTTTTGCCAAATATTTAAAGGCACATCATCTAATGAATCAGGTAAAATAGTTTGCAGGAAATATAAGTAATTAGCACCATTCAAAAGAGTAGACAAATCCATAGGCTCATGTAGATAATCTCCTATCCAGACGTCTATGTCAAACCTATGCAGATGCATTCTTAAACAACGTGGGGATTGTCATCAATTTACGAATAATATTGTGCATTACGCACATTAAAAATTGCATTTTTTGTGAATGTAGCTGTGTTGCAAAACAAAATGTAACTGAAAAAATCTTCAATTTGATTTTTCTCATTTTGTAACAAGTACAAGTATAATGTTTTTAGACCTCGCTTAGGCGGAACGCTTCTTCAGGGTTAGGGTTCCCTGACCAGGGAGAGAAGTGGTAAGAGTAGACGCCAGTCTACGATAGTAATTTGTAAGGGTAGTAAATTTGGTTTTGAGGAGTAGTGGTGGTGCTAAGAAGCAGTAATCAGTTAGTTGTGTATGATAGCGATATTGGTGTATGTGCGTAGGTGTTGATGGAGGAGGTGTAGGGTGGAGAGTCATGCAATTCGGAGGAGGTACCGTAACCTGTTACCAGCTATACATTTGGGAACGGCTCTTTTGCATAGAGCAATTTTGGTTTGTATGTTGAACTAGGAAGGGAACTTTTACACCTGGATGCCTGGCGAGTATGTGTTTCAGGCGGTGGCATGACATTTTTAGGATCTCTTTGGCTCTGATGTTGGAGCTGGTTATTATTCTCATAGTGTAATTTTTGCCGAGAGTACGGAGTCTATACTCTCGATTGTAGGGATGTTAGCTAGTTGGTGTATGAGGGCTGTCAGCTTGAGTTCTCATGATCTTTCTTTCAGTGGCCATCATGGCGTTGCGTTGTTCAGTAGATGGTAAAGAATCGCCCTAAGCTTAATAATTGGTCTGATGTAGGTTTTGTATGTGTGGAGGAGACTTCTGCTGTGTGACACCCAAGATTTTCCAGCTATAGCTCCCGAGAGTCTAGCCCTTTTCCTCACTCTGTTAAGGGTGAGGTTAAGTTCAGTCTCCCAGTTGAGGTTCCTTTTGAAATTGAACACCCAAATAGTTGACTGTTGCCAGAGTGTCTGAAGAGGATGGCTTGTGTCTTGTTGTGATTGAGCGTGACTCTCCATTTGTTGCACCACTTGACAATTTTGTCAAGTTGGGCTTGATACATATTGAGTGCATAGCGGCTCCTTATGGTTCCCTTTACCTTGCCTGAAGCAAGCAATGCTGTGTCATCAGCATATAGGAGGATGGTTTAATTTTGGATAGGAGCTAAAATTGAGCCTTGTGGCACTCCAGCTAGAGGAGTGAAGGGGGTAGAAAGTTGGTCGCTGACTTTTACTCTTATGGTCCTATTGGAGAGATAGGAGTGGATAAGTGGAAAGCTTAGAAATGTAGTTGGCAGTCCAGCAAGGCGTCACAACGTAAAAAAGTAAATGAAAATCTTCACGAACAGACCACAATTTGACACTGAAAATCGTAAGATATACTTCTGTTGAAAGGTCACGGCCAACTAGTGCAAAAAGTACTAATTAACTTTCATGGCGAAAAAACGAAAAATTTTCAAATCGATTTTTCTAGAAAACAGTGTATTCTATCGACTTAGAGCAAGAATAATTGAACATTTAATAATCTAGTATCACGAATACTAAAGAGGTAACGACAAAAAATGTATGCGTTCAAATAACCGTTGACCTATCCAAAACAAACGCCTATGATCCGTACTAGATGTTCACAATTGATGAAATCGATTTAACTCTAGAGGATAAATAATCGTACTAGTTTTCGTTTTTCTAAATGTAAGCCTTCTGGAGATATTTACTAATTACAATTCGGTTAAGTCGTCTTAAAATTATCTGAGGAATTTCCTGTCTTCGTCTGATAGGAGAGTTTCTGGACACCCTGTATAATATAGTACATGGGTAATTTTTCATAACTTTTTCTAAAATCTCTTATTAAAGAGAGAGAGAAAAAATTCTTTTTTGAAAGTCATAATATAAAAATACTAAAAATTGTGTCTACTAATTATAACATATTACATATATTTCGCCGCCACTTTTGCATCCACGTTAGTGACAAAACTACATGAATAGCTACAAATATGCACTGAATAGAGGGTTTAATTATTTCAGTCGATCGTTGAGCTCGAACTGGGTTGTAAAGATATAGAATGGATGGATGGAAATGAATATTAATTGGTAAATACGTAAATGGCAATAAATAATTACCCTGTCGATTTTTCAGTCCGATTTAATTTTTGGCGTTCTCTATATTCTCTGAATCTTTGAGAGGCGGACTTTGCACCGCTCGATAGTGCTGGAGTTTTGTTATTTTTAATTCGTTGACGATATGCTTTGCAACGTTCAGCATTGGTTTTTTTTCTCGCAATATTATCACTAAAACTGTAATAAAACGATTAAATGGATCGGCCACATTTGACTAAAATATAATTAAATATTTCATTTCGAAGTGTATTAAATTATGAAACAAATTTCGCGTGTATTTATGTACTTTATGAAAATTTCTATGAAATTATACATGCATGCATACATAATATCTTTATATACAGTGCTAGTCAATACAAATCCGTTCCCCCTTCGTATCTTTGAAACAGTTATTGTTATAATGTGAAATTTGGATAAAGGTAAAAAACAGACAGCTTCTTAAGTAGTCATAACAGGTGACTTAATAGTGACAGATGACGTTACAGCGCAACTGTGACAGATAATTTTAAATGAGACCTTATGACAAGGAATACCTCGTTTGAAAGGTATTGAAAATACCTATTCAGTCATAACAATTTTATTTGAGTTTACGTTCATTTTGTTGAATAAATTAAATACTAAAATTGTAGCTTCTAATTTAATTAATAAATATTTAACTACCAGTTCTTATGCTAAATGTTCAAAATGTGCTCCATCTACTTCTTGAAAGTAATGCATCCTATTTCTAAACTCTTGCAGTAGTAGTTCAAATGTATCAAGGGAAATTGTCCTACATCAACAATTCGTTGTTTCAAAATGTCAATATTGTCGGATGCTGTAGCGTAAACTTTAGACTTCAAGTCTCCCAAAAGGAAAAATCTAATGGTGTGAGGTCGGGTGACCGAGCTGGCTGACCGAGCTCCTCTCTGATGCCTTCCTCAGGGCTTCCGAGGTCTCAGTCTCCCGAGCCCCCAGACACTACTACACTGTTCACTGCGCTGTCACTACTACTCACAGCGCAGTGATCAGTGAACAGTGTAGTAGTGTCTGGGGGCTCGGGAGACAGACCTAGGAAGCTCTGAGAAAGGCATCAGAGAGGATGTTGAAAGCTCGGCAAAATGGATATCGACGCGGTTCAACCCGGAAGACTGGTGAGTTTGATATTAATTTTAGTAATAATATTAATCTTAGCTCTAGGTTTTATTGTCCTAACCGCGGAAATCTTTCCGAACATATATGTATATATATATATATATATATATATATATATATATATATATATAATATATATATATATATATATATATATATATATATATATATATATATATATATATATATATATATATATATATATATATATATTCACTTTCATTTGAACGTCAAAGTTGGTATTATTATAGTATTGTTTTAATATTAACTTTTCACTTACATTGATTGATGCGTAAATGTTCCTCTTGATTAGATACATCACTATCACTATCACTATTTACCACGATTTTGATAAAATACCACAAGATAAAATTAACAATTATAAATTTAAGAGAGCATGTGTCTGCAACATATAACAAGAAACATGCATGAGACTGCATTTACTACTTCACGTAGTGTGTGAGTGTGAAAGAGAGATGGAATGTATTATAGCGCAATATATAGTGTATATACCTATAGGTATACAATCAGTGGTTCGCGCGATCTGTCGTGACAGTCGTTTTTTTTAATCATGATTCTTCGTGATCCATCGCTACGTCCATAGTCCGCGATAAGAAAGCTATGCTTCCAAAAGGGAAATGTTGTATATGGCGTTGCATATGTTTATTATAGGTATAGTTAGGATGTTTGGTTACTTTATTATTGTGAGTTGGCAACAAATGACGAAAGAACCAAAAGTGTGGGCTTATCACTCGATGTTTCCAGAAGAACTTATTGTTTATTAGAAGGAATAAATATTATAAAACTTATAAAACTCATATTGTTTTTCCCGACAACACAAATATCTCCTATATACCGATATGGCAAGTTTTCAACTACCTTATAAGTTATTCAGTATGTGGAACAAAGATAACACTTAATTGTTTGAATACGAGTGAGATACAATCCACGCATGTTGGAGTAGCGAGTCTAACTTTTAAACAGTGTTGCAAAATTTCTGTTACATTATCCCTTCTAAAATATTAGTCTGATACATGAGTGTAACATAATATTTAAATCCACTACAGTTCATTGTAGAATGAAAATTAATTTTGCCCTAACAAAACTTGTTGAAGTAATCATGTAGCTGTTATTTGTTAAACGATTATATCATTATTTGATTAATTAACAAAGAACAATGAATTAAGAAATTGATATGCGACAACAGCGTAAGCTACATAAATAACGCACTTCAGTAAACATACAGATAGTATAAACGGTGTACCCCCTCTACGAGTGCATGATTTCTCTTCAAAAGAATAGGCGGTGCTAATTTGTACAGCAGCATTATGGTCTTGGTCTATCTATTTGATTTTAAGCTGTGGTGGTACAAGGTTGAAAACAAATAATTAATATGTTGAGCGTACATTTTCAAGAAGAAAAGATTCAAATTATGAAATGGTATTAAGGGAACCATTCTATTGTAGAAATAATACAGTTATTTGTTGCTGCTTTTGAAAATTCCGAAAGAGAAAGCAGTACGATCAACTATTAAAAACTTTTAAAATTTCGGTTGCATAATTACCTGTATGAAATGTCGTCCAACGGATCAACCACAATCGAAACAAATCTCTGTTGAACGCGAAAATCGCGAAATGCAAGTTTGTTTAACTGCTGAAGAAACGCTTTCTTCGTGTAGCCAAATTGCGGACTAAGTTGACCTAAAGGAGAGAACTGTAAGCAATATTTTAAAACGAAATGGATACAATTACTATATAGTGCAAACCGCCCAAGAACTTTTTCCAGACGATCATTTTAAACATATGGAATGTTGTGAAACTGATGGAGAAATTGAATGTGAACAAAAACTTTTAAAAAAATATTTTGCTTTCCGATGAATCTTCATTCACAATCCATAAATGTCATAATCCATCTGTCGTCCGCTATTGGTCTATAGTGTATTTTTATGTATGAGAGAGTAATAAAACAATAAATTATGTATGCAAATCCCTAAACTGTTGATACGGGTGACTCGATGAAAAACAGATATTTGTCAATAAGTTTACAGAAGTATATAGGAAAACAATTTTAAATTGAGTATGACCACCAGGTATAAAGGTTGGAGCAGAATAGAATACAATAGTTGTGAGGGTTACTAATCCCTAAATAAGGTTGCCAGTGTCGGAGTGATGGAGGTTAACAGGTACTAATGAATTTGCAAGAAATGTAAAATGTTTATTTTATTGGTTATATATAACCAATAAAAGTTTAATAAGTACCTACCTATTTGCAAAATAAAGTTTAATTCTTTAGATAAAATAAAACGTTTTATTTTATCTGAAATGAGTGCATTCCACGAAGTAAGGGTTTCAACAATCAAACATTTAATTCTTTAATTCCAGGAATCTACGACAGTAATTGACTAGATAATTACCTTCTAAACTTATTCCACAGAAAATGTGATAGTGGGTTTTTCCATTTTGTAGGAAGGTCCAAGTGGCGTATTCAAAATTCTTAACAGTTCACTAAAAGTAGGTACTTCAGTTGCAAGGTGCAGTTTATTGTGTATACTAGTGTTATGGAAAATTTGGAAGTGCCGTGTAAACGCCGAAAAATTGGTCCTTTAACAGTTAATAAAAAAACATTAATATTTAATTGTTTTAAATCATTTACAGACAAACGTTTATGTAAAAGTGTTGATGAGACCGTTGAGTTAGTTAGCAGTACACTTGGTGTTGGGAAATCTACGATTTACAGAGTTATTAAAGAAGAGAAATGTGGTAGTTTTCAAATGCCACGTAATGCTCCAGGGAAACCAAAATTTCAAATAGAATATCATTTTAAAGAAGGACTTCGACGGAAAGTGCATGCATTCTTCTTTAGACAAGAATTTCCAACATTGGATAAAGTTCTTGTCTCAGTTCGAGATGATAAGGATTACCCA
The DNA here is from genome assembly GCA_918026665.1 of Diabrotica balteata. Classification (NCBI taxonomy): domain Eukaryota; kingdom Metazoa; phylum Arthropoda; class Insecta; order Coleoptera; family Chrysomelidae; genus Diabrotica; species Diabrotica balteata. Next base: position 206,132,018 of record OU898276.1, on the reverse strand, counting down.
GAAATGAGTCGAAGTACGTTATGGAAACTTTTAAAAGAAATCGGCTTCCGCTGGAAAAAGAATCCCAGAAAGTCTATTTTATTAGAAAGAAGCGATATTGTCATATGGAGAAGACATTTTCTAAGAACCATAAAGGAAATGAGAAACCAAAAAAGAAAAATATTTTATCTTGATGAAACATGGATCAACGAGGGTCATACACCAAATAAATTTTGGCAGGATGAAACTGTTACAAGTCAAAGGCACGCTTTTGTAAATAACTTATCTACTGGTTTAAACCCACCATCAGGAAAGGGACGCAGGCTGATAATAGTACACACTGGCAGTTCAGACGGTTTTGTTGAAGGTGGTTTATTAACTTTTGAATCAACTCGTACCGGTGACTACCATGAAGACATGAACGCTGATGTCTTTCAAGAATGGTTCGAACAAATGATAGATCTTCTTCCTAAGAACTGTGTAATAGTAATGGATAATGCAAGTTATCACTCCAGACTTATAGAAGGACTGCCCACAACCAAGTGGTTAAAAAAAGACTTGCAGAATTGGCTGAGTTCAAAAAATATTACGTACCATCCCGGATCTATAAGAAAGGAACTTTATTCGTTGTGTGCCCTTCATAAAGAAAAATTTAAAAAATACGAAATTGATGAAATTGCCAAAAATCGTGGAATGACAGTACTTAGATCCCCACCATATCATTGTGAATTAAACCCGATTGAACTGGTATGGGCACAGATAAAGAGTGAAGTTTGAAGAAAAAATACCACTTTTAAAATTCATGATGTTAAACAGTTGTTTTTGGAGGCTGTAAATAATGTAAAACCTGAAAACTGGGAAAAGGCAGTAAATCACACTATTAAAGAAGAGGAAAAAATGTGGAAGCTGGACAATATTACTGATAAAATGATCGAGCCAGTTATTATAAATCTTGGTTCTGAAAGTTCATCTTCTGAATCTGATTTGGATTTGTAACAAGTAGCTGTAAGTTTTATATTAATATTTTTATTCATCTATTTAACATACCTTAAACGGTTTTAAAAATTCTTTTTCTCTTTTGTAATTTTTAAAAATTAAAAAAAATGTGAATTTTTTAAAACCCTTTTTAATGTAGGCCAGTCAGTTCTAATATAGTGTGTGATAAAAGAGGTCACTTTTGTTTACATACACATAACACTTTATAATACTGAAATAATTCATTTATTTTTTACAATTATTCAAAGTAATTTTTCAATTAATCTTGAGCACGCCCATGGAGTGGTCGGAGATACCAGTTAAAATTATGCTAATTACTCTCTCGTTCATAAAAATAAACTATAGGCGAAATAAACATTTGAGTATTGCTATGAAAACACAATACCCAAATAAATTAAATGTGTGGACTGGAATTTATATCGATAATATAATTGGTCTATTTTTTATTACAGGAAATCTGAAGGGACGTAAGTATCTAGATGTATTACGCAATCAGATTATTCCGAGCAGTTTGAAACCTTGCGGTCAACTTCGATGATGTCTGGTTTCAACAGGATGGTTGCCCAGTACATAATGCAATAGAAATTACAAATTATTTGGAACAAACATTCCCCGGATGATTCATTTCTACACGAAGAACAATACAATCGCCCCTAGACCACCAGATTTAGCACCTTTGGATTTTTATTTCTGGGGAATGCTAAAATCAAAATTATATCGGCATTAATTCGAACGAGTCACCAATTTAGCAGAATTGCAAGAAAAAATTATTCAACTCTGTAGTCGGGTACAGTCAAATCAACTGAGTACAATGAGACTTGCTTTAGTTGATAGCTTCGAATTTTGTTTAGTACAAAATGGTGGTTTATTAGAACATTTAATTGGATGGAGATTTTTTAAAAAATGCCTTTAATTTTAATTTAATTATTTAGAACAATTTTTTTTAGTTGGTTTTATTCTTATAAAAATAGTATTTATGTTTTGTTAATGTTAAGTTAATGATTGTTTTATTTCGAAGCTACCACAGCTAATAATCTACAAGAATTGCATTTAAAACTCGAATATAAGTGTTCGAGTTTTTCTAAAGTTTGCCGACGGAAAGTTATCGACGAAATAAATTTATGCAAAGAAATACACAGTTCTCGTCAGTGTGTGATAATTACTGAATGTCGGATGTATCTTGGCGCTTCGCACTGTGAAGGAAGACGTTTAAAATTTTACTACTCGTCAGGGGAATAATGCGTTGTTGCCACACATCAATTCCTTAAATCAATGTTCTTTGTTAACTAATGAAGTAATTGATAAAATCGATTAGAAAATAAGAATTACATGGTTACTTTATTTAAGTTTTTTTGGGAAAATATTAATTTCCATTCTACAATGAACTGACTAAATGACTAAAATCTTAGAAAGAAAAACGAACTGTTTAAAAGTTATACCTACTCCTTAGAGATGGTGACTGCCTCTCACTTCTATGCAAACAATTAATTGTGATCTTTGTTACACATACTGAATACTAACGTATACAGTACTTGATAAATGGAATTTTTTATGCAGGGCTGTAAAAAACATTACAATGGGCAAACAAACAAGGTAATGGGATTTAATTCTTCCTACTTTTTATTGTCATCAACAAACTTAAATATATTGAATCAGTTTACTTTACTGTAAAAGTAATTCCATGACCTCCCCAAATTATGATTTTTTTCAATGGCTCTACAGTATAATAAAAGATTTACTAACCTTTGGTGTAACTTTTTACTGTCCGTTGTCTTTGCCAGTTCATTGTCAGTGTATTTTGGAAGTAGATTCCAATCTGGAATATCAGTAAAACAATATTTTATTACTAGGTATACTTTATTTTGATGAAAATTTTAAATTAAAATACTACATATTTTACACAATCTTAAGACTTCTATAAAAATAGACTTAAACAAGGATGTTGTCATAGTAGGGTTTTATATTGTGTGTAGGATTATTAAAATATTCAATAGTTTTAAATGTTTATTAACATATTCTTATAAGTTTGACAAGTAGGTATGAACTATTAATATTATATGTTACTAGATCTCCCTTCTTAAGGAACTTACTTCATTTCTCATTAATTTTTAGTCTCTCTTAACTTTGATAAAGCAATAATTAGCATGATACTATGATAAGAAGATAAGATATTGCGCATAAGTCGTGACGTCATTGGAGAGTTGCGCGTTCGAAATGTCAGTTTTTTGTATGTGTCAATAAATAATCTTTAATAAATAGTTTTTAGATATTCTTATGTCTACGATTATTGTAATTACTAAACCTCTTAACTTATTTTCGTCTAGTAATTTCATCAGAGAGTGCATCTTCTTCTTATAGTTCCATGACCGTTATCGACCGTTGGATATCATGTTGGCTACCATATTCGCTATCGTGACTTTATTGACAGCAGCTCTAAATAACGATGTAGTTGATTTTCCATACCATTGCCTTAGATTTTTCAGCCATGATGTTCTTCTTCTACCAGGACCACAATAACCTTGGATCTTTCCCTGAATGATCAGATGTAAAAGATCATATTTTCAGGGTGTCTCATAATATGACCGAAGTATTCCAGCTTGCGTTTCTTTATTATATTGACAGGTTGTGTTGTTTGGTTCAGCCGTCTAAGGACCTCCTCATTTCTAAATCTGTCGACCCAGCTTATTTGTCTGTATACCCACATCTCAAAGGCTGTCAAGCGTTTAAGCATAGCCTCAGTTAGGGTCCAGAGAATGCATACAAATCCCATTTAACTTTAACAAGAATTCAAATTCTACTATCCAATAACGGCATGCGCGAACACGACCTATTTTGTGCTACGGGAAGATCCTATCTTGTTATTATAGTATCATGATAATTAGCTATATAGTATATCTTGTTAAACTTCTAACATTGTCTTAGTTGTAGGTGTACAATTTATTAATATATTGTAATTTTGTTATTAGGCTTTTTGTTCTTTCCCCGCCCGTTTTAGGTAGAGACAAGAAGAGAACTCACTTTTCGCTTTGTGTATTTCTCCGCCTTCTAACGTAAGCCAATAAACTCTAACTCTTTACAGGGCCAACAACTGGAAGACCTTTCATCCCCTTATCCAAATATTTCCCTACCCTCTAGTAAAGCGGCGAGGGCTGAATCACGTCCGTTCGGACTAGTTTAGACCAGTAAGCCTTGTCACCGCTCGCTAGATAAGCATCCATCACATATAAGCGATCCTAAGATCCAAATATAATGACAGATCTTCGATTTATTTATCATTCTCAATCAGCCGATGTTACAGAGGTGACAGGATGATACACCTAACATTGATTGAAGCTCTTTTTTATTTTTAGGCTCATTTAAGTTTACAATTGATTTTGTACGCTTTTCTGTGGGTACCACACATTTTTCACCAAATTTATGACCTAAAAACTCTATATTAACCCATCAAAGACTGGTAACGAAAAACACTGTTTAAAATATTAATTCTTATGTGAAAATGTGAGACCGAAAAACGGAGATAGCGCTACCAGTTAGTATGTTAACGTTGTTAAGTTGGTTGTCTAATTTAGTTGATACAAATTTTATTAAACATTGATTTCAACTGAACTTCAAGCGTTGTTTCTGAGAGAATGGTTTATTCTACACAAAAAGTGATAATAAACAATGTTGTTATCTCAGCTACATTTTTTATATAAAACATTTTTTCTATGATGCACAGATTTTTGGCGTTTTTAGTCCCATACAATGGGGATTTTAGGATGAAGCCAGGGGGTAAAAATGGTAAACTTTTTTGCATCTTTTTTGGGGTCCCAAAATTAATATTCTCGGCAAAATTCAGCTTGTTCATATGATTTGAAGGGGTCAACTCAAGAAAGACAAATTTTCACTTGCAAAATAACAAAACAAATGAATAAAACAGCAAAAGATATTGCCTGCTTAGAAGTTCAACATATCGACAATATGTGGGTGCCACAATGAAAATATGTGGGATCCTAGCATATATGGGTTAAATTGGTTTTTCGTGCAATGAACATAACCTTTTCAACTAAATTATATGTTTGTGCATCACAGTGTTGCCATATTTTTTTGAATAAAGTATACAAGATTTTAAAATTAATAATATAATTAATAATATAAGAAATTATAATGATTTGTTAAGAGAAGCCACAATTTTTGAATTCATATTAAAAAGCATTCATAAAATAATATTTTTTACTATAAGGCCTGATTGTTCGAATGCGAATCAAGAAGTGATTATAATCAAGTTCTCTTAACAACCATCAAATAATAGAATTCGTTGTTCCTACACCAATCAGTTTATTGTAATAAATTTTCTTGATGGAAATCAAATCGGGACATCAAATATGTGTAAAACACTAATCATTCATTGTGGTTCGTTATAAACGTCAATCAAGGACTTGATTGTCATCAAAACGGATTTTGATTGATAATTACTTAATTGTAGGTAAAGCAGTAATTAAAATATAGCTGCAGTCGTCAAATCATTAAAAATTGCTTATTATTATTATTGATTTGTAACTAAAACCAAAAAATGAATTTACAAAGAGTTTAATTATGGTTTATTTTAGATTAAAACTCAAAACTTATAAAATGTCGATGTCTGTTACTATATCCAGCTCCTCTGATGATGACTCTGTTGTTGATGATGTCCTCGTTGTAAAAAGACCAGAATCTTTTGAGATAGAAGCGACCCATTCGAAAGATACGATTGCGTATATTTTAGAGAATGATTTAGATCTTCTTACCCATCACAACAGAGAATTAAGTGCCAGAGAACAACTTCTCATTTGTTTAATATTCTATGCGACAGGGGCATTTCAATACTTGATTGGAAACTATGCAGTAGTACATAAATGCACTGTGTGCCTACAAGGGGGCAAAGCAGACACTACGAAAAGGTTAACTTCTTAAAAATGCCCATGCTGGAGGCAATACCAACAGTACAAATTTTTTTTGAAATTCGACAATTTCCATGTGTAAACGGTGTTTTTTTTCTCTGGTTATTGTTGCATGTGCAATTTTACACAATTTGGAGATTGTTTATAACAGTCGCTGACCAGATGACCTTGAATTTGATGATGACGACGAACATATAGTTATCGATAGCCTGGAAGGAAATTTTGCGATGAGAAAACATCTTGTAATACTGTTTTTTCTGAAGGAGTTTAAAACAAAGTTTTTACTTATTAATATTAATATTACAATTTATATATTGGATAGGATAATGTTAAATTAATTAGGAAACTTAAATTTCTCCAATTCCAGTTCTGCTTTTCTAATTTGTAAGTTTTTTAATTTTAGTTCTTTTTGAAAAAGTCTTTGTTTTTGTCGAATTTCCAAATTTACTAAATATAACTTTTTTTCATATTTCGTATTGTATTGAGGTATGGTAAGTTTCCTTTTGCGTCGGTTTTTTAAAGTGAAGGAGGAAGAATTTTGGGGTTCTCTATTATTAACATTTCCTGAAACAAAGTTTACTTCAGAATCAAATTGATTTCTTAAGAATATGAATATTACTGAAAAGTCTTCTGAGGGGCCTAATTTCAAAGTAGGTATATAATCTCTACTTTAAACAATTTGAAAAAAAGAGCGATATAGTAATTTTAAACTTCCATTAGTCGTTTTTTTTGTCGAAATTCTTTAGGTAGAATTTTAACAGAAAATTTGTATTCTATAGCAAAATCGCAAAACTGCGCTGCTGCAGATAAGATAAAGATTGCCATGATGATTGCCAACATTTTTAATGGATAGGTACATCAAGAAGAGAAGAATATAAACAACAAAATTCCAGAAAACTTTGAAGAGCTGCATCTCTTTTTTGACCAATGTCCAGGTCAGAATCGCATTAATACTGTTATTCCATATCCTCTGGCTCTAGTAATGACCAAGAAGTTCAAAAAATTACTATTTACTTTCCACAACAAGGCCACTCATTTAATGATTGTGACAAGAGTTTTTGGTACTGTTAAAAGAAAAATTCGTTGCTACAACAGGATTTTCTCTGTAGATGAATATGAAGATTTAATTGTGTCTTCATCTAGTCATAATAAATTTGATATTAGACATATTACTTACATAAATGTAGCTGCTTTTAAAAAATGGTGGCTAGATTAAACAAAAAATCCACAGGAAGCTTTAGCAAAGAAGTTAAAAAAAAAACAAAAAGGTTAGTTTCAGTATTAACTCTTATTATGAATTTGGCTTTTCCTCAGATAATTTGGATATAACCACAGCCATCTTTACTTCCAAGCCATGAAGTAGAAATTTGGCAACAACGCGTGGTAGTCCGACTGTGGTTTGTTTTGTTTAATATTTCATAAAGGAAGGCTTGTAAAGTTTGTTGAATTTAGTGTTTTTTTTTAACTTTATTCGAATGTTTTATTTGTAAATTGTGTTTAAATCAATTAGAAAATATTAATATAAGTGGAATTTCATTAAATTTAGAACTTTTAGAAGATTCGTAAAATAGTTTTCGAAACACAATTTAGATTTCTGCTTTATAATCTGAGCCTTCTAAGAATTGCAAGGCAAACAGACGTTGATAAAAGATGTTAACAGAGACATGGGGAATCTAAAATTTGCATTCCACGACATGTCTTTTACAACTAAGCAGAAATCCTTAGCGAATTGTGTTTCTTGTACTCCCACAGAGTAAATCCGAATAAAATGAGAAAAGGCAGCAAATATTTGATTTCACGCAAACAAATCCCATGTATCTCTTGATACGTATTTCGACCTAATAGGTCTCGTCAGAAGAGCTATTTATGAGGTTTCTCAACGTGAAAAATCAATATTTTCTGCCTTTTAAGAAGCAACAATAACATGGCTTCGATACGGACGCAGTAGCGACATCTAATTAAACAATCGTAAAATAGTTTTCGAAACACAATTCAGATTTCTGCTTTATAATCTGAGCCTTCTAAGAATTGCAAGGCAAACAGACGTTGATAAAAGATGTTAAAAGAGACATGGGGAATCTAAAATTTGCATTCCACGACATGTCTTTTACAACTATGTGGGAGTACAAGAAACACAATTCGCTAAGGATTTCTGCTTAGTTGTAAAAGACATGTCGTGGAATGCAAATTTTAGATTCCCCATGTCTCTTTTAACATCTTTTATCAACGTCTGTTTGCCTTGCAATTCTTAGAAGGCTCAGATTATAAAGCAGAAATCTGAATTGTGTTTCGAAAACTATTTTACGATTGTTTAATTAGATGTCGCTACTGCGTCCGTATCGAAGCCATGTTATTGTTGCTTCTTAAAAGGCAGAAAATATTGATTTTTCACGTTGAGAAACCTCATGAATAGCTCTTCTGACGAGACCTATTAGGTCGAAATACGTATCAAGAGATACATGGGATTTGTTTGCGTGAAATCAAATATTTGCTGCCTTTTCTCATTTTAGAAGATTCTTAACGACAATTTAAAAGGCAAGTATAAATATAACCTACAAAACAAACTGAAAATAATAATACTTTTGCTTCTTGTTACAAAATATGTAAACTAAAAACAACAATAATAATACTTTTGTTTTTTGTTACAGATGCTCTGGCATTGTTGTGTACCTGGTTGCAAAACCAATTATGCCAGTACTTTAAAAACGAAACAGGCAGAAAGTACGTTTTTGTTTCCCAAAGATCCCCAAAGAAGGTATACTGGGTTATGCTCTATTCATAGAGACGGCTATACAATTACCAAATCTTCTGTAGTATGTGCCAAACATTTTCATGAAGATGATATTCAGCGGACTGAACAATGAAAAGATAAAGATAGAAATATACACATTGAAAAGTTAATATTTCCCAAATTAAAAGGCAATGCAGTTCCTAATATATTTCCTGAAGTACTATCATATGTAACTGTTCACCGTACTAAATAAAGAAGGAATCCCGAAGACAGAAGAAACTTTTTGCATAAGAAGAGGGAACAAGAGATAACATAATTATGACAATTAGACTTAGACAATAATGTCCCATTGAAAAACTGGACAAGTAAAATTACAAGTGACTGTATATTTCTATATATTAAACATTAATCAGTTGGGACGCAAGTGTGATAATATTTGTGTAATAAGTATAAATAGTGTAATAGTTAGCAATAATTTTAGTGTAATCGTCAATGTAGGTAAGAATAGTGTTACGATTTTAAATGTTATGGCATATAGACCTGTAAATATTTTATGACTAATCCTTTTTTTATTGATTCTCGTAATTTGTAGGTCAAAATATACCTGAGCTTCGATACCAGTTATTTACAGAAATATCTAGACCCTTCTACAAGAAAGGTCGAGTATTCAGGAATGCAGTCGACGGCCGAGAATGACTCACCTAATGGATGGAAAGATCGATGCCTAGCCAGATTTCTCTAGATAACGGCATTTTGATGTATAAATAACGGTGATCCTCATTGAGGGGAGTCAGTCATAAGAAGATCGGTACACGCGGTATTTAAATGTAACGAAACGTGAAATAAATACATTTGTAAAGTTATTTAATAAATTAGTAATTAGCTATCGTGAGTTTTAATAAATTAGATTATAGACAATAAATTAGAATAAACACAAATAAATTCGAACTATATAAATATACAACAGTGGAGTCAGAAGTGGAATATTCAAATAAAAAAGCGGGATTTTAAATAAATCTAATTTGAATTTGAAATAAAAAGAAGTGAAATATGGCTACAATTAATGAGCTCACAGTTACGGATTTAAGAAGACATCTTGAAGACAGAGAATTAGCTTCTACCGGAAAAAAGGCTGAGTTAGTCCAACGACTAAAGAACGCTTTAAAAGAAGAAGGTTTGGATCCGGAAACTCATATATTTGAAGACAAGCAGGTTGCTGTTGTCATCTCGTCGATTTCGAAATTAGAGAACAAGGTTTCTGAAGATATTTCGAAAGTTTCTTCAGATGTAGCCAAAGTCTGTGGTGATGTAGCCAAGGTTTCCTGTGATATCGCTTCTTTAGAAAGCAAAGTTTCTAACGAGATTTCTTCTCTGGAAAGCAAGGTTTCTGCTAACATCTCTAAAGTCACCTCTGAGATGTCTGCCCTCGAGGATAAAATGTCTTCATTAAAGAACCAAGTTGCTGCCGATATGTTGGCCTTCGAAGAGAAGATAAAAGAGATGGAAAGGAAGATGGAGGAAACAGGGACAGCAGAGAGAGAAAACAATCCAATTATAGCAGAGACAAAAGAAGAGGAGACGAAATGTAAGTTGGAAACACGGCCGAAATGTGAATGAAGTGGAAGTTCCGTTCATGTCAAAGTCCCAACTTTCGACGGAAAATCATCATGGAACAACTACATGAAACAGTTCGAATCAGCTGCAAGAGCGAATGGATGGTCTGAAAAAGAAAAGGCTGTAAACCTGACTATCGCTCTTCGAGGAGATGCCTTAGATGTGCTCCAGACCATAGCCGTAGAGGAGACGGATGATTTCGAACAACTGAAGAAGAGATTAAATATGCGATATGGCCACGAACACTTGGAGCATGTATATCAGTCGCAGCTCAAAAATCGCAGACAAAAGAAAGATGAGGCTCTTCAAGAATATGAAGTAGATATCGCCAGATTAGTGCGATATGCTTATCCAACAGCTCCCGAAGACATGATGGAAAAGTTGGCCGTTCAAACGTTTATTGATGGTCTTCGTGATCATGAGATGCAAAGAACACTACGATTAGCTCGTCACAAGACGCTGATGGATGTCTTATCTGCCGCCCTCGAATACGAGTCAGCTACGCTAGCCTCTGGCGGGTACAGTAAAGTTAGAACTGTAAAAGAGGAAGGAGACGAAGATAAACTTGACCAGCTCTTTAATATGATAAAAAGCATGACACACAAGAAAACGAAGACCATAAGACCGAAGACAAAACCAGAACGCGTCGGCCTTAGGGGAGCAGCTTCGACCCAGAACTTTACCAAAGACCCTCTGATACTAATAGCTTCTTTGAAATGTCGTGAAGATAGTGTATATGTAGATGGAGAAATAAATGGTAAAAAGCATACGTTGTTGGTGGATACTGGAGCGACCAGAACCATTATACGCCCGACAGTTATAAACAGCCGAAAGAAACTGTTACCAACGAGGTTGCGACTTCGGACCGCCACAGGTGAAAATGCCAACATTCATGGAGAAATCCAGGTACAATTAGGAATTGGAGCAGAAAAGTTCGTCCATACTGTTATAGTTGCTGACATCGAAGAGGATGTTATATTAGGAATGGACGTAATGAATACGCATGGATTCCAATTGGATTTTAAGAATAAGGTAATCAAAGTTGGTAACGAGGAGGTATTTCTCCATCCACATGATGACAACACTATGCAAGCAGCCGTTAAAGAAGATACAGTCGTGCCTGCGAGAAGTGAAACGATAATAGTAGCGCGGCTACAGGGAATTGTGGACGAAGGGACACCTGTTATGATGGAGCCTTGGAACCATGACGACGAAGTTGGCCGTGGAATCATAATTGGAAAGGAATTGGTGACCTCGGCTAAAGAAATTCCTGTTAGACTTATCAATGTCAATGACTACCCAGTGACCATCAAGAAAGAGACAAAAGTAGGAACTTGTGTACCTGTGACATCCATAATCCGTCAGACGACAACGTCTGATAATTCCAACGACAAATTTGATCAAATGGTTGCAGTTGCTGGACAGTCTCTGAATCAGATTGAGAAAAGGAAATTAAGGGAATTTCTTCGGCTGTATCGTGATATTTTCGTACCGAAAGGAGGAAAGACGGGAAGAACTACCGTTGTTAAGCATAGAATTGATACTGGTAATGCTAAGCCAATTCGTCAAACAGCTCGACGATTACCACAGGCGAAAAGAGAGGAAGCTGAAACGATTGTTCAGGAAATGAAGAAAGACGGGGTGATAGAACCTTCTACGAGCCCATGGGTCTCTCCGGTAGTCCTGGTTAAGAAGAAAGACGGAACAACGAGGTTCTGTGTGGATTACCGTTTGCTGAACAACGTTACCAAGAAAGATAGTTATCCTCTGCCTCGGATTGATGACACATTAGACACATTGGCTGGAAGTAAATTATTTTCTACTTTGGATTTGAAGTCTGGATACTGGCAGGTAGAAATGGACCCGGTAGATAAAGAAAAGACAGCCTTCACCACAGGATCTGGATTATGGCAATTCAACGTTATGCCATTTGGACTTTGTAACGCTCCTGCGACATTTGAGAGGCTTATGGAAAATGTGTTGAGAGGGTTATCTTGGAAAACATGCCTAGTTTATCTAGACGACATAATCGTCTTGGGGGAGACATTTGAAGACCATCTGAAGAATTTAGAAAACGTTTTTAATCGACTTAAAGCTGCCCAATTGATGTTAAACCCCAAGAAGTGCCAGCTATTTCAAGGTAAAGTCAATTATCTGGGTCATATAGTCAGTAAAGAAGGAGTGGCTATGGATAAGGGAAAAATTGATTCCATTAAGGAATGGCCAAAACCAACTGACAAACACCAAGTGAGAAGTTTTCTGGGACTATGTACTTACTACCGGAGGTTTATTAAGAAGTTTGCAGATATCGCTAAACCATTAACGCGACTTACAGAGGAAGCAAGAGAATACCGCTGGGATGTAGACTGCCAGAATGCCTTTGAAACCTTAAAAAAGCATTTAATCACAGCACCAATTTTAGGGTATCCACTGCCAGAAGGAGAGTTCATCTTAGATACAGATGCAAGTAATGTGGGAATTGGAGGAGTGCTGTCTCAGATTCAAGGAGGACAGGAAAGAGTCCTTGGATATTTTAGTAAAGTTCTCTCAAAACCTGAGCGAAACTATTGCGTCACGAGAAGAGAACTTCTGGCAGTAGTGAAATCAGTAGAGCACTTCTATCAATACCTCTATGGAAGGAAATTTTTAATCCGAACCGACCATGCCGCCCTTAAGTGGTTGATGCAGTTTAAGAATCCAGAGGGTCAGATAGCCAGGTGGATCGAACGACTCCAAGAATATGATTTTAAGATTGAGCACCGGGCCGGAGTTAGCCACCGAAACGCCGATTCTCTTTCCAGAAGGCCATGCCCAGCAGAGTGTTCTCACTGCAACAAAACGGAATCCAAGGAAGCAGCAGTGCTAAGAACGACGGTGGTCCACGACGACTGGACGCCTACCAAGATCAGGGAAGAACAAGAGAGAGATCCAGTTATACAGAAAATCCGAAAATGGAAAGAGGAAAACCGTCGACCACCTTGGCAAGAAATATCGAACCTAGGCTCAATAGTTAAGACGTATTGGGCCCAGTGGGACTCATTTATCATGGAAGATGGCTTGCTCAAACGAGTCCTGGAAAATGATGACGGTTCAGAGAAGAGAAGACAGTTGGTGATTCCAAAGAGCAGAATAGCCGAAGTACTTCGTCAGTTACAGGACAGTCCATCAGGAGAGCATTTTGGTGTAAAAAAGACCCTTCAGCGAATTCGGGAACGGTTTTATTGGATGAACAGTTCCGACGATGTAAAAGACTGGTGTAAGAAATGTACTATTTGTGCTACGAGTAACGGGCCTTATCGAAAAAGGAGAGCTCCTATGAGACAATATAATGTTGGAAGCCCGTTTGAAAGAATAGCTTTGGACATTGCTGGGCCATTTCCAGAAAGTGATAATGGAGGCAAGTACATGTTGGTAGTAATGGATTACTTCACTAAGTGGGTCGAGATTTACGCACTTCCAGACCAGAAGGCCGCCACCGTTGCAGATAAGTTGATCCAAGAATATATCAGCCGATTTGGAGTGCCTTTGGAGATCCATAGTGACCAAGGCAGGAACTTCGAAAGCGATTTATTCCAAGGAATATGTGATAGACTAGGTATGAAGAAAACAAGAACTACGGCTTATCATCCGCAATCGGATGGTATGGTAGAACGAATGAATAGAACAGTTGGCAAGTATTTGACAAAGATGGTGTCCGATCATCAGCGAGACTGGGACCAATATCTCCCGTTCTTCACAATGGCCTACAGATCTGCTGTTAATGAATCAACAGGCCAGACACCAGCCAAAGTCCTATTCGGACGCGAGATGCGACTACCTTGTGATCTAGAGTTTGGGTGTCGACCTGGAGAAGATGTAGCAGGTGAAGATTATGTGATCGAATTACGAAGAAGAATGGACGATGTACACGAGTTGGTCCGTTCCCATCTCCAAATCGCTAGTGACCGAATGAAGAAACGGTACGATACACAAGCCGAAAAGGGGTGTTTTAAGAAGAACGATAAAGTCTGGCTTTATAACCCCAAAAAGCGAAAAGGTTGTTCTCCCAAATTGCAGCAGTTTTGGGAAGGTCCATACCTCATTATGGAGAAGATCAATGATGTTATTTACCGAATAAGCAAGATTCCGAGAGGAAAGCCGATAATAGTACACCATAACCGGTTGGCGTCTTTCGAGGGTGACCACGACGTAGATGAAGAAGTGGAAGTAAAC
>OU898276.1:205287341-205517067 GCA_918026665.1 Diabrotica balteata | reverse complement strand
TTTATCCAATTTATTTTATTGTAAATAAAAACCCACATTGCAGAAACATTTCTAGGCACGGCTATTGGGCCTTCAGGTCATATACACAGGTTTTTCGCAAATTTAATATCAGCTAGACGACTTCGGAGAATGCCAGTGTTGTTTGTACGTTGTTTTTTTTTTAAAGATGGTTGTTCTATTTTTCAAAAATTTTTCATTAGTGTAAAGTTGTTCAAAGAGTAAACTTGGGCAATTTTAAATTTAAAACTATGGCTGAGAGATTTACTAGATCTGTTCAAATTGTTAAAAATCCACAAGGAAAACAATTCCTGTAGCTGGCTGTAAACCACGTATCACAAAAAAAGAGGTTTAGTCTTTGTAAGTGGGTATATTTATTTAAAAACCCTAAAAGGGCTACATCAAAAAAACAAACGTTTTCGGACTAAGCAGTCCATCATCAGGTTTAAAATCTGCCTAAAATAAGTACAAACCATTTAGTTAAAACAAACGTGATTATGAAATTTTGACTTTGGTTAAAAAAAGCAAAATGGCTATACTTTACTAGGTTAAAATGCCTGAGCCAACCAAAAATACATAAGGTAAAAAACCCTTTAAATTACTTATAGTTATCAAAGATTTACATCTTGTTGTTAAAAAACTGCGATGTTCATTATTAAATTAAATATGACTTCAAGTAACATACATTGCAAAAAGTTCCAGAGCCGGGAGGAAAGCCGGGGAAAAAACTTCTACGCACGAGAACAGCTGGAAACTGATTTACAATATACCTACGAAAGGTGTCAAAAACAAAAATGTCAATGTAACATAGAACTATATTGTTATACCTAGTATTACTACAGCCCAAAAGATTCAAAAATTATTTTTGATGATTTTAAAAATAATAACAGCAATATAGGTGTTGGGATTTAAAATTTGGGTTATAATCGATGTGAAATCACCAATGGTGTTAAAGTCATGTTTGAGAGGATGACCTGTGTATTAGACAACCTGTGTTGCTTTTTGTCGTATGGAATATGGTCTAAAAGTGTATTTTATGTTAGATTAGCTTATATATATATGAAAATTATCCTTTTATGTTTATATCACATCTAGGACAGTAAAAATTTTTAATAGTAAATATTTGAAGCTAATATAAGACCTTGTATTTAAATGACTATTTAAGACTGTTAGTATGGTGAAAAATTAATGAAAACAAGTTTGGTAAATTGAAAATCTACAGGCTGAAGAAATCAGAGTTATATGTGATTAATTTTAAAATTGAAGAGGCTGAGCTCTCAGAGACTTGATGAGAAATAGTAGAGAAAATGACTGAAGAAGGAGGGGATGGTTAAAGGAGAAAAGGATTTTATCAACAATTAGAGATAATAGGGGTCCTTTATGCTTGAAGCATCTAGCACCCTGAACAAAATGTATTTTAGTAGTAATAAATCGGTTTGTAAAAATCTAAAATTTGAAATAAGAATGTGCTACTTAGTTGTTGATCAAAAGAAGGTGAGCAATGTTGGATAAGGATTTTTTTAATTAGGGAAAAATATATGAATTTTGAAAAACAGTTAGATGATGTTTTGAATGATTACTGACTTTAAAACTATTGAGTGCATGTTAGATATATGAATTGACCAAGAAATAACGAAAGAAAAGAAAGGACAGGAATGTGATGTAGATGTGAAGAGTGAAGAAAATGATAAAATATTATGGTATGATACATGTGGGTGGTTATAAAGTTAACACTAGGGTAGAAAAGTGATGAAGGGAAGGAGTGGAAAAAGTTTAGAGACTGGTTGTTTGAAGAAGCACAAATAATATGAATTTTGATAAAATGTTAGCTAATATTTGAGAGAATAAATAGTTAAAAATATTGAGTACATGTTTGATAAATGAGTTGACTAAGAAATAATAAAGAGAAAAGAATGGATAGGAATGTGATGTAAATGTGAAGAGTGGAGAAAATTGTTGAAATATTTTGTTATGATAGATAAGGATGGTTCTGAAGTTAACAATGGGGTCGAAAATTTTTTTGAGGTGAAGGTGTGGCAATATTGTAGAGGAAGATTGTTTAAAGAAACACAAATATTATATAGGATTAAAGGTGTTGAAGTTTGTATAGGATAGACGGGCAAAGACAATAAGGCAATATTGTGAAGCGTGGACTATGAAAAGAGTTGTCGATGTAAGGGTTGAAAGTCCCGGTTGAACGATACATAACGATTGACGCAATTGGGGCTACTTTGCTTTTCTTTGACTATTTCCAAGTCTTCATATAGATCTAATTTTAGAAAAATTTTTTTTCGGGATATTATGTAACAAATGAACGTCTTCTGGGATGTTGAGGGTATGTTTATGTTGTGCAAGATGTTGGGAGAAGGTGGAAGTGTTCTCTTTTTTAGTGTGTTCTAAGGAACGGGAAGTTAGTAATCTACAAGTTCTACCTATATATGTAGCATCACAATCAGAGCACTGTAACTTATAAACAGCACTACGATCCATGTAGTTGATGGGATCTTTTGTATTTGTTAAACATTGTCCTATATTGCTCGAAACTTTGAAAGAAATGTGAGTGTTCTCAACAGATCTTTTTAGGATATATCTAATATCTCCAGAAAGACGTTCTTGAAGATATGGTAAAGAAGCGTAATGTGGTTTGATGGTCAAATTGTTACTTTGATTGATAAGGAGTGTGTTGTGGTATGCTCCAAAAATTATACCAAGGATTCGTAGAGACTGGATCTCACAAACAACGACCAGGATTAGGCGCGAGAAGAATCACGACGACTAGAGAAGACCGTTCCTTACCACGTACTTCTTTGCTAAATCGATTCTTTATGGCTAGAGCAACCCAAAACCGTTCTCAAAATGCTCACTGGTGGATATTAGGTACTTCTACAGTGAGAACAAGGTTGAGTGAATTTAGTCTATGGGCTCACTGTCCAGCAGAATCTTTATTAACAGCAGCATTGACAACGCCGACTTGAGTTTGCTAGAGACCACGTGGATTAGAAAATCGGAAAATTTTATTAATTGATGAATTCAGAATGGTTCTTTATGGCTCAGACGGTCGTATCAAAACGTACAGACGACGTAAGAAACGATATGCTGCTTGTGCTCGACGAGCACGTGTTGCTTTTAGAGGAGACTCTGAAATGTTTTGGCAATCATTTCATTCAATGGTCGTACTGATCTCGTATTTATTAATAGATAAGTGTTAAATGTTTACCGATACAACTCAAACGAAGAGTAGAAAACAGAATACCTGAATATCTGCTTGTCGTGCTGAAAGTCGTGAGCAGCTTCGATTGGTGGTCATGGAAGAATGGAAAGCTTTTCCTTAAGGCAACATCCAGCATTTGATCAATTCAATGCCAAGTCGAATTAGGAGTGTATTTTAAAATAGAGGTAATAATACAGAATTTTACAAATAACGACTTTATTGTATTTTTTTTTAAGAAAACAGAAAAACATATATATTCTTAACCATTACAAAAACAACTAATGACAATCAATTTCTTGTAGGTTTCTTGAAAATTAAAAAATGTCAAAAATTTTGGGTGGCTTATTTTTAATGACATGCAGTATATTTTACCAGCTATACCTTTTTTGAATTTTTTTTTATTTTCCTTATGTTGATATTACTATTTTATTAAGTAATAATTGGGCGTTTAAAGTGAAATTTACAGTTAATTAAACGCTAAAAGTAACGTACCGGTACATTACCATAAAATTCATATTAACGTATCTCTTTCCATAATAACCGAAACTCGTAAATGCTCATGCACGTCGAAAACGAGATGTACCGACAATTTTCAGAATTTACATACAGCCATGATTAAAATCAACCCCTAATCCGCTTTGACTTTCAAATATACAAGATATTTTCGGTGTATATACGAAAAGTTTCCAAGTTGTTTGGGCCCCAGCGACGAAGCAATGACTACCTAATCCGTTTCATATGTTAATTGCATATAAAAGTTTCTCGTAAGCTTAGAAAAGCGAAAAACGTTCATCGGGCCGCACTGACGTGGGCTCTGCATCTGATTTCTTGTTGACAAGAACCGCAAATCACATTGAGATAGATCGACTGTGTTTTGATATCTGCAACACTAATTATTTGAAAGCGGAGTATAATATATGCCACACAATAATATTACCAAAATATGCGCATCGATATGCATTACTTTTATTAAAAATATGCAGCTATTTTTTACATTTGTCTCAATATCCTAATGCATAATAAAAACACTCTAATAAAAATTAAAACAAAATAATAAATATATACATTTATCTCTAATATTATTTATTTTTCATATGAAAACAAATGAAATGAACTAAAAATGATACAAAAACCCATTCTAATTAAGAATATAAAAACATTATAGTATGAATTTATGGACAAATATTTTTTTAAATTTTCTAAAAAACTATAGGTATATTTTATATAGAAAAGTATATATAAGAACTAGCACAAAAAAGGTGTTTGCACTTAAAAAAAGTTCATTCTACATGTATTGACGTTATACGGCAATAGTTGAATTTAGGTATTATAGTAAACTATTTTCTAAGTTGTCTTTGCTGTGTTTCTAATATCTTCAGAAACGTTTACCTCAAAAATAAGTATAGAGAGTCTCGTTCGAAACACCGAACAATTAACACGTATAGCAATCATAGTAATTAGTGATAATCGATTTTTAATATTAACAAGTTTAATATAGGTCATAATTTTTACCTAAGTTATAATCAAAATTTATCAATATCAATAGTTTTCTAAGCAAAAATTATGTAGTGATAAAGTGTGTGAAATTTCCATGCAACATTATAACTAAAGTAAGATATATATTATTTTATTTTAAAAGTAAATAAACAGTTTATTAAAAAGTGAGAAATAAAAACAAAAGACAGGTTTTTCACATTATTGTAATATTTCGTGCCTCTCATCAGTTAGACCTGCTACAAGGCAGGTCCGGACTGAGGGGGCACATATAGTTATTGGAAAATAATGAACTACAAAATATTTCTCCTATTATTACTAACACCAACTCTAACAATCAACAACATGGTTATTCGGGAGGCCTGAGCCAACCAAAATTCCCATCCAAAAATCAAGCTATAGTTTTCAACTCCCTTAATGGAATAAAACTAGAGGACTATATTATAGCTATCAGAAGAAAAATTAATCGAAAAAATATACTTTTCTCGTCTAGGATATCTAACAATAGAATATATGTTTATCTATCCAGTGTGACAAAGTTCGACGAATTCATGAACACTGATAATGGAATAATTACAGTAAACTCAGAACAAATTCAAACTCGCAGATTTATTACTCCAAGCCAACGTTTATTGTTATCTAATGTGTGCCCATCTATGCCACATGATTGTATAGAACAAGAACTCAGAGAACAAGGCTATAACTTAGTATCTCCTTTAAATTTTCTTAGAATTGCCGCAAGCAACCCTGAATACAAACACATTCTTCGACGAGTTTTCGACGCTACATCTATATCTCACCTCCCAACAATACAGTTCCAGACTCGATAGTACTATCTCACGATAATATATCATATCGCATTTTCTTGTCTCATGAAAGTCAGCTGTGTTCAAAGTGTAACCAAACAGGCCATTTCTCAAATAATTGCTTAATTACAGCAAGTCCAGAGCCTGCAAACAATACCAATATCCCTACCACTCGAAATGAAATCCTATCAATGAAAATCCCTATTACGACAGACCAACAAATAAATGATAAATCTTCACCTTCCCAACCTTTAACCCATAACATAGCACCAAATAAACAATATAAATAATAACGAAATATAAAAAACAACCAACCACAAATTTCTTTCTTTGCCACCTCAGAACAAATGGAATCAGAATATTTACACAAAACAAGTTCCAAACGTAGTATTACAGAAGTAATAACACCTCCTCCGTCCTCACAAACTGAAGTTACATTTGCAGTACCAACTGCAGTACCAACCAAAATAATTACAACGTCGCTCAAGCATTCAAAGCCTTCTTTTTTTAAAGCATTTTTTAATTTATTTTAAACCGCATATGTAGGTTATTCCTAACAAAAATAGTATATGTTTATCATATTACTTTTTTGATTATCAGTTATGTTATAAAAACTGTGTTATGAATAGTTTTCAGAGTATAATTATTTACTGTTTCTTGTTTCAGCCTAATTGTTTCTATCTAACTAGACTGATCTGTATATCCATCTCACATAACGTTTCTGTATAATATTAAATAGTTATGAACTAAAACAACTATGATGCTTTAATAAAATTACACCACCTAAAGCGATATCTGCAAACTAATTCTACTATTTGCGTAACCCAGATAAGCAATAATGCAGATGCAGACTCCTGGGCATTTTCCAGTTGACTATCACTCCGCTGATTCAGGTTAAATTCCGACATAGGAAAGTTTTCACCGCTTTTTTGTACTCGTATAGTAAGATATAAAATAGTATAGATCTGGTATTCATAACTCCCGGTTCAAAACTTCAATGCTCCGTAGTATCGTGAATACCATTAAAGTAAATCCAATATAGACGGGTTGGGTTTTGAAATAGACGCTGTTTGCCGAGGTGAATGGAAATATATACGTGATTGAGGATGTTGCGATGGGAGTTGTTTTAAAGTCTCATTTGAATATTATCTAGATATGTAGTCATTTTGCGTTTTCATTTATATCGTACTATTTTAATATACAAGAGTTTTGAATAGTTGTAGTAGCACGTGTGGGGTTAAAATTAGGAAGAAAAACAAAATCACTGCTTACTTTTTTTTTAACGTCCAATGTTTATTGAAATCTGTCTCATTACAAACAATAAGCAATATGTATAATTTATGTACAATAACATAGTGGGCCGCCCAGTGGCAAGCACCCAGGTAAGACATAATATAAATATAATATATCATATAACAATTAATTTAAACTTTAACTTAACAAACAAAGTTTAATACAGATAAACATCACTGACACACATATAAGTATTACAAGACTAAAAAATGGAAAAAAAAAAAAAAATCAAGAAAAGATTTAGAAAAACACCAGAATAAAAACTTGTTATTTCACCGCACTATGACACTATACTTTGTTTCTCCATGTTTACTAGAGGTCCAAAGGGTCTGGTCGTTTTAATCTTCTTTCGTGTGAAATGTTGAGCAAATCCGTGGCCAGCGGATTTGGATGGCAGTATAGTCTGGTGTTGTATACAGCGTTTGTGGCAGATATTGCTTCGCTAACTGTTGGTAACTGTAAATTGTGGTGTAATCTGTGGTTCGTAATGTACCAAGGGGCATTACAAATCTGGCCCAGTACTTTCGATTGGAATCGTTGAAGTTTTTGTATGTTGGTATTACTTGCTGTACCCCAGATTTGTGCTGCATATTGCCATACCGGTTTTAAAATACATTTATATATTAGAAGTTTGTTCTTCAGGCTTAGATTAGATTTTCGACTCATGTACCAATACATTTTCCTGTAGATTAAACTGAGTTGAAGGCGTTTCTTCCAGATGTGAATACTCCAATTAAGTTTGCTATCCAAATGAATTCCTAAGTATTTAACGACGGTATTAACTGGTAGTGGAGTGTTGTTTATAGAAACTGGTGGCGCGACACTTTTTTTTTAAGTAAACGTTATTTATGTTGATTTTAAACTGTTAACTTGGACTCGCCACAGTTTAAGCCAGCTCTCTAGTTTACGTAGGTGGTTTTGTATTACCTGGGATGCTTCAGTTGCTGTAGAATTTGAAGCCATGATAACTGTGTCATCAGCATAAATAGCGATTGTTCCATTGGTCGTCGTTGGAAGATCTGATGTGTATATTAAGTAGAGGGTGGGTCCTAGTCTGCTTCCTTGTGGAACTCCGGAACAAATTGGAAACAGGTTAGTGATTTCCCCACCTCTTTTGACTTGAAAGAATCGATCTGTCAGGTAGGATCTTACAAGTGAGCTTGTTTTAATTTTAGAGATAAGACCTACATGCAAACTTTTGTGTTTTATTCATCATCATCAGAGTCATTACCATCTTGGCATATGCGTTGTGGTTCATAATTAAGCTTCAGCAGCTCGGACAGTCTAATTAATCTTTCGTCTATAACTCCCTGTCTAGTGGACCGAAAAAAAAAATATTTTTTCTGTTCCATCCGTACGCCTATGGGTTAGTGGTCTCCCATTTTAGATATTCCCGAAAAGTGGTAGTTTGTATTCAGACAGCTATCAACCGCTGTTAAACGATTATTGTATTTTGAGTATTTGTAGTGATCGGTCCATTGGACGCAGCGTTACAGACGACGAACATATTTTACGGTTGTGTTGTGTTGTGTTATGCTTAGGCAACGTTTTGTAGAGAAATTTACAGTTCAAAACTCCATTAGTTCAATATGAATTATGAAAAAGAACAGGAAAGGTTCCAACGTTTATTTGATGATGTTTTAAGTGATGAATTAAGTGATCCAGACGTAGATCTGGAAGACAATGAGGAAAGCCTTTTAAAAGATAACATAGAAGAGCAGTCAATTTATAATGACACGGAAGATGATTTAACTGATAATGAAACTGATATTAGTAATAATATGTTTGTAACGAGATATCGAGTACCTTGTTTTATAGCCAAAGATGGATCCAGGTGGAAAAAGCATGTTAACGAAAAACCAAATGTTAAAACTCGCCAGCATAATCTTATGGCACATTTACCTGGACCGAAGGGTGATATAAAAAGGGCTAAGGAACCATCTATAATATGGTCATGTTTCTTTCCACACAATATTTTGGAAAAAATATTGCAATATACAAATGAATTTATTGTTTCGAAAAAGTATGATTCCATACAAAATAGAATCTACAAAACTACGGATCTAACTGAAATTAAAGCTTTCATAGGGTTGTTGTATATATCCATCATCATCATCACGTAGCGCTACAACTCTGGGTGGGTCTTGAATGACTACAACTTTTTTCCAATTTGTTTGGTCTTCCATCAATCTAGGGTCAAATGGAATGTTCATTTTCCCTTGGACGTTATCTCTCCATCGCATTCTGGGACGTCCGAATGGTCTTTTGCCTGTGAGAATCTCTTCCCATACCAGTTTTTCAAGTCTTTCATTATGCAGTCTGTGCACGTGGCCTACCCATCTTAGTCGCTGTGATTTAATTTCTTGGACAATATCGGCGTCGTTGTAGACTGCTTTTAATTCGATATTGGTTCTGATCTTATACTGGTTTGTGGTGATGTCATGGTGTGGTCCGAAAGTATTTTTCGTTCAAAGCGTCTGAGCTTTTCTTCGTTTGCTTTGGTCATAGTCCACGTTTGGCATCCGTATGTTATTACCGGTCTGACGATGGATTAGAAAAAAACAAAGAACGCCAACTTTTCGAAACCATCAAGAAAAGGAAAACAGCGTATCTAGGTCACATCATGCGGAATGAAAAATACCAGTTCCTCCAACTTATAATCGAGGGTAAAATTGAAGGCAAGAGAGGAATGGGACGCAAAAAAATGTCCTGGCTCCGAAACATAAGGCAATGGACAGGGATTAACGACATACAATCTCTGATACATATTGCAAGAAATAGAGAATTAATGGAAAATGTGATCGCTAACATCCATTAGTGGATTTGCATCTGAAGAAGAAGAAGACGATGGATTTATAGATTTTGAGCTTTAAACTTCTTGAGATTTTTTGATTTTATAAGGTTATCCAGTGTAAATAGACAGCGGTTTGCAGATTGGATTCTGTCTTTTATTTCTTCAGTAATATCGTTGTCAGATGATTGTGTTGTATATATCCGGTGCAAATAAAAGTGGCCATCAAAATTATCAAGATTTGTTTTCACCAATGGCATGTCCATGGAGATTTACTAGTTGACCAGACCTGAACGAAGATTTCAATTCCTTCTTACCCACATTCGTTTTGATAGTAAAATAACTAGAGACGTAAGAAAAGGGACTGATAAATTTGCCGCCTTTAGAGAAATGTTTGAAGAATTCATTTCAAACCTTCTTAAACATTTTCATTCATCATCATACCTAACATTAGATGAAATATTAGCAGGATTTAGAGGGTACTGTCCATTTTAAGTTGATGCTTCTTCTTCTTGTTCAAGTGCCCTGTCCATTGCCAACTTTGGCTATTACCATGACAATTCTGATTTTGTTTGCGGTGCTTCTGAATAGTTCGACCGATGTGAGTCCGAACCACTTCCGCAGATTTTGGAGCCACGAGTGTCTTCTCCTGCCTTTCCCTCGCTTACTGTCTATTGTTCCCTGGACAATCAATTGCAGTAGAAGGTACTTATCGTGTCTCAATATGTGGCCTAGATATTCAAGCTTTCTTTGTTTAATTGTATTCATGATTTCTTTCACCTTTCCGATTCTTTGGATTACCTCTATGTTGGTGACATATTCGGTCCAGGATATACGAAGAATGCCTCGGTACACCCACATTTCGAATGCTTCTAGTTTTCTCGTGAGCGTCTCCGTCAGCGTCCAGGCCTCCACACCATACGGTAAGATCGGATGCTAAGTTGTACTTTATTTATAAATTGGAAGTATATCTTGGCAAGCAGACATTGGGTCCATTTTATGTAGATAATTCGAACTTATCTTTAGTCAGCCGTATGATTGAGCCAGTTCAAGCAAAGCGCAAACATTAATGGACTTAAAAGAGATCCCTGTCTCACTCCTATATTAGAATCAAACCATTCAGAAAGACCTTTCCTTGACCAGACTGTCGATTTTGTATTCGCGAACATACTTTTTAACAAATTCAGCACATTAGTAGATAATACCAAGTGACTCAACTTGTAAAAAAGGGCCCTCCGATCAACTTTATCAAAAGAAGCACTAAAGTTCACAAAAAATGTATAAAAATTTTTACTCCCCCTGCATGTTGGATTTTTACTCTACTTATAAGATTAAAAATATTGTCTATAGTTGAATAGCCGATTCTATATCCTGCCTGGAACTCATTTAAAATGTTATTATTTTGTACCCACGAAGTAGGTCTGGTTAAAGTCATTGCCGCATTGAGTTCGGTTACTGCATTTAAGAAGCTAATACCTTGATAACTTTCTGCACTTTCATGTTTTCTTTCTTATAAAGAGGAAAAATTATTGCATCATAAAAACCCTGAGGAAAGTCTGGTTTGATAAAAAAATTATTAGCAAGCCCAGTAACAAGCACTTTTCCGTTATCTGTAAGAAACTTGTAAAACTCAGCAGCAATTCTATCAACTCCTGGTGCACTATTTGGTTTTAAAAAATCCAATGCTATTTGAAGTTCTTCGATACTAAACGGCTGGTCTAAATTTCATTGAGGATAAACGGTTCTGTATACAACACAGGATACGCTGTTATTTTCGTATTGAAATGTCTTTTTTAAGTTAACACCTTCCCCAATGGTCGAACTTTACTCGGTCGAGCTCCATTACAACAGTTGGTGTTATTTTCATGGCACCTGTTATATTTACGCAAGCCATCCACTGCATATGAAGGTAGAAATATAAGAGAACATGCTTAAAGTTCAATATAGGGAAAGAAACTGGAAAGCTGTTAATTGATCGTCGCATTTTGGCTTCGGAACTCCAAAAACAGAATGCAGAACTCTGAACTCCTAACTGCTATCTTTCACCAGATCAGACCATATTAAGTATTCTCCAAATATTTTTTTTTAAGATAAACTCATTGATTTGAGAGAATGAGTTTATTTTAAATTTCCCAGATTTTATGTAAAATTCCTTGTCTTTTACTTTAAAATTAGATCATAAATAGTGGTATAACGGGGTTAACGTCCATATTATCATTGTTTATCAAGCAAGTTTTTACTATGTATTACTTGTAGCAAATGTAAAATAATAGGGTTTCCTAGTTCAATAAAGATTTCATTCATATAAATTCAAAATTCACAAATATGGATTGATGCAATTTACATACATTGGCTTTGTTCTAAATTTCGCCAAATTGCCCATTATGTCCCATTAAAAATCGGAAACACAGAAATGCCCTCAAAATTGGCGGAAATGTCGCAGGCTACTGTGATTACACACTTCCCAAATTAGTATATGATAATGGAGGTCGTTGCACCACCGGCTCCGCTTTGGAATTGAATCCAATTCGACCACTTCAGGTTGTTTTACCATAAATGTGGCCGCAGCGATGCAGCAGGGAATTTTACTCACATGCAGGAATTTCATAAGGTTTGCGTTGTAGGCCCGGGGGACCCGGAATGGTGTTATTTCGAGATTTAATTAAAATATTTAAACAAGGGTGGCATTAGGAGGTGGTCACGGAATGGCAGAATCTTCGCTAAGCTGGAGAACTGGAGGGAAACGTGGGTTTATAAAAGTATCATTGGGAGTTGTTTGAAAATTTCATTTTTTTTTTATAAATTGCCTTTAAAAAGGCTTAAAAGCGGGTTTTATACAAACCACAGTGTTTTGTATATTAGCTGTGTCAAATAGGCTGACTTTTTAAAACAAATTTGAATTTGTCCACCATTATTGGGTGTTGATTTTTTTGATATTTCGTTTTTTTTTTTCATTTAATTGCACGTTTACATTTTTTGAGGCATTTGACAAAGTGGTTTATATTTCTTCTGGCTTGCTTATTGTAAGAGCAATTAGGTCTAGCCCTTAACTTGGCAATGTATTTTATATTGTACATAATATTTCCAATTTTTTATTTGACAATCAATAGTATTTGAAACCCAGCTCTTCGCGGATTTGGTTTTGACGGTATGGATACTGTCTCGACAAAATGGCTGAGCAAGTGCGTTGTTTGAACCAACAACTGGTAAGTGTTTATATTAGTTTATTGTTTTTGATTACACAGTGCTAATTTTATTGGGAACTTATTTTAAATAAAATATTTTCTCAGCAAATCTAATCAAAGTTTTTTGTATTGTATAGTATACACCACCCGAAATGGCTTATTTGACATTAATTTTTATTTTTAGACTAAAAAAAGAAGAATTGATAAAATAATGGCTCTTTTGCTCACAGTTGGTGCTAAAAGCCACCCAGAAAGTAGTAGTGATGACGAACAAGAGGTATTATCTCGTAATTTTATGAAGGAAGACACAGATGATGTTAAAGAAAATATAGCTTCTGATGAAGATATAGAAGAAGCTGTAGAAATATTAGCTATTGGTCAATAAACGAAGACTAGCAGCAGCTACTCCCTCAGTATTGACACAATTTTCTCTAGTAGTCCAAAAATAAGCAAGTTTTTTAATAAAACGAAAGGGTAAAAGATGTGCCTTTATTCAAGTGGACGACTGATGATTTTTAATATGAGGTAACAGTAGAATAAAGTAATGATTTTACAAAACCTAAAAATATAAAATCACCTTTGCAATATTTTAAAATCTTTTTGTATCCAGATATTGAATTAATCGTAGAATAAACTAATCTGTATTCGAAACATTTCACAAATGGGCAGACAGAAATATAGATAAGATGCTCGATTTCTTAGCTATCCAAATTTAAATGGGGATTGTTGAAATGCCGTAGTATATGGATTATTGGTCTTAAGAAACGCGATATGAACTTGCAAATGTAATGTCATTAAAGAGATATCAAGCAATATGACGCAGTCTAAATTTTGTCCACAATGAGGAGTTGAATAATGACAGATATTTCAAAATAAGGCCTATTTTAAATCGTGTACGAAGAAACTGTGTTACAATTGAATCAGAGTCTAGATGTTCAGTGAATGAAATGATGGTCCCATGTAAAGGGGAAAAGGCAGGTTCGAGAAGACAATATGTCAAAACCACACCCAAAAAAATGAGGTTTCAAAATATCTGATCGTTGTGGCGTATCGGGGATAGTGTATGATTTCTCTACCTATAGAGAAAACAATACCTTTATAAACCACCATTTTACAGTTGAGGAACATAACATGGGATTTAGGACAAAATGTGTTTTAGCACTATGTTCAACAATATAAAATAAACCTTTATCGACGGTATATTTCGATAATTATTTTTTAAGTTTAGAACTTATTACATTCTTCGAAGTTGATTTGGAATACTTTCTTTGGGAACTGTTAGGAAAGACAGACTACAAGGTTGTCCACTAATTCTGATAATAAAATAAAAAAAGATAAAAAAAGTTCTTTTGACAAAAGAGTAGACAATGATAGTCGCATTGTCGTTGTAAAGCAGTACGATAACAAGTCCACAATCTTATGTAGTTCTTATGTAGCCTCTATTCCAATGGTAATCATACAAACATTCTCCAAAATTCAAAACAAAAAAATCCACATTCCATGCCCTAAGTTAATAAAACACTATTACGGTCATATGGGTGGTGTGGATTTGGCAGACATGTTGATTGCTCTATATAGAATACGCCTTAAAACACGTGGATGGTATATGGGCATTTTTTCTAAAATTGTAGATATATCAAGTAATAATGCTTAGCTACTATATAAAGGTGATGCAAACACTCTACAAGAAGATAAAAAACAGTCATTCCTTTGAAACAATTTAGAACTAAACTTGCCAAAAGTCTACTACAGGCTGACAAAATAAAAAGAACGTCCTGAGAGATAAGATCATCTGGATCATTTCCCAGTATACCGTGCAATGGGCAGGTGCAGAAATTGCAAGAAGGGACAAACTGCCATATTTTTTAACAAGTGTAATATGCTTAGTGCATAACAGGAATTGTTCTATGGATGTTCATATCTATAAATAAATATTTTTGATTAAATGTGTCTTTCAAAGAAACTAACTTTCTAAAATTGTGTGAAATTGTCTTTCATAATTTGGTAGTGTATGATATGCTACACAAACCTATTTTTCGGTCTATGCGGCGATTTATATTCTGGTAGACAATCCAAATTTTTGACATACAGATGTCATATTTTTTTTTGGTTGTTATAGAATATTTGTATGATGCCTAAAGAGGAAAAATACAAATTTTCATATTTTTAGATTCAAAATTAACCTTTTGTCAAGTTAAGAGGCAGATCATCTGCATCATTCTCTGTTGTCTATTCTGGCATTTCTAACAGCCTTTTCCACGATTTCATCGATATCTTGATTAGAAAGCATACAAGAGCAGCGAAGAAAATTGTCCAAATTAATGTTGGCGCCTCGGTAGATGCGGACATCCATTAGGTTGGAGAAGTGTCTAGCATCAACAAGTACATGATCCATTTACTTATTTGTTAATTCATCGGCTGATGTCCAAGGCATCATATATGTATATTTAATAAATCTTATTTGTAAACGGATGTAATAGAGCTAGAAAAGTTACATACAGTTTCAAAAGGCATACGAGAGAAATTTCTCAAACCACTAAAAATAAAGAAGAAATCGTGGATGACAAATGAGATTCTAGATCTGATGGAAGAGAGGCGAAAGTAAAAAAGATCAAAACATGTCATTATACAAAAGAATCGATAGAAAGATCAAAAAAGCTATTAGAATAGCTAAGAATAGCAGCATAAATACAGCATAAACACGATACATTTAATATGCACAAAAAAGTTAAATAAACCGCATGCTTATACAAACGTAGAAGAGTTGGGTGTTTGGCAGATAGCCTATACAAACCACTGTTAACTGTGGAAGAAAAATTAGACACTTGGAAGAATTATGTGGAAGTAACTTTTGCAGATGAAAGGCAGAATACCATTAAAGACACTGAATGCCAAACAGGACCCCCGACTATCATTGAAAAAGTCACGTCAGCTATTAAAAGAACTAAAGATGGTAAAGCGGTAGGACCTGACGAGTTTTGTGCAAAATTTCTAAAACTTATGGATGAATAGGGAATAAAATGGATAACAACTGTATTCAACAACATATACGTAACTGGAAAATACCCCAAAGCTGGTTAAAGTCGACCTTCGTGACCATACCAAAAAAGTAAATACCAAGACATGCGAAGACTACAGAACAATTAGCCTAATGAGCCACCTACTTAAAACGTTCTTGAAAGTGATACACGGCAGAATATATAAAAAATGCGAAGAACAAGTATCATGGACGCAGTTTGGATTCCGTGATTCCTTAGGCACCCGAGAAGCTCTATTTGCTGTCGCTTATGCAAAGATGCAGGGATGTTAACTGTGATGTGTATACTTGTTTTATCGACTACAAAAAGGCATTTGATAGAGTTGATCTGATAAACTTATAAATATTTTGAAAGATGGGGGGTTAGATAATAGGGACTTCAGAATTATCTATAATTTATATTACAGAAAAACAACCAATATTAAAGTGGATGACCAATTGACAGAGGCAGTCTCCATAGATAGAGGAGTGAGGCAAGAATGCATTCTGTCCCCGGTGTTATTTAACATATACTCTTAAAATATCTTCGAGCAAGCGCTAGGAGAACTACAAGAAGGCGTATTAGTCAACGAAATGCGTCTAAACAGCATTAGATATGCCAACGACGCAGTAGTTTTTGCAGATATTCTGGACGGTTTGCAAAGAATAATGTCGCGTATATCAGATATAAATAGAGAACACGGACTTGATCTTAATACGAAGAAAACAAAGTACTTGGTAGTCAGTAAGCACTAAATATTAAATACACAGCTTTTGGTTAACCAACATCTAATTGACAGAGTGGACAGCTACACATACCTTGGTACCAACTGCCCATGGGATCACTCCAGTGAAATAAAACAACGCATAGGAAAAGCGAGATCAACGTTCACAATGATGAAGTCTCTTTTTTGAAGTCACGATTTACCACTTGCTACCAAAATCTCTCTCATTAGATGCTATGTATTTTCTACGTTATTATACGGAGTAGAGTCCTGGACACTTTCCGAAGCTTCTTTAAGAAAACTCGAGGCATTCGAGATGTGGTGTTCCAGACGTATTTTAAGAATTTTATGGGTGGATCGTGTGACTAATGTTGAGGCCCTACGTAGAATAGACAAGGAATGCGAGAGTATTAACTCCATCAAAGAGCGCAAACTAGAATATCTTGGCCATATCGATACATTTTTGACAAAGTAACGTAAGTGACATTTTTGGCGAAAATCATGTTTTTCAATTAAACCAACACTATTATTGTTAAAAAGGTACTGCCAAAGTGTAGTAAGCCTAGAATTAATTTAAACCTATTTTAGGACAAGTAGGACTAGTTTTTTCAGTTATAATTTAAATAAGTTTAACCAGGTTGAATTAAAAAATTGTTGTTTCTACAAATAGTTTTTGGTGACTTACGTTACTTTGCCAAAAATGTATCGATATTATGAGGAATGAACATAGATACGGCTTATGGCAACTCATTCTTCAGGGCAAGGTATTTGGAAAAAGAGGACCAGAGAGAAGAAGAATTTCTTGGCTTTAAAACCTAAGGCAGTGGTTTAATATATCGACAACCGGACTATTCAGAATAGCAGCAAGCAAAGTTAGGATAGCCAACATCCGGAACGGATAGGCACCGTAAGAAGCAGAAGATTTGTAACCAACAAATTGTGACAATTAATGGCTACTAGATAACGAAAAAGATGTACTGCGATTTGTAAGTGTGAGTTGTTAGTTCGTGGTTGAATTTTCATCAAAATATTTTTAAAAAATAGTTCCCAGTGGATTACTTAAAAAAATTCCTTACTGAAAAACTTAGTCATCCAGTGATTTACTCTCGAAATATCAACTTAATTAAACGTCTAGTACGAGTTGTAACACCCCCAGGCTATTGGAATGAAGGGCTTTCAACAAAAATTACCATTGGCGTACAACTTAATACGCGGGGGATTATTTCGCACTTTCCTCAGCGACTGCTTAAAGTCTGAATCAATAAAGGGAGAACTCGAGAGATCCTTATTGTAGACAGGGGTGGTGATTTAAGGTTTATAAGCCAGTCAAATGAAGTTGCACCAATATCATTTGGAGTGACATATCATTTATTATTAAGACACTTTGAGATAGAGTTTTGTTTATTTGCTAAGTAATAGCATTATTTCAGTTGTGACCATTTTTCTTGATAACTATGACTAAAATATTTCAGTTTATGCTTATTTTGTATACACTATTTTCTTTATATTAAATTACTCTGTACAAGATTTTCGTTATATCAAATTTTTTGAATAAACTCCTGGACAAAATTAATGCACCACTCATATTTTCTCAATAATCTTGATTTATTGATAATTTGCTGTACGACAAGTTGCCTGTGGACCTTGTTTGACAGTGACAGTTGTTATGTAAGGTAATAATAGTCTTGTTTTAACAATAATTTGTATTAAACGTCATCCTCATCAGTAGCTCGACAATCCTGTCTGGGTCCTGGCTTGTTCTAGGATTTTCCGCCATTCTGTTCTGTTCTTTGCTTTGTTTTTCCAGTTGGTAATCTTAAATGTTTTCAGATCTTGTTCCACTTGTTCCATGTATCTAAGTTTGGGTCTTCCCTTTGACCTTCTCCCTACTGGTGTTTACCTCATTATATGTTTTGGCGTTTCAGTCTCCAACATCCCTTCAACATGGCCCATCCAGCGCAGACGTCCGATCTTTATGGATGTTACCATCTCATTGGGGTTCATTGTATGCTGTGTATAGTTCAAAGTTATATCTTCTGTGCCATATGTCATTTTCTTTTACCCCCTTATATATGTGTCTAAGGATTTTTCGTTCAAACTTCGTTTTAGACTAAAAGTGAATTAAACTTTTCATAAAAAGTGCCGATTAAAGCAAAGTGCTTGTGAGAAACAAGCTTTTTATTGTGATTTTTTTCATCAGATGCATGTTTGGAAGTTCATTTGCATAAAAATTAAATAAAAAAATGAACCACCAAGAAACTTGTCAATGGAGGAGGCAGTACAAGCATCTACTCTCCTATATGAAGGATATTCAATGCGATACGTTTCAGGTTTATTAGGAAGACATCATTCCAGCATCAGTCGCAAGGTGAGGCCATGTAATGAAACAGGGTTGTACCATCGAAGACTAGGGCAAGGGCAAAACGTTGCACTAATAAAATTGATGATGGTTTTTAGGAGAGTCACTAGCAATTTTTAAAAAATGAACTAACAGATGTTCGAAATGTCGCGATATCATCTCGAACAGTTAGAACACGTTTATATGAAGCAGAATTAAGCAACAGGAAATCAGCCAAAAAAAAACCTTGCTTAGCAAAGAACACAGGGTACGGAGATCAAATTTTGCACGATTGCATCAAAATTGGATCATTGATAATTGGAAACGAGTTCTTTTCTCCGCCGATGAAACTAGAGTAAGCCTAAAAGCTCCAGATGGTCATGAGCGTGTCTGGCTAAGGCGAGGAGAAAGGTTTGCCAGCTGCAATATCTCTCCTAAAGCACCTCTTGGTGGTGGCTCTAAAATGTTTTGGGGTGGAATTTGTTTTGAAGCTCGTACGGAGTTGGTCCCCATACGTACGAGGTCTATGAATGCCCATTATTACTTAGACAACATTATTGTCGAACATGTAATGCCTTTTGCTCTGTTTCTTGGACCCAATTTTTTATTCATGCAAGAACAATCGCTCGTTTTCATGTGGCTAGACAGGTTATTGGTTACCTAAATGATGTTGATATTCCATTATTAGAGTAGTCACCTAACAGTCTGGACATAGTCCATCAAAAAAAGATTCGAAGTCGTAGACCTCCTATTGCCAATCACAACCAACTCATTGAGGTCGTGATTAAAGAATGGGAGAATTTTCCGTAAGCTTTTGTTGAACATTTGATATCAAGCATGCCTCAACGCATAAATGTAGTCATAAGAAGTAGAGGAGGGCCTATACGGTGTTTATTATTATTTCAATGTAACTTAGTTTTATTTTGTGTTCGTATTGTAAATATTTAGATTAATGAAAGTGGTGCGTTAATTTTGTCCAGGAGTTTATTAATAATCAGATCCTAATACAAGAAATATTTGCTACTTAAGAAAGAAGCTTTGATTATTTTTGATTAACGATTTTTTAACAGATTCCTTCTTACAGTTTGCAGTTTCGTTATGCGATTTGTTACTCGGCTTTTAATTTTTTGTATTCTTCGAACAATACAAAACACATATTTATAAATATATAAATACTTAATCACTCAACATTTTTGTTTCTGTCAAAAGCACTATCATAAAAATTGTTCCCAAAATGGAATGAAGCTTTAAAAGCCATTCTGGAATGACTTTCGCAGCAAAAGTGACTGGGTTATATTTCTGGAATCTCCCGTTTATAGGTCGTATTTTATATTTTTAACGGTGTGCAGTTTGTGGGGCTCTGGAGATAGGACTTTTGTGGTTTCTTTTAATGGACTTTTTATTTGAGTTCCGCAAAAGATAAGATTATGGCAATAATTAAAGCAAAATACAAATAATTATTAGGGTGCTGAAGCTTATGGATTTAATATTCGAAATAACTTTAGGTCGTTCGATGTCGTCGAGTGGGAGTTTGTGAAAAATGCGATAAAAAAGTAAGTATCTTCGGAAGTTTTTGGCAGATCAGAATTGCTAAGTTGTTTATTATATAAAGAATATTTTAGATATAAATCAACTTGATGGTTACTAACACAAAGGGCTACTGTAAGAGCCGTATAAGCCTTAATTTTATTCGAAGTCGTTGGTTTTAGATCAGTTGGAGCAATAGCTATAATATTTCATATAGTCTATTATAATTTTTATGTTATATTATTAATATAAAACTAGTAAATTTGCACTGGGGATCCAATCAATTGTCAGCTACAGTCAGTCATTGAAATTAAACTTTTTGTATATAATCCAAGTAATTATAAATTATGATCTGATGCACTTCTGATCTGACATCATAGTTTTTTACTATCATCATAATTCGCTCAACAATCCGTTGTGGATCTTGGCCTGCTCACAAAGAAGTCGCCACTCTTGTCGACTTCTGGCAACTTCCCTCCATCTTCTGATCCTTAGAATCTGTAGGTCTTTTTCTACATCATCAATCCATCTCTTTGATGGTTGTACTTTGCTTCTTGTGCCCTCTGGTTTTGAGGGCACAAAATGTTAATCTCTTCGTTTATTCGTGATCTGGCATTTTTGAAAGAATTTCTTCAGTTTCGAAATATGACTATTTGCTGGGTGAAAACTATTTTTTTAATTTTCTTTGATTTATAATAAGAAATTTAACTTATACATTATTTGCATTTATATATCACCTAGCTCTGATGTTGAACTATTTTTTCAGAGCCTGCTAAATTTGTTAGTTATTCTGCCCATTAAAAGCAGAAACATTTTATGTTGCGATTTTAATATTGACTACTTTGCTGTTTGTGCGACCCAACTGTCTTTGGTAACTATTTTTGAATCATATGGTCTCACAATGCACGTTAATTCTCCAACAAGAATCTCAAAAACATAATCCTCAACAATTGATTATGTGGTTTCTGATTTTCCACCCGCTGACGTCCATTCTACAGTTATTAGTGGGGGGCTTTCTGATCATGAAGCGGTATATACCAAGTTTAGCAGTCTAAACACACCCCGCTCAAAAACCCGACGATTAGGTAGGATTTTTTCCACTCAAAACTTTCGTAAATTCTATAATTCATGCTTGACTTCTGACTGGAGTTTTTCTTCTGGGGTTATTGACTGTAATGTTAATGATTTTCTAAATAGACTATCTATTTTGAATAAAGCATTTTCTCTATTAAACATCAGGCCAAAATATTACAAACCTTGGTTTACCAAAGGCATTCGCATTATCTGCGAAGAATATACGTTCTCTGCTATATATATATATTAAAAAATTTAATGACAGTATCCCCATCTCTGATTATATCAATAAGTACAGAAAATGATATCTAAAACTACTCAAAGTAGCCAAAAAATCCTACTTTCATAATCGCCTAACAAGCTCCAAAAATATTTCAAAAGAAACTTGGTCAATTTCAAAAGAAATAAAATCAGAACAGCGAATCAAACCTTTTCTTTTCCTAACCCCGAAAATCTAAATGATTACTTTGTTAATGTGAGTAAAAATATAACCTCAACCATTTCACCACAACAAGATCCAGTTTCCTATCTCCCTAATTCAAAAAACATTGCTGATACCTTTTTTTTAAGATCAGTTGATAAGACTGAACTCATTCGAATAATTCGTAGTATAAAAAGCACATCGTCCTGTAGTACACTGTACTACTGTGTACTGTAGTATGGAAAAAGAACGAAAAACTGTTTCATTAGTCTTTTCTGTTATAATCATCATGGCAATTGAAATAAATGCTAAGGTTCTCAGTTCTCGGTAGACTTTTGAAAGTCAAAGGGTACTAAGAATCCCTGGGAGGAATTTGAAAATTGGAACATTTAACGTAAGAAGTCTTGTTCAAACCAGTACATTATATAATATAATAATTTGATACTCTCCAAACCAAGTCAAAATATTGTTGGATAAACTTACCAATGATCAATCCCTAGCTTTATTCATCTGTCAAAAAGAGCGATTATGCTACAACTGCATACCCTTAAAGTTAAAATGAATATAACACAAGTATATGCACCTAGAGGTTAGAATGAAGACAAAGATATCAAAGAATTTTACACAATTTCTATTGATCAAATATTAAAATATGTTAAAAACCGTGAAATACATAATATAATGGATGATTTCATTGCCAAAGTAAGCAAAGGGAAATACAAAGATTTCATTGGAGAACATGGTCCTGACGAGCGCAATGAAAGAGAAGAAAGGTTGGTCGAATTTATTCAAGAAAGAGAATTGGTAATAACAATTGCTTTATAGAAGATTCCGACGAGAAAATTATATACTGAAAGTCGCTGAAGGATACACAAAATACAATCCTATTAATAATCATCATTTTGGCTTTAAAACTCTGTGTGGGTCCTAGCCTTTCCAAGAATTCTCTTCCAGTCGTCCTTATCCATCGCCTTCCTCCGCCAAGCACGTATTTCCATATTTCTCATATCTTGGTCTATGTTATCTAGGAATCTTATTCTGGGTCTTCCTCTTCTTCTTTGACCAATAGGTCTATCAAGGAACGTTTTTCTAGCTGGGTCGGTTTGCTCCATCCGCATTACATGGGATGGAGCAAACCGCTTATCTTAATGTGTTTTAAACGATATCTGGTTCCTGGTATATTTTGTAGAGTTCGAAGTTGTATCGTCTTCTCCAGACACCATTTTCATTTACCGCTCAATAGATTCGCCTTAGTATTTTTCTTTCTAAACATCCTAACATGTTTTCATTGATTTTTGTTAGACTCCAGGTTTCTTAACCATATGTTAGGACTGGGCGTATTATTGTTTTGTAGAGTTTTACTTTTGTATATCTTGCTATAACTGTATAGCATCTATTAGCCGTGCAAATTCTGCGTTTTATTTCTGCGGTAGTGTCATTTTCAGTATTGACGAGGGTTCCCAGGTATACAAATTCGTTAACGGCTTCGATGACGTCGTTTCTATAACAAGTGGCCGTAGTATTTGTGGTTGCGTACCTATTTTCATGTATTTCGTTTTATTAATGTTTATTATTAATCCCATTTTTGTAGCCTCTTCCTTTAGTGCTACATACGCCTTTCGTGCTGCGTTTTCCGTTTTTCCAACAATATTGATATCATTAGCATATGCTAGGATTTGCACAGATTTGTTATATATTGAACCAGTAGTTGTGATTTGTGACATACGTATTACTTTTTTCAGAGCTAGATTGAATAGTGTGCAGGAGAGTGGGTCTCCCTGACGTAGCCCGTTATTTGTATTAAAAGGTTCAGAGAGTTCCCCCTGGATTCGTACTCTGCATTCAACTTTTTCAAGGGTTAGTTTGGTTAGACTTACCAACTGATTTGGTACTCCTAGGTCTAGCTTTGCTCTAAACAATTCTCTTCTATTTACAGAGTCGTAGGCTGCCTTGTAGTCCATAAATATGTGGTGCGTGTCTACACCGTATTCCAGTGTTTTCTCTAGAATTTGTCTTGAGTTGAAATCTGATGAATTGTTGATTTACAACCTCTGAAACCAGCCTGGTATTGTCCTATTATTCGCTCTGCATATGGTGCCATACGATGGCATAGTATATTGGAGAATATTTTATACGCTGTATTTAGGAGTGTAATTCCTCGATAGTTAGAGCATTCAAAGATATCTCTCTTTTTGTGTATGGTGAAAAGTAATCCAATATTCCAATCACTGGGAAGGGACTTCTGTATCCATATTTCTTTTATAAGCTGCTGTAGCGCTAGTATGATATCGTGGCCACTTCTTTATATAATTCCGCTGGGAGATTATCTATTCCGGGTGATTTTTTTCTGGCTAATTTGTTTACAGCGTCTTTAACTTCCAGAATTGTTGTTGGATTCTCCTCCCTCTCGTTTACTCCTCTTACCTCACAGCTTACATCTTCCGAGTTTTCTTCTTCTTCCTCTAAATTAAGTATCTGGTTAAAATATTCCGTCTATCGATTTAGTACGTCTGTTCTTGTTGTTAATAGATCGCCATTCAAACTTCTATTAAAGTACTACTAAAGTACTTTTAAAGATAAAATCCTAAAGATAAAGTACTAAAACTTAACTGTTTTTAAATGGTTTCCTGAAAGAATTTTAGTAGTAAATAAACTAAAATCATTTCATCAAACTTCTTATTATGCATCGAATATTAATTAGTTTTTTCTTTCTAACTTTACATTTTTTATTTATTCGTTCAAGTCTGAGTAATAATTGTTTATCTAGCTTGAATATTATTTATTATTGATCTTATGTAAGGGTGTTGTAAATACCATTGCGCCAGTTTTCTTAGATGAACATTTACAATAAACCACAAATCTCAAGGTAATAGCGTTTACATTGAACATTTCTCGATCAAACGATGCGAATTCCCTTCTTTGTCTGTTATAACAATGATTAGCCATGCAGTTCGGCTTTGATTATTCAAATGCGCAATAAATGAAGAGTGATAACTCTGCGAGAATTATTGGGTATCAGAAATGAAATGGTCACGTCCCGACCTCGCCCCGGCTCGCGATCCGTCTCTTTCGCTCGACCTGCCGCATACTGAACAGGTGTTATCGCTGACTGATGATGAGCTTTTCCGTATGAAAGTCATGAACGCGGATAATACGCTAAGATTATTTTTGTCGATACGAGAGGTGCTCAATAAATTGTAAAATTGGAGAATGTTAAATGGAACAATTGAAAAAGCTGCAGGCGATCCAATCATAAAAGTAAGGAACAGAAACGGTATCCAATGTGGAATCAAATCTAATTATAGAATTATTAAATAGGTAAAAAGAAATAAGAATAAGACTTGCTCACATTCAATTAAAAAACTCACAAAAAATAAATAGATTGTAAGTAAGTCTTATTCTTATTTCATTTTATCTATTTGAAATTGACTCACACAGGCAACATATTTAAGATCTTATAGAATTAGTCTATAAACCCATCGAGAAAAAAAATTTAAGCAGTCCAGAAGTAGCTTAATTCTACAGGCAGTTAATAGCATAGTAATCATGCTGAATGACTTGACATCTGAGTGTAAAGCATCGAGCAATAAGACAAAAGAGGGAATCTAATCCTTATGAAAAGGAGACCAAAAAAGTGGCCTCTGATGGCGGACATATCCGGAAATGCGAATGCGCGAAATTTAAATTTTCCGACACTTATCAACAGTAGCTATATAATATTTTTCAGAATGTGTCTTAGACGAGAAAGTTTTAATTAATTATTAATGATAAGAGTCTAAAATGCGACACAATTGTTAAAAAACTTCAATATAAATAAGATTTCATGTGACATTTGGGACAAACAATAACATAACCCAACTAAATTTGATGTCAAACAAGGAGAGAGACTCTCTATCCTTGTTTAAAGTGGCCTCTAAAGATCGCACTTCCTGTCTAACAATATGTTTGCCCCCACTACCTTTACATTCCCTCTATTGTCTTTTTGCTCGATGGTGTAAAGTCTAGTTAGATCTTTTATCATTTTCTCTAGACTTAATAGATTTCTAACCACCTTTTGTCGCGGTTTGCTCCTTATATTTTGTCCATTATTCCTCTATGCATAGATTTTCATCAATTCCTAATAAGTTTTTGCTAAAGGTTTGCACAAGGGTTTAGTTATGTCTGACTGTTCCGGATTTTACAACATCATTGTTGCATTTTGTGCTTTTTGTACCGTGGTCTTTTTTGAAGTTCGATATCTATCTAATTAGCCTTCTTCGGTCCATCTTTGGACATAGGCCTCCCCAATCCTTTCCATTCTTCTCTGTCGCTACAGTCATCCATCTAGAGCCACGTGCTTCTTGATATCATCTGCCCATCTCATTTGGGGCCTTCCTCTGCTTCGTTTATATTCCCACGGTCTCCAACTTATAAGAATTTTGTTCCATCGGTCTGCTTTTTGTCTTATATTGTGTCCGGCAAATCTCCATTTCAATTTTGCAACTTCTTGTCTAACATCCCTCACTTTTGTTTTCTCTCTTATCCACTCGTTTCTCTTTTTATCCATTAGTCTTATGTGCAACATTTGTCTTTCCATTGCTCTTTGGGTTTTTATGATTTTGTCCATGGTTGCTTTTGTAGATGTCCACGTTTGGGAACCATAAGTAAGAACAGGGAGTACGCATTGATTATATACTTTGGTCTTACGATGCTGTGGATATCTTTTGTTTTTAAGAATGTAGCTTAGTTTGCCAAATGCCGCCCATGCCAGTCTAACTCGTCTCTTGATCTCTGCTGTTTGGTTCTCTTTGTTAAGTTTTATAGTTTGACCAAGATATATATAATCCTTAACTTGTTCTATTTCATCTTGTCCGATTCTCATTGTGATGTCTTCATCTGTATTTGTTATAATTTTGGTCTTGCTGTAATTCATATTAAGGCCTATCTTTCGAGCTTCTACGTCCAGTTCTTTCATCATTTCAAGAAGTTCGATATACAGGCTCTAAATTTTGTTCTAACTAAAAAGTGATGTCTAAATAAGTTTTTTTACATACTCTTACATCCAATAATACGTCAGAGCGATAGACTCATTCTTCTTAAATGGTCTAAAAGAGATCTTTAATATCTCATAGAATGGATCCTTTTCATCGTTTTCTTTATCTTTAGTGACTGCATGGATATTTTTGATGCTGTAATTACCTTCCCATTGGTCTATATTTTGCTATAATTGGACATATTGGGACAAAAACTATAATTGTAGATTTAAATCTTTTATTCGACAAAATTCCCATGACAAAAATGTGATCTTTATGGTCGTATATAATATTATAAGAGAGATAATTATGCAGGCAATATTTATTCTGGTTTTATTCCGATTTGTAGCCTTTTGGCAATTTTCGCGAATTAAATTTTTTCAAGTGATTTTGTCAA
The DNA here is from genome assembly GCA_918026665.1 of Diabrotica balteata. Classification (NCBI taxonomy): domain Eukaryota; kingdom Metazoa; phylum Arthropoda; class Insecta; order Coleoptera; family Chrysomelidae; genus Diabrotica; species Diabrotica balteata. The sequence continues at coordinate 205,489,780 of OU898276.1, read as the reverse complement.
AATTTCGTAAGCGAAAATTGCCAAAAGGTCACAAATCTGAATAAAACTAAAAGACAATTTTGTCGGTAAATAATTTTCTCTTGAATGATATTCGACAAGACTATTTTACGACACAATTAATGTACCATGTCAACGAGACGTAATCTTTATTTATTTGTTAACAATATTAAATGTACAATTATTATAAGCTATAGTAGTTTGTCCATTCTATTTTACTAAAGCATGATTTTGTGTAGATAATATTGACCTGTAGCATTTGGGAACTCGAAGGTCTAGCTTCATTTTTTGTTCTGAGATTTTCGATCAAATTTTGGTGGTGACTGAAATCTAGCTGCAGATATGGTTTTAAAGAGCTTATATTTGAGTAACCCGTTAATTTAATTAACTCCTGTTCAGAAACACCTTGTTTAAACAAGGTGTTCCAAGAACCATGAGAATGGTTCTGCCCACTTAGATACAGAGTTGATTCCAATTGGACAGTTTTTGAACCAAGATCCATTCCAGTTGAGGTGAACGGTATGAAAGAGTCTTCTTCTTCTTCTTCTTGTAGTGCATATCCGTTTTGGATGTTGGCGACCATCATGGCAATCTGCACTTTGCACACTGCTGCTCTAAAAAGATTTGTGGTTGTTGTGTTGAACCACGTTCGTAGATTTTTCAGCCAGGAAATCCTTCGCCTTCCTGGTCCCCGTTTTCCTTCTACTTTTCCCTGCAAGATTAGTTGCAGCAGTCCATATCTTTCGCTGTTCCTCATGATGTGACCGAGGTATTCGATTTTGGCTGTTGTTTTTATTGTGGTTAACAGCTCTTTTTCTTTTTTCATTCTCAACAGAACACCCTCATTAGTAACGTGGTCGGTATACGATATCTTCAGGATGCGACAATAAAGCCGCATTTCAAAAGCCTCAATTTTCTTGCAGGTGGCGTCTGTGAGAGTCCATGACTCAACTCCGTACAACAGTATAGGAAAGATGTAACATCGTGTTAACCTGATTTTTAATGGCATTGGTAAATCAGAACATTTGAATTACTTACCCATTTTTTGAAATTCAGATCTTGCTTTCTCTGAAAGAGTCTGCCTTGAAAAATTTTTGCTCTTATTTTTTCCATTAATTCCAAAACAAATTTAATTGGGCATAAATTTTCGTTTGATGAATTTCTTACCAGCCATTTGCTGCTTGCTAAACTTTTCGAACCGCCTTGATTTGTTTTCTTCAAAATTTGTTTGCATCAAATTCCTTCTTTTTTCATTTCCACCAAATGAAATATGGAGAGAAAAAAAAATCCCACAACAATGGAAGAAAAGTATAATCTGCCCTATTCATAAAAAAGGAGACAAACTGTTATGCCAGAATTATAGAGGCATCTCTTTACTTTGTTCGGGATACAAAATACTCACAAACATTCTTAATCGAAGACTTCAACCCTCACTGAAAAAATTATCGGGGAATATCAAGCAGGGTCCAGGCAAAATAGATCTACTATTGACCAACTATTTACAGTTAAACAAATACTAGCCAAAGCATGGGAATATGACATAGACGTCTACAATCTCTTTGTAGATTTCAAGCAAGCCTATGATTCAATAGATAGAACAATACTACCTAATATATTACAAGAATTTGGCATACCATCAAAATTAATAAGACTAGTGCAAATGACAATGACAGAAACAGAAGCACATGTATGTATTCAAGGACAGATCACTGATGCGTTTATGACAACGCAAGGACTGAAACAAGGTGACGGACTGGCTCCAACACTTTTTAATCTTGTTCTTGAATATGTAATTAGACGGTTGACGGTGAGCAGAAATAACATACTTACAAACAAATCTACCCAATTAGCAGCATACGCAGATGACATAAACATAATGAGCAGAACAAAGACTGCGGCAGAAGAAACCTACGTTCAGTTGAAACAGAGTTCAGAAGTTGTAGGACTAACAATAAATACAAATAAAACAAAACTACTCATACAAACCAGATCAAATAGACAGGCGCAACAACAACAATTTATAGACGATATAGAATACGTGAATAGATTCACGTATTTAGGAATTGATCTGGTCGAAAATAATGAAGAAGAACCGGAAATAAATAGAAGGCTTATGCTGGCAAACAAAGCCTATTTCGCGATGGGCCACATATTCAAATCGCGAGACGTACACCGGAAAACAAAACTCCGGGTATATAAAACAATAATCCGACCAATAGTAAGTTATGGGTGTGAAACATGGGTTATAACACAGAAATCTACCAATGCATTAGACGTGTTCCAAAGAAAAATATTGCGTAGAATACTGGGTCCAATAAAGGAAAATAACAACTGGCGAATTAGATATAATAACGAAATATACGAACAATACACTGAACCAACACTGGCACAATACACTAGACTGCAGAGATTACGATGGGCAGGGCATGTGGCCCGCATGCATGAGAACAGAATCCCCAGAAAATTACTAAACGCAAGAATGCAAGGAAAAAGACCTGTTGGAAGACCAAAAAAGAGATGGGAAGACGAGCTAGATGAGGATGCCAAAAATCTCCTAAAAACGCGTTCATGGAAAAGAACAGCAGTAAATAGAGATGTTTGGAGAGGTTTAATGAAGGAGGCCAAGGCCTGGCTTGGGCTGTAGTGCCATTGGATGGGGAAATTCCTTCTGGAAAAGTGAATCTTGCAGTTTACGGCTTCATTGCCTCTCTTCAGCAAAGGTGAAAACACTTTTTTTGTACTCCATCGGGGGGTTCCTCGCCGTAGCTTTGGATGATTTTGAATAGTTCTTTAGTCAATAATGCTTTTGAACTGAGTTTTATTTTTTCTTGGACACTTTGAGGTGCCTTCGCTTGATATCTCTGGCCAATCTTGCGCATTTGAAAAATATATCTGTGAAAGGGCCGATTTTTATGCCGTAATCCGTAAAATACTTTTCTTGTACTATTTTTGCTGTAGTATTCCACATTATTTTTACATACGACTCTTTATAGTCGTTGCCAGTGCCTTTTTTCATGTTATAGGCATAACTCTCGAGAGTTTTTGCTAGTTTCGTTATGGTAGTACCGTTCCCGTCATATGGTACAGTTATATTAAAAAAAAGGGTACAAGTATTAGAAAGAGAAGTTAACGTCATCGTATTTGTGTAAAACCGGCTGGGATTTTTGGAGGTTATCAAATGTCACAGGTTATTAAAAATATAAATCATTGGCGTTGAGCATTAATTAGACGAAACCATTTTTTCAACAATTATATAAAGAATAATTTTATTGACTGTTACAAATAGAATTTAGTATTTGGTGATAGAACCGTCTGCTTCTATAACTTTGTTTAGTCTATTTGGCATACTTTGAATTATATTAGATATCATATTTGGATCAAGATCTTTCCAGCACTCTAAGATTGTATCCCACAATTGATCTGAATTTTGTGGCATACAATTTCTTTTATATATTTTTTTAACAATTATGCCCCAAATGTTTTCAATTGAATTTATATCTGGACTGTGCGCAGGCCATGGCAATACTTCCAGGTTTTGCGTTTGAAACCAATTCCTTACGGCATGGGCAGTGTGGACTGAACAATTATCTTGTTGATATATAAAAGTATTATTAGGATACAATTGCTCAATAAAAGGGAGCATTACGCGTTCCAAAACGTTAATGTAATTGTCGGCAGTAAATCTTCCCTCTAATCCCCAACAAACACCAGGTCCATGTATACTAATCCAACCCCATACATTTACAGAAAAACGTCCAGATTTATTATGAGAGTGAATATATCGTTCTTCAAACCTAGTATTGGCTGAACGATAAACACGGATTTGACCGTTATAGTCGATTGAAAAGTCTTTTCATCAGTAAAAATGACGTTGTTCCAAAATTGTGGGTTGCGGTAAATATAGTTTAGTGCAAATATTACTCTTGCTTGCCGATATTCAACAGTTACTAATGTTTTTTTAGCAGCTGGTCGGTTTTATAATTCAGATTCAATGATCCTTCTGCTTACAGTAGGTTGGGCACCACGAAATCCGTATGAATCCTTGAATCCTTCGACGTCGCAAATGGATTATCTCTTAAGAATTGAACTAAAGCAGTATCTTGTTGAGGAGTAGATACTTTGGAACGCCCTGAACCAACTCTTCTTTTTAATGATTGTTGTTGGACCCATCGTTGCTTAATTCTGAAGATTGTTTTCAAATTTCTATTATAGAAATTTGCTAGCGCACGAATTGACCATCCTTCTTTCATTTTCGTAATTATTTGAGCCTTTTCAATCTCACTTAAATGACGAGGCATATTAATTTTTTTATTGTACGTAACGTTAAACCTTCTATCAAATTAAACCTCTTTGACGCCTATGAGTTGCATTTTTGATCACTTATGACATTTGATAACCTCCAAAAATCCCAGCCGGTTTTACACAAATAGGATGACGTTAACTTCCCTTTCTAATACTTGTACCCTTTTTTTTTAATATAACTGTACAACTCTTATAATCAAAAATCATGTTTTTTAAGTTGTGTATGTTGATCTTGTCACATGTGTCATGTGACACATACATCTAACCAAGGCTATGTGACAGACCACCAGTTTTGAGTATACTCAAAACTTAAACATTATGGAGCACTGTTGATCACATTAAATTTGTTTAAACATGCATTCTAAAAAATTCTCTGTTTTTGTAACAGTAAATTTTTAAGGGAGCGGAGTGTTAACCCACTGCCGAACCTTCAACTTGGAGGTTCAGAGATTCTTTTGTGAGGATACCAAAACCTTACTATCATTTCTATATCATACGTACCGTAGTTTGTAGTGATAATAAGGATTTTTTTTTTAAGCTAAAATACCTTTCTATCTTTTATTCAGCACTTGTTTGTTTTCGCATGTATCATTTATATTATTTCATGAATTTTTCCAGTGGTAGTGATTTTACAACTTGTAAGCCATATTTAGCTTATGACATTTGTTTATTTGTCAATATCATTAGTTAAATTATAAGTGATAAAAAAAATCATAAAACAATTAAAAATGTATTTGAAAATTAAAATGCGAGGAAATTAAAAGAAGTTCTTATATATAGAATAAACAATTTATTGTATAATTTTTATAAATTATTATATATATATTTCACATTTTTACAAATATTTCTTTCAATTAGCACAAAAGCATAGTAAACGTTAAATATTGATCATGTTTTCGCCTTTTGGCTTTCCTTCCTTTCATCTGGAGTAAACCACGAAACTTTATCTGAAATAAAAGAAAATTAGTTAATAGAAAGTTGATGTTTCTATAATCACCTATTTGATGGTTTGCACCGTTCTAACGGTCGAGTTCCCCAAGACGTAGCCCTTGGATCCTACGGGATTGATCAAGACTGCGCGGGATTGTTCTAGGTCTGTAGTAGAGCGAAAGGAATTAGAAATTAATACAGAAATACATCAATCACATGCTAAATGTTATTTTATATACATGGTATGTATGTTTTAGTACAGAATATCCAAAAAAAATATATTTAGAGACTATGTAGCCAATGATATTCTCCAGGCTTGAATAATATGCCGAATTCTACAAAGTTATTAATTAATTAAATAGAGCAGCCAGTATATTTTCGCTATAATAATATAGTTTAATAATCGCTGTTCTCACTATATTTTTATAGAGTTTGACACTACTATACAGAATATTTATGAGTTATTACCCTTATGTTGTCCAAAAACTTACATCGGTCAAACTGGTAGAAATTTTAATAAACGAATAGCAGAACATAAAAGGGCTTTCAATAATAGCAAAACAGATTCTACATAAGCACTTCACCTTCTAAATCTAGATTATAATCATTCTTTTAATGATAAATTTAAAATTCTTCACATTCAAAATAAAGGCCTTACGCTATCTTTGTTAGAATCTATGAAAATCAACAAATTAAAAAACAGACACTAGTTCCGAATGATTAACTTGAGACAAACAGTTCTCCTCTCCTCAACGTATTTCATTAAAGACTGTGGAGTGTAAACGCATGCCAAAAATATATCACTTGAGAAAGGCAATCAACCGAAACTGATGTAGTGACAAGAGTTTATATTAAAATTTCGTGGAAGTTTTGAAAACAAATTTTTTAATGTTTTATTGTTACATATTTAAAAAAAATTATGTGTATTTTTTATAAAATATCATTTTGATTTGTATAAAAGACCTTCAGAACAATTTTTGTAAAAACCAACATATTAATTATTTTATTATGTAAAATAATAGTACATTGTTTACCGGTAGGAAAAGCTTAACATTCCTGGACGACTGTGAAGATTGCTAAGTCGAGGCGCAAGCCGAGACTTAGCAACACAGAGTCCAGGAATGTGGCTTTTCCTACGAGGTAAACATACTATTTTTCCGCAAATCGTTTAAAATTCGACAGATATTGATTGATTTAAAAAAAAAAAACGCGATAATTTTATTCCCAAATAAATGGTGCTTTGAAATTCCTAATAAAATTACTTGGGTTACTATGGAAACGTATTGAGGTTGAATTGTCAAACTTGACGCTTATAAATTTAATTGCTGGTGTTCTCGAAAGTAAAATAATAAGTGATGATGAAATTTCCATTCCTGGGACTCCTCCAGAGCTGGTTGAGGCAGTGAATACTGCTTCATTAGAATTATTGCCAAAGAAATCAAGAGAAAAGTACGAAAATGCATACAGACGTTTTATGGATTATCGCATGAGAAAAAATACGAGTTCTTTGTCAGAAAATGTTGTAATGGCATACTTCCTAGACCTTTGTTTAAAGATGAAATCTTCAACATTATGGCCAATTATTCAATGCTGAAGTCAAACCTTGCACTTAAACACAATGTAGATATATCTACATACTCAAAACTTCGTTCTTTATTGAAACGGCAAGCTCAAGGTTATAGGGCAAAGAAATCTTAAGATTTTAACGAAGGAAGAAATTGAAAAATTTATCCAGGAAGCTCCAGATAAAGAAAATTTAATGATTAAGGTAATTTACAAGGTTTTAATTTCTATTTAGATTATAGCTTTATTTATTTTTAGGTGGCTGTAATATTTGGTATTTCTGGGGCCTGTAGAATGGATGAGTTAGTCCGAATGACTGTACACGATATAGAAGACTTAGAATCTAAGCTTTTAATCAGCATACCTGATTCGAAAACCAACAAATCAAGATCATTTGTAATTAATCAGATCTACTTGAATGTTTATCGAAAGTATGTTTCGTTAAGACCAGAAAATATGAACAGTGACCGATTTTTCTTTAAATATCAAAGCGGAAAGGGTTGTAGACAAGTGGTAGGAATTCATCAATTTAGAAAAATGCCCAAAATAATTGCTACTTATTTGAACTTGGTAAATCCGACAGAATATACTGGTCACTGCTTTCGTCGGTCTTCTGCAGCAATATTGGTTGACTCTGGTGCCGACATAACTAGTTTAAAGAGGCATGGCGGATGGAAGTCATCAAACGTTGCTGAAGGATATATCGAAGAATCGCTTAACAATAAGGTTGAGGTGGCAAATAAAATTTTCACAGTACAAAATATTCAACAAAATGACACTTCCACCCTGCATGTTGTCCAAAATGTTTCTCATAGTTCTAAGAGTGTTCCTCCAATGTTCAATAATTGCACCAACTGTCAAATTACTGTAAATATACCAAATTGATCTTAAAAATGTATTCAGCAATGACTTGATGTTTTCAAAATATAAATTAATTCCTTATAAGCAATGTGTTTTCTATCATTTATGTAGAACACTAACAACTGTACGGAAATATCATTTCCTTACAGTAAGCAAATGACATTTCCTTACAGTAAGGAAGTCCTGACTTTTTCTTTAAGAAATTTTGACAGGAATATCAAAATTTCCTGGCGATTTGCCTAAAATACTTATTAATTTATTCATTTTTTATATAAAATACAGTTAGCGATTTTGAAATTAAAAAGATTGTATCTCGTAAAGTACTCTGTATAATAGTAAGAACAGATATTATGAGAGAAATCTAAATGTGAAAAAATTTACAGAGTGCTCTGTTTAAAAAAAAATGTATGTTTGCTTTATCACGTAGTTATTAATCACCTTGTAAAATTTAGCATATTCAGCGTAGGTACGGCAACAGAAGATAACATAAAATGTAAATGAGCACAGAAATGTAAATATGAACTCAAACAATTGACAATAAGAAATGTGAAATGAGAAATGGCAATGTCGATGGGAAATTTTAGTTTTTTCTAAAAAACTTCCTAATGATAATACAGGCTAACGCAATTGAACTGTTACCTATTCAAACAACCATAACTTTTTTGTGTGAATTTATTTTTTATTGATTCAAATGACAAAAATGTGTGAAAATAATCAAAATTTCAGAATCCACTCACATTAGCTCGATGTCGGAACCTTTTGCCTTGACTATGGTCTTCAAACGATCAAAAAACGAGTTGCATATTGCACGAATGTGATATGGCATATTTTTTAGTCCTCATCTTGCTCTCCAAAATGGACCAGATGGAATAGTCCATCGGATTTGCATCTTTTGCATCTGACGAATTCGAAAGACATTGTGTGGATGAAATGAAGTGTGGAACATGGATTATTAACCATTCTTGGTTCACACTAACTTTATGAGATGATGCCGAGTCTTGCTGGAACGTCCATGGTCTACAACCGAAATTCTTGCGTGTCCACGGCTCTTAAGCAGTTTCTAAAACATTTTCCCGATAATAAGTTGCATTGGCTTTGACACCAGTTTCAATAAAAACGATTGGAGAGCGTCCATAGGCGGTTACAGCTGCCGTATCAGTACTTGAAATGGATAATTACTTCGGGTGACCGTTCGTAAATTCAAACTTTCGTAGGTGCGTTCGGTCAAGTAAACACGATCATTTTGGGAGTTTATGAACTGCTCAATATGGAAATTTTTCTCATCAGAGAACACTATGTTCGGAAATTCGCCTAATTCGTGCAGGCGTAAAAACTCCTTTGCTCCTTCAAGCTAAATTTTTTTTTGCTTTGGTGTAAGATTTTGTGCTTTTTGAAACTTGTAAGGCTTGACCTTGAGCTCCTTTTTTCATATTCGTTGCATGCATCGCTGAAATATTTTTAGATCCTTGGCCATTTGATTACCACTACGATGTCGATTTCGCTCAAGTTGAGCCTTCACTTTCTGAATCATTTCAGGTAATGTTGCTGTTTTTTTCGTCCATCACCATAGCGTTTGGTAATGCTACCAGTATCATTATACCGAGTTATGTTGCGATACATAAACATTTTATTCACTTTGAGGTGTTTGAGCTGACGAACAATAGCTGGTTGTGATTTTCCAGCCAAATATAACGCAATCACACTATTACGTTTAAATTCCATTGCGAAACTTTTGTTGTATGTATAAAACTTCAATGCAAATTTTTGACGGCTTATAAACAATATACTAAAGTGTTTCCAGGCCAACTTTGACGTAGCTGTCATTATCGATTTGTCAGATATATCGATGTGAAGTTGGTAACAGTTCAATTGCGTAACCCTGCATTTTATACCTGAACACTACTCACATTGTCGGTTTATTAGAATACCTGATTATTCCAGTCAAAGAAATTTGTTTTCCGCAAATCGCCAGGAAATTTTGACATTCCTGTCAAAATTTCTTGAAGTAAAAGTCAGGACTTCCTTACTGTAAGGAAATCTCATTTCCTTACTGTAAAAAAATGATATTTCCGTACAGTTGTTAGTGTTCTACATAAATGATAGAAAACACATTGCTTATAAGGAATTAATTTATATTTTATATTTATATTTATATAATGTTGAAGATTTCATTTTTAAACAAAGGTCTAGGAAGTATGCCATTACAACATTTTCTGAGAAAGAACTCGTATTTTTACTCATGCGATAATCCATAAAACGTCTGTATGCATTTTCGTACTTTTCTCTTGATTTCTTTGGCAATAATTCTAATGAAGCAGTATTCACTGCCTCAACCAGCTCTGGAGGAGTCCCAGGAATGGAAATTTCATCATCACTTATCGTTTTACTTTCGAGAACACCAGCGTCTCTTAGCAAAGACAATGACGTCGACTTTGCTAAGTATCAAGACAATTACTCTACACACACAAACACAGACACACACTACATTAATAAACTTATCTTGATTGAGACTGGCTGAATGACAATTGTCCAAGCCAAAACACACACACAAAAAAAAAAGTCTCGGCTTGCGCCTCGACTTAGCAATCTTCACAGTCGTCCAGGAATGTTAAGCTTTTCCTACCCGGTAAACAATGTACTATTAATTTTTTTGTCTTTGAGAGATGTAAGGAAAGGTAAATAAAACTATATTTTAATATTTCTTAATAAAATGTTTAGAATTATTTATTGTACTTGGGTTTCAAATTGTCAATGATGAAACGTACTATTTTACGTGAAACCTACGTAAAATAATTCTTTAGCAGATAAGTAAGCCTTGGACGCTGCATATTTAAAAGCGTGCTATTTTCAATCAACACAACACATCAGTTCCAAAGTAAATGTGAATTTTAGTGATTTCGAGTAAAGTATTGGGAAGTGCTTCAATAACCAATATTTCCGAGTTCCAAAAGGTAACAACTCTATAATAACGTTCTGTGAAGATGTCACACATATTTTTTGTCATAAAATGATACTTATTTTAATTCCAAAGTGTAGCAATTTGAGTCGTTTCATTTTGTAACTGACTCCTTTTTCCAAGTGATACATTTTATCAGTTCCAAACCGTAACATTTCTAAATTTTACACTGCAAAATATTATCAACATTGCTTAGACTTGCTTGACTTTTTAAGCTTGACATAGCCAATAATAATAGGTCAATATAAGGTTGAATGTTCGAATAATTCAACTTTGATGGTATACAAGGCAAATATCGAACACAGTAATTAATTAAATCTTGCCCAAGTACTTTCGATCAATAGATCATCCTCAGGGGCATTTCGTCAGTTGTGGCCTATCCGACATGAGTAGAATACACAAAGACAAACAAACACTTTAAAATTTTTAAAAGTGGAGAAGCTACATGTTATATAGAAGCCGGAGACAGAATGGCTCCTCATTTATAGGAGTTTTTATATTAATTTTTATCAAGTTTTTATATTAATTATTACTAAAGATTTTTCTTACCCGTCCAATCAAAGACCATATCATCAGCATACCCTTTCCTCTCGTACAAATCCCTAAATATCTTCCTCAAATAATCATAATCGGGCGTCTCGGAGAAATCCAACTTCCTGACGTATCTCAAGTACGTGGCCCACTCCTCCGGTTGACCTTCGCACAAACTCTCGACCGTCGTGGCTCTTTTCGTTTCGCCGATTTTTTGATATCGCTCCTGTAACAGTTTTTAGCTTTCACTGCTAATTTGGCAGGTGATGGGTTCTAGTTAATTATTCAATTAAGAGTTGTTTGGAGGTAGAAAGTCTTTAATGAATTTGAGATGAATAGGTGTTAGCGTCGGGAGTTTGAGAAAATTGTTAAATGTTTAGGGAGTTTGTTAAATTTTAGAGGTAAATAATAGGACCTGGTTTTATGTTTATTGTCCGTTATAAAGCTTTATTTATTAAAATTGGATTTATAACTACTAAATGGCAATATCTTCTCTAAATCATTACGTAACTTGTTAACTATTTGATGTTAAACTTATCTATGGTAAAAAATTACCGATCTTTTTAAAAACTGCAATAATTATATCAATATTGACTATTATTGAGAAAACCAAAGAGATTGTAAAGTAAAAAGTCTATATAAGTTACAGAAAGCACAAATATGCCATTTTCATCATTATCTTTTCCCTGTCCATATGCAGGGTGGTCTAACTAATTACATTTCTTTATAGGTGTGCCCGCTACTATGTAACCGCAATTTTTCCTTTAATCTCCGCTACAGATGGTTAAATGCTATGTATGCATATTGATATACGGCATGGAAACATGGACGTTAAGATTACCTTTCATTAATAAGTTGGAGGGCTTCGAAATATGGACGCTGCGAAAAATGTTCCGCATACCATGGACAGATAGGGTGAGAAACGAGGAAGTCCTTAGAAAGGCAAATACTGAGAGAGAACTACTCAATTTGATCAAGGTACGAAAAATAGGGAAAAGGGAAAAAAATACGCAATCCCTCAACTAATCATCCAGGGAAAGATTGAACGCAAGAGAGGAGTAGGTCGTAAACAAATGTCATGGCTACGGAGAATAAGGAACTTGACAGGCATAAATAACATTGGATATATTTTCTTCTTCTTCTTCAGTGTCTTATCCGGTCCGGATGTTGGCGATCATCAAGGCTATCATGGTTTTGTTGACTGCTCTGCGAAACAGCTCTGCTGATATATTTTGCATGCCGTAAAAGACAGACGTCTGACCTTAAGATAATTCGCCAATGCACTATAGGTGCACGACACTATAAGAAGAAGATAGGTGTGTCTCTTTTGATCGTAAAAATATTAAGCACATTTACAAATGTTCCTTATCTCTTGATTTCCTATGATATTTTCTTTTGCCTTTCCCTTAAATTCTTTCAAGGAATTGATCACCCAGCTTACCTTTATCTTGGATCTATATCTCAGCTGATTCTATAATAATTTTCAATAGATATTTACATCTTATAATACTGAAGGATCTTTACAATCGGTTCTGCACCCTTACATTGCAATATACTATCGAAAGATTTTATTTTACCAGTTTTATTAAATACACAGGCATATTGAATTTTAATTCCTATTTAAATTCTAAGAAAAATTATGAACAAACATTTATGCTTCCCGTCAGCATTCATACACCAAACTACCAATATCCCAATAGAAAGCAGAATCTAGTCTCTTAGAAAGAGATATTTACTAAGAATCATAAAGAACTCCAAGACCAGAGCAAAAGAAGTTCTAAAAACTTTCTACCATCGCCAAGGACACATGTTCACTAAATTTCCTAAGCAACAAGTTCTATTTCTGTCAGCTAAGCTTCTCAACTTAGCAGGCCACGAACTTTCTTATGAGTACTATACCGATCTAGAAGATAATCCTCTAAAATATCTCAGATAATAATCAGTTAAGCCGAAAACGCTCAATTCAAGAGCCGTTTTCTAATCACACTTCATATTCTCTTTGTCTTCTCTTTAGCAACTCTGACTGTCAAAAGCAAACGTTTCTGATGCCCCACTTTAGACTCTAGTAAAAAAAATCGTAGAAGAAGCATAAACCCAAATGAAGTTGTCATAACTAGTTCTGATCTAAACAACTAAAGGATGGTTAGTAATTTTAAATTATTATTTTTTTAAACTGACGTTATAAATAATAATATTATGTAATATAAACTAAGCTTAGGGTTGAGAATAGATCGCAGATTGGAAACTCTCCAGGCAGGTATGTGAGTTGTATTCAGGTAATGTAGAGTACCAACATCGAAAAGATTATAATAACTATATACTATAAACTAAGATTACTTAGTAAAGTTACAGTTTTGACTCTTTCGACTTTCGAAACTTCAAGATGTATCGTTGCCAGGTTTGGCTATAAAGGAGACGACCGTAAAAGTGTTTAAATATATTTTTACGGATCATAGTTTTGCACTATTATGTACTCAGGTAGATAACCTGTGGTTCCTCTCCTACTAATCAGGATTACTATCGTAACGACATATCTATGGGTGGACATCAATGCTTGATGAATTCTGCTTCGCAATAATAGAAAGAGTTCCTATGAATCCAGTTATTTGTGTGGCAACTTTTATGATACCTCTTGCTAAAAATTTTTAAGCCAAAAGGATTGACAGACCGTTCTTTCACAGCTCCTATGCATCAAAATTAAACCAACTTTTGCCATTGTCGAGATTTCTGTCCCCGTTAAGCTGGTCTTATGACACCTGAGTCCTCCTTTAACGTTGACTAAACAAATCATGCTGGAAGTAAATCGTAAAAGCAACGCTGTTTGGATACCAAAAGTCCAAACGTACGTAACATACCGTAACTTTATTTATTTATATACGGCATCCATTTACTTACAATTTTTTACCAAAGTTTTTAACCAAATTTAAGTCTGACAGTGTCCTCGAATACTATAGGTAATTTGACGCTCGAAGCAAAACAACTGCTGAGTAAAAATAAAATAACCATGAAATGGTTTGATATTTTGTCATTGGTTAATTTTTTCCTTACAAAAACAATTCTAGTATTTTCTATTATGTTATCGTGTTATTTATAGAGACATTCTCTTTAACTGTCCAAAACAAATTACTCCCCTACCAGTTTTAACCACAAACTTTTTTAAACTTCTTAAATATAATTTTAATAAAATTCTGTATACTGATGCTTCTAAAGATGAACTGCGTATTGTTTGTATAGCCACTAATACAAACTCTTCTCTTAAAACCTTCACCGACTATTGTATATATGTAGCTACTGTAATGATTCATTATTTTCTATGAATCTGATAAAAAAGTATCAAGATTCACATAGCACTTATTGTCACCATACCTTGAATGGAATATCGGGAACATTCATATTGGTCCTCTCACACTTGAAATAAGACGGAAATAGATAATTTCTGGAAATAAGACGGCTGATCGTACTGAAAAACGTGTTGTAGCTTTAAACCAAAATCTCAAAAAGATAACGAAAAACGATTTAAGTATAATAATATTGATAAAATAAACGATGGAGTAGAACGCCGTCGACTAAACCATAAACAGTTTTAAATTGTCTAAAATGAAAAGGTCTCCGCATTGATTACACTGACCAAGTCACATTATCATTGCCATCATTGTGTTTTAGTTTTATCTCTTTACAGTCCATTTATCATGCCCGAACTTCTCTGACAAATGGGAACAAAAAGACACAATCTAAAGAAAAACCCAGAAAATCTCATGGTTGCCAGATACTTCAAACGGTATCCTATAATATTCTATAATATTTTTTTTGATTGAGTTTAATGCGTCTACAACTAATGGTCATTGGCATGGTACAGTGAATTTTAGTCAGGTGTGTAGTGTATGTGTAGAGTAATTGTCTTGATACTTAGCAAAGTCGACGTCATTGTCTTTGCTAAGAGACGCTAATTGTATCCGAACGTCTGCGGTTCCTCCGGTGAGTACCGATCGCACAAGGATAGAAATTATTTTCATTCATTAATTTTTAATAAACAAAAATTTCCACCCAGGTGAGATTCGAACTCACGACCTTTAGGTTCAAAGGTAGGCGCTCTTACCACTAAGCCACAGAGAGGGTTATATAATATTCAAAATTGAAATATTTTACTGTAAATCCAAAACGTTCCTTTCTGTACATTGTAATCTATCTTTTGTGATTTCTTATTATCTTTTTGTCATTTGTACCCTGTAACTATAAATTGTAACTATATTGGTGAACCATTAAACTTAAATGAAATAAAATAAATTTTCCACCAGAAATACATTAATGTTTTACTGTGACTTTAAAACGAAAGGTAAATTAATTGATATTATTTGCATTTCTGGAGGCAATTTTGAATTAAAGCTATTAAAAGGATAAACAGGCTGCAAAAATTCCAATAATAGGATTAAATTAAAGCTTCCCTCACTGTTTTTAACTTCGTAATTTTAAAAAGAAATTATTGTTCTCCAGTCTGGACTTTAATTGGGACTTTTATGTAGACTGTGTGCATTAGAGCACTGGGAGATATGATTTTTTTGCTAGGTTACCAATTCGAACGTTTAAAAAGTACTCTAAACTAAAACGACTTTGTTAAAGATTGAATAGATATACGAATATAATATATAAATTTATTGTATGATCTATGTCGTTACTTACTGGACTATTACCTTTAAAGTATCAGCTTTGAGGCCCTGCCACGGCAGCGAGCCCCTCAAAAAGTACATGAACATGTGTCCCAACGCCTCTAAATCATCTCGCCGGGACTGCTCTCGACCCATATGGGTGTTTATGCTCATGTAACGGGCTGTGCCCGTTAAAGATTTATGTTCCCTGAAACGCAACATTTAAATTAGCCGATGACAGACTGGCCGGAAGAAAAATTAAACGACGCGGGATGGTACAGGTCACGCGGCGCAAAATAGAGCTGATATATTATTTACTCTGTAAACGGGAAAAACTTTACGGACGTTGCGGTGTCGTTGTGGTTGGATTCAGTTGGGAGTATATCATGAAGATAAATATAAACAGACGTACACGTTGAATTAAAAAAAAACAGATTAGCTCGAATAAAATCTGTTTTTTTTTAATTTAAAATGGTGTCAAGGTAAGAAAGACGAATTAGTAAGTACTAGAATTAGAAGACCAGATCTTAATACAAGAGAAATTCGCCAATTTAATAACAAATGTGAAAACGGTTAAAATTAATATGACAGAAACAATAATTAAAAAGCATAAACGGAAAAAGAAAGTGCAACATAAATTTAATTTTGAAAAACTACGAAAATTTTGAGGTAGCACAGGATTATCAAAAGGATATTTAGGAAACCTACGCCAAACAAGATAATACTAATGAAATCGTAGGCTTCCACGTCCAGAGTCAGAATTATAATTTATTCGTCTTCCAGGTTTGGACCGTGTCATTTGTGAGTGACCCAAAAGTGGGTTCATCTCGACGTTTCGCTACAATTGTATGTAGCTTCTTCAGGAGAACAAAGAAAAATAAATCAAAAGACAGGAAGATGGGTAGTTAGCAACGGTAACTCAGTTACTCAACGCAACCAGAGGCGAATACTAACTACCAAGATGGGCATATGGTCACAGTAACTCAACTACTTAACGCAGCCAGAGGTGAAAACCAAATGCCAGGACAGGGATTCACGTCCAACAGCTCAGAACACTAACGCGTCGAGAGGCGGAGAGTGAATCCGGATACACTCCCCGCCTCTAACTACTACCCCAGGGTAGTTAGCAACCCCGTTGCTAACTACTCATCTTCCTGTCTTTTGATTTCTTTTTCTTTGTTCTCCTGAAGAAGCTACATACAATTGTAGCGAAACGTCGAGATGAACCCACTTTTGGGTCACTCACAAATGACATGGTCCAAACCCGGAAGACGAATAAAGATAATACTACTGTGAGTAACATACAACACAAGTTCTTGAAAATGACAAACGCTATAAAGGAAGAATCGTCGAAGAACATATCAAAAACAAAAAGATTTAGATAAAACCACTGGTTCGATGACGAATGTAGAACAGAGTTCTACAGAAACTTAGTTTTCTAGTGTATTAAAAAAAGATCAAATTTGAGATTAAAAAGTTCGATCGTAACAACAACACGACCTAGAAAGATATTCCAAACAACGAAAAAAAGTAAATAAAATCCTAAGAAAGCGGAATTAAAGCCTATTGAAGAAAATTAGAAGAAAAATTGGAAAAAAAATTTAAAAAGGAATAAAATACATTAAAACTGGGTATCAGGGAAGAACCATAAATGTAAAAGATTAGCAAGGAAACCTGATAATGGACGAAGACCAAATATATGTGAAAGGTGGAAAAAAGATTTCGCAGAGATGCTAAATGATGAAGTGGCTAGTGAAGAAAATTATAATATTCCTAAACCTCAAATAGTAATAGAAGAAATACCAAAGTCCACAAGAGAAGAAATTGAAGAAAGAATAAAAAATTTGAACAATCAAAAAAGCCACGAAGAGAGCGACATTGTGGTAGAAAACTTAAAATATGGAGGAGAGAGCATAATAAATCAACTTAGTGAGCTAATACCAAAAGAGTGGGATGCCGTAGAAATGCCTCAAGAATGGAATAAATCGATTATAATTCCTATACACAAAAAGGGAAATAGAACTGAATGCGCAAACTATAGAAGAATATCCTTATTAGAGGTAATATATAAAGTGCTTGCCATATTAATTAAAAAACGATTAGAAATATACGTAGAGAAGAATTTAGGAGAATACCAGGAAGGATTTCGCAAGGGAAGTGCCAGAAACAATAGAAGGATTGGTAAAAATTACAATTAGACAAACCATTTGTGCTGTGAAATGCCGTTGTATTCAGTCTCAGGAGAATTCGAAGGGAAAAAAGGTGTTCGCCAAGGATACTCGTTGTCTACATTACTATTCAATATAGTTCTAGAAAAAACTGTAAGGGTTAGTGAGATAAATAGGTCCGGCACTATTAAACAAGGAGCACCAATGCTTAGCATACGCTGATGATGTGGTTCTTATTCCAACAAAATGAAATAGAACTGGCAAATATATCAAAAAGACTAATTCGGGAAAGCTTTAAAATGGAACTGAAAGCTAATATTAATAAATCAAAGTACATGGAAATCTCGAGCAAAAAAGAAATAAACCCCAGGATATCCCTTGAATTAGAGATGGAGAATGGAACAGGTGTGCTGCAGTCATGAGCAAAATAATTAAAGCCAAAGATATATCTCGTAATATAAAAATAAAAGTATACAAAACTATAATTAAGCTCACATTACTATACGCTGCCGAGATATGGACTGTGAACAAAACCATACAGAACAGATTGGAAGTATGGGAAAGAAAGATACTTCGCAGAATGTTTGGTGGAAAGGTAGTAGAGGGATAATGGAAAAGACGAACTAATGCAGAAGTGTACCATTTGTATGCTAACCCTACAATAAAAAAAGTGGTGAAAAAACGTAGACTAGAATGGCTCGGACATCTAGAAAGAATGCAAGGTAAAAGACTAGCCAAGAATATTGGTGGGAGAGTACCTGAGGACAAAAAACGAGAGGAAGACCAAAAAAGTAATTAAGAGATATAGTAATGGAAGATAGAGAGATGGAAATCAGAGATTGGAAGATGATAGCTAAGAACAGAAAACGATGGAAATTATCCATCCAGCAATGGACCTAAAACGCCTGTTAACGCTATACATACATAAAAAATTAGAAGAATCAAATAAGAATATTATTACAGGAAAATGAAGTTCTAGTAGTATTAAAACGTAATAATATTAAAAAAGGGGTAAGAAATTCTAGGTTCATATTATAAAACTATATTAAATTTTTTTTTCACGTTTTCTAACATCATATCACCATCTGATTTCGATTTGCATCCCTCTTAACCTTAACAAACAACCTATGATGCTGATTTCCACTCTCACTAACAATCGGTATTCGAGAACGAATGGCTATTTAATATTAAGAAAAGAGGATATGTAGACAATGTTCAATGTATCAATTCTAAAACATATTTAAATACTGCAATAAAACTAAAAAGATGAGAAAAAAGAAAATCGATTTCCTTTTTATGAATATTGGTTTGAATAAATATTCTTCTAGGTCCATTACTTGAAAGAAAACTAAGCTAGCAACTGTTATCCCAAAAATATGGTTGAGTTACTATTACCAGTAATCGTCTCATAATTAAATTATAATGCTTTTAGTAATATTCGGCCGTTACAATGAAAGTTTAGACAGAAACTTACTTATATGGTATATGCTTTCCAGTATCAGGATCTATGTACTCCTTCGCCAATCCGAAATCAATAATATGAATAATCTTATCCTTTTTGGTCCTCCACCGCCCGATCAAAAAATTTTCAGGCTTAATATCACGAAATATTAATCGTTTGCTGTGAACGTACTCCAAACGCGTTATTAACTGGTCAGCTATTAGCAGTACCGTCTTAAGTTTAAATCGTCTGCTACAAACCGAAAAGAGGTCTTCTAGAGTTGGTCCGAGGAGTTCCATCACCAGAGCGTTGTATCTTCCACCGCAAATACCGAGGTGGTATATTTTAGCGATACCTACAATAGTAAAAGTTGCAGCATAAAATGGTACAAAATTTGGTAAACAAAAAGTAAACAAATACCAACACAGACTAGATACATTTACCTTCCTGTTCTCCTAACATTTGATAAAATCTATACTCCAGATGCAACTGCGGCACTTTAGACTTAAGAGGTTCCAATTTAATAGCAACATGCTCGTTGTTGTAGAGGTTCTTTCCTAATCTCAATTCTCCAAAATTGCCACTACCGATTTTCTTACCAACCCTGAAATTTGGGCCTACCATCAATACTCCCGAAGTTGAGGAATGCCTAGATTGCATCTTGTCGTTAGTGTCTAAAATAATATGTTGTTATAAGAAGAATTATAGAGTTGTTATCACAGAATTAAGAGGAAGTGTTATGGTTCCATAGAAGGGATTGTTAACATCCAGTAATTGAAACGTAGACTAAGAAATAAATTTTTGGTACCTTGGTGCTGCTGCCTTAATGTAGATGATTTTCCAATATTTTTCTTTAATTTTAATTTAATGAAGTTCATCGTCTATGACCATTTGTGAATGATTTGGACACGTCTAAAAAATAAAAATGCGTGAATCTGTAAGGAATGTCATAAATAAAACTTACCCCTTTGGGGTTGTCCTTAGATATTTGATGTGGGTGTGAATTTGAACAGCAGCTGCATATTTTCAAATGTTGTGTTTTAAAAATGGAATAACAAAAATTTTTGATAGTTGTGGCGTCTGTCAGTGTCGTTTACAAATCAAGTTTAAGGGCAGGTTATATGACATAATTGTTACGACCAATTAAACTATATTATTTGTTTTTTAATCAAAGGTTTTAATTTCATTTTAGTTGTGTTGTTCTCAAATCTGGTTTTCTTTACTGTTGTTTATTGCTACAGAGTTTGTAATAAGTATTTTTGTACCACAAGTCAACACCTTTTCTGATTTATCGACGTATTGGATTACCTACTGTACGTTTCAGTTTGCCGTTAGCGAAGTTATTGTATTAAAATTGTGTTAAAACCATTGCGTAGAGTGTGATATCCTAAGTGATCACATTATCGAACCTTTCTTTATCACTGGAAACTTAAATGGTGCATCGTATCTTGAATTACTTAGGCACGTAGTTGATCGTATTAGAATAATAGTAGAAAAGAATGATAACCTTTTCGAAGATTTTTTTTTATTTCAACATGATGGAGCTTCTCTACCTTTGCTTTACCTGTGCGACAATTTTTAAACGAAACTTATTCCGCTCCTTGAATAGGTAGAAGAGGACAGACGATAGACTGGCCATCTAGGTCACCGAATTTAATACCGCTGGACTTCTTATGAGAATATTTAAAAACAAAAATGACAAAAATTCTACTCAACCAGAATCTCTAGATAATTTACGACAAAAAATAGAGGATGAATGTCGACAATTAAATACCGACCTATTTTGGTATATAAGAATAAGAAGTACAATGGACGAAAGAGAATAAATCAGTTGGCGTGTTTTGAGACCAAAAATTCCCAATGTAATTAAAAAACAAATTCTCTCACTTTTCAATGTACAAAAAGATAGAAGACTTTAGAACAAAGCGGAATAATTAACAACACAGAGGGTATTAAATAATTCAAAAAGTAATTAAAAAGTACGTTAAAATCTCTTGTATATTCATTTAGATTTATCTAAACTATAATTTATGATTTTACCATTCCAAATATAAATTATTATTCATGACATTTATAATTACTTCACCCTTAGAAGGCCAAGCTGTTGATATTCGACCTCCTCTTCTTGTCCCGCTTTTGCGGCCCGCTCAAAAGAGACGAAGGGATGATGGAGCGGTGGATGAGAGGCCGTTGTACACTGCGGTGGAAGAATGCTTGGCACAGCTCCAACCCCTACGGAGAATGCACTCGGAAAACTTACACGAAACTTTATCTCCCCCAGTCTTCGGGTTTATAGAACTTAGATTTATATGGAAACCTCGAAAACGGCGGTGAGGATGAGGATACGCCGCGGCGTTAAATGCCGTCAGTTGTTTTGCTTTTATTAAATCTATAAGAAAGAGATTTATGTGTTTGCTTTTAATTCGTTAATGAATTTAAAAAAGCTTTTAGAGTATTGGGAGGAAAAAGTTCAATTGCTAACCAGTGGATTATCCTACAATTAGCTAAATGAGATATATTTTTATACTACAACTGGATGGTCCGGAAAACTTTGTACCGCCTTAGAATCAAATAAAGTTAAATAACTAAAAATTTGCAGAAAACCAAAAAAAACTGAAAAATACTTCAACTTCTATCGGAGATTGAAAATCATTCTGGCAATTATAATTTTGTTGGTTACGCACCTGAATAGTTCAATTGAACTGCATCCAAACCATTCACGGAGATTGCGTAGCCACGAAATTTTACGTCTTCCTACGCTTCTTCTGCCTTTGATTTTACCCTGCTTTATAGTCCTTAGTAGTTCGTATTTTTCACCTCTCATGATAGGCCCTAAGTATTCCAAGTTCTTGATTTTTATGGAATTGAAAACTTCGCATTGTTTTCCTAGTTGTTCGAGAACTTGTTCGTTTGTTTTGCGATCCATCCATGATATTTTCAAAATACGTCGGTGACACCACATTTTTAATGCTTCTAGGTTTTTATTGTTGGATTTTTTAAGCTTCAACCCAATACAAAAGGGTAGAGAACATATAACATCGAAGTATTCTTATCCGGAGCGATATATTGATATCGCGATTACAAAAATGTTTTGTCATTCTATTAAAATTTGATCGTGCAATTCCAATGCGGCATCTTATTTCTTTTGTCTAATCAGTATCTTCTGTGACCCATGCTACAAGGTATTTGTATAAAGATATTTGTTCAATTTCTATATTATCTAGTACCAGCTTAACTTAGATGTTTT
Source organism: Diabrotica balteata (assembly GCA_918026665.1). Classification (NCBI taxonomy): domain Eukaryota; kingdom Metazoa; phylum Arthropoda; class Insecta; order Coleoptera; family Chrysomelidae; genus Diabrotica; species Diabrotica balteata. The sequence goes on along the minus strand of OU898276.1, from coordinate 205,467,141 downwards.
GTGCTTTTGTAAATACCATGAACAGTTCTTCAGCAAGGTGTTGCAGTTCTTCTAGTGTTTCTGGAAGAAGGACGGTGTCATCAGCATATCTAATGTTATTAAGTGGCTCACAGTTTCTTATAAGGCCCTCACTGACCTCGGTAAGCGCTAATTCTGAGATGGCTTCACTGTATAACAAGTGTGTAAATACAACCTTGGCGGACCCCACAGTAAATCTGGATATCCTCGGTCAATTCATTTTTAACTTTTACTTTTGCTGTTTGGTTCCAATTGAGGTTATATATGAATTTAATGTCTCTACTGTCTATATTTTTATTTAATAAAATTTATTTAAGCCGATTATGCTGCACTCTGTCAAATGCCTTTTCAAAATCAATGAAAAAGGCATATACTTCCTGATTTATATCTAAGCATCTCTGTGAAAGAACACTAACTGCAAACAGTGTATCTCGTGTTCCCAGTCCTTTCCTAAATTCCATTTATGTATTACTTATGCCTTCATCTAATTTCTTATGTATTCTATTGTGAATTACTTTTAAAAACAATTTCAAGACATGACCTATTAAGGCTATGTTGCGATGTTCATTTCACTCCTTTGCATTGGCTCTTTTGGGAAGTAGTATGAATATTGATTGGAGCCATTCTTTAGGTATTATACCTGTTCTATATATTCGATAGGAACTTCATCAGGTCTGGGAGATTTACTACCTTTAGCTTGTTTTATTGCATATTTAATTTGCATTCCTCGTATAATGTCAGACCCAGTATCACCCTTAATTTTTTTTGGTGTTTCTGTTCTCTCTTTGTCTTCAAAAAGTTGTGCTATAAATTGTGTCCATTTCTGCATTTTTGATTTGTATCTCTAGTTTATATGCCTAGTTTGACGTGTTTTTTCTCATTCCTGTAAATTCTAATTCTCTAATTCTTTTATGCATGTTAAAATAGTCATAATTTTTCTCAATTTCTTCTAGTTCTTGACACTGCTCATGTAACATTATCTCCTTAGCTTCTTTTATTCTCTTTCTAATTAATCGATCAGTTTCATTATATTTAATTGGATTTTTTTGTTTTGAATGATTTTCTTTTATTCATTAATAGTAGTATTTCTTCTTCCTTATGTTTTCTTTTCTTTGGTTTTAAATTTTCATTTGCTGTTTTAATTATTGCTGCTTTTATATTTTCCTATTTCTGATGAATGTTATAGTTTCTTTTATTCATGAAAAACACTATGGATGAAAAAAGTTAAACAAATTTAATGGTTTCTAATAAGAAATATATTTGATTTTTTTGTTCGACGTAAATATACAACCATTTTCGACGCGCAAATAATGGCCCATGCGCGACACATTCGTTAATTCCACAAACTTTCAACGGTTGGCCTTACGATTTGTTGCGAAAAGCTAAATGCAAGAAAAAGTGTAAATGTTAAAAATTAAATAGTACATTATTGAGTAAGTCAGTCAATAAAAGTCAGTCTCGTTCCATTGCACAGCCGAGGTTGATTCATTTTACGCAGCATAATAGCAACTGATCCTACTTAGCTTACTGAATTAGCTTGTTCTTTCGAGTGAAGTAACAAAAATGTGTGGCTTCCACAGATTTTTGTTGCTCCGGTCGAGATGTCAATAGTAACTTTACCATTTCTAAAGAGTAACAACTGCTTTGTAGGGATGGGAAAAACCTACCGGTTTTAATCGAAAACCGCTTTTTTGACTTCGAAATAACCGGTTTTATCGGTTGTTTTTTTTTTGTCCCAGTTATAACTGGTTTTTTTATTTTTAAAGTAAAAACCGGTTATTAGGTTTTTACAGTGATTAGGATTAGGTTAGGTATTATTTTGGATCCCACCCAATCATAATTATTATTCTCAAGTAATTATTCCAAACAAAACTAAAATTCAATTTTTATTTTATTTTATAAATACAGAAGCAAACTGAAAGTAACTCACATCAGCCAGAAACAATTAAATTTTATTATAATATTTCGTTGAAAAAGTATTTGTAATCATAATATTCTTACATAAGAACGTAAAAACCGGTTTTTTTGGCCGGTTATAACAGCCAGGTTAAACCGTAAGCAAAAAAAACCGGTATAACCGAAAACCGGTGTTTTGTCAAAAACCGCCATCCCTACTGCTTTAAACACACAATAATTGCACTTTGATCTTGTTCCGAAAACACTCACATATTCGTTGACAATTGCAGCATCTTTACATGCAGCTAAAAATTTGATAATTTTAGGCGTGGGTTTAGTTTGTCCGTGGCAATTGATTGGGGAATAACTGAAGAGTCTGACGATAATCACCTGACAATAGAATTATAACTCCATCAAAAATGTATTGGTTGTCACGAAAGATCTTTCCAGTGCCTGTAATGACCTCTTATAGCCCAATGTAGGTACATTCGCCCCAAACAATAATTAGTTTGCATACCTGTAAAATCTTCCCCATTTCGCTATTTTTGGCAATGTTACAAATTGGTGTTTCATTGATTAGCATGTTTATTGATAATTTCAAGGCAGCATGTGCAGCTCGTATTTAGACGTAGATCGTATTCCTGTTATTTTTAAATGTAGATTTGGATTTAAAAAGTTACAAAAAAGAATAGTAACAAAAAATGTGATATGAGAAGACTAAAAGATAAGGAAACAAAGGAGACAGTCGCACAGATTTTTTCAGAAAAGAAAAAGAATATATGTGAAACCTTTAACAAGATCAGAGAAAAACATTTAATAGAAAATAAAGAGAAGAGGAAAGGTTGGATGAATGACACTATACTGCAACTCATGAAAAAAAGAAGAAAATCTAAGAATAACAAAAGAGTGTATAAAAATATTCAGAGACAAATAAGAACTAGAATACAAAACTCCAAAGAAAATTGGTTAGAAACACAGTGTAAAGAGAAAAGTTGTTGGAACAAAAACACGATACATACTATGCATAAAAAGGTAAAACATTCTATTAAAATTAATAGACTAAGGTATCTAGGACACCTTAAAAAAATGGACACAGGAGACATAGTTATTTCTAAAAATCATACATCAAAAGATAATTATGTAGACTATACCGAAGGAAAAATCATCCGTACACAGTTTGGTGTTCGAAACGTAGAGAGTACGAGAGAGGCTTTCTTTAGCATACAAGTGCTTTTAACCATAGAGATGTGAACCGCGATTTTTATGCATGCTGAAATTAAACATCGTCTATCAGAGGCAGGAGAATCCGATGATATCAAAATCAAATGTGGGTTTTAACAGGAATGTATACTCTTACCCTAGCTGTTTAATATATACTCTGAGGAAATCTTTCAAGAAGCAGCGGAGGATGTCGAAGCCGGAATTACAATTAACGGAGAATGTATCAATAACATAAATAGAATCACAGAAGTGAATCAGATATATGGTCTTTCACTGAACATTAAGAAAACAAAATGTATAATGATCTCTAAGAAGAAACAACAAATTGAAAGAATCAGTGTAAATGGTCAACCAATAGGAAATAAGAGTATAAACATACGCCTATCTTTGTACGAACGTCAATAAAAATCGGGACCATTCCCTAAAAATAAAATGTAGAATAGAGAAAGCAAGATCTGAATTTCAAAATATGACTAAGCTATTTAAATGCCACGATTTATTCTTCTTCTTTAAGTGCCGTCTCCTTTAAGAAGGTTGGCTATCATCACGGCTATCTTCACCTTTGACACTGCTGCTCTAAACAGCTCAACAGAGTTACAATTGTACCACTGCCTCAAATTGTTTAGCCAGGATACACGTCGTCGGCCTATGCTTCTTCTGCCCAGTATCTTTCCCTGTATAATGATCTGCAGCAACTCATATCTCTCACCTCTCATGACATGACCCAGATACTGCAATTTTCTTATTTTAATTGTATTTAATATCTCCTTTTCCTTGTTCATTCTTTTTAAAACGTCGTTGTTCGTAACCTTATCGATCCAACTTATTTTTAAAATTCTTCTATAAGCCCACATCTCAAACGCTTCTATTCTGTTACTTATATCTTTTTTAAGCGTCCAAGCCTCCATTCCATATAATAACACAGAAAATACATAACATCTAAGCATTCGTACTTTAAGTTGCAGACTCAGATCATTGCTGCAAAGTACTTTTCTCATAGTATTGAATGTTGATCGGGCTTTTCCTATACGTGATTTGATTTCCTGTGTGTAATCGTTGTTTTCGGTTATGATTGTTCCCAAGTATGTATATCTGTTCACCTTTTGAACGAGTTCGTCCCTAATCCATAACGTGTCCTGTTGTTGTGTCTTTGCGATGGTCATGAATTTCGTCTTTTTGATATTTAAAGTAAGTCCAGCCTCTTCGCTACTGTCTACAATCTTATTTATCAGAACCTGCAATTCTTCAACTGACTCTGCGATTACTAAAGTATCATCGGCGTATCTGATGTTATTTATAAGTTCTCCGTTGACTTTAATTCCACTTGATGTTTCCTTTAGTGCCTTCTGAACTACCTCTTCTGAATAGAGGTTAAAAAGCAGCGGAGACAATATGCATCCCTGCCTTACCCCTCGTTGTATTTCTATTTCTTCTGATAGTTCGTTGCCAACCTTTACAGATGCAACTTGATTAAAGTAAAGGTTTGATATTATTCTAACATCTTTCATATCCAGATTTTTATCTTGAAGTAGCTGTAGGAGGCGATTATGTCTGACTTTGTCAAATGCCTTATTGTAATCAAGGAAACAGACATAAAGAGGTTGGTTAACATCCATACATCTTTTATAAGTGCCCCTAAAAATCAGGTTACTACGATGTTATATCTTTCCTATACTGATGTACGAAGTTGAGTCGTGAATTTCCAAAGACGCTACTTGTAAGAAAATTGAGGCTTTCGAAATGTGGATTTATCGTCGAATCCTTCTGAAGATAGCCTATACCGACCACGTGACTAACCAGGACATTTTATTAAGAATGCAAAAAGGAAAAGAGTTGTTAACCACAATAAAAACAGCCAAAATCGAATACCTCGGTCACATTATGAGGAACAGCGAAAAATATGAGTTGCTACAATTAATTCTTCAAGGAAAAGTAGAAGGAAAACGAGGATCAGTAAGGCGAAGAATTTCGTTCAACGTTCAACTAATATCTTCAACATTAACACAACTAATCTTCAAAAAATAGTAGGGTGTAGAAAAATTACACACATTGACGGAGGAAAGGAGGTTCGCTGTTAAAGCTATCTTAGTACTCGAATGAATAAGATTCTTTAGCACAAAAAAGATATCATATCGCATCGATCCCCATTAAGCAAGATGTCTTATCAAGTAAATCTGAACTGTTTTATGTTCGTGTGCTCAACATGTACAACTAAAATGATATTATAGCAGTAAAGGTCAACACAACCTGTCATCCATTTACTTTATACTTCGCCCCATAAACTCCAACTATCTGCATAATAAACATATATAAATACCTGAACTTTAATTACGGAAATGTCATCTAAAAAATGCCGGAGTGGAATAGCAGGTAACTGGTTGAATTATATAGCGTCGAATACCGCGAGCGTCATTCCCAGAATTCCTAACAGTCGCACACAAACAGTGCTGCATTCTGGGAGGCCGACGGGGAGGCGGTTAGCGCATTCTTTCCCCGCGTGGGTTTGCCCTTAAAGACTTATATTGCACTGCGGTCCGTTGAAAATCAAACCGATGGTGCTGTCAATAAAATAAATAGTTCGCATTGATCCGCCGGTGGTTTTGTTCACTCGAGACTGTACTGTACGGGACGGTACGAGTAATGTGAAATACAAATAAGTATTTGTTTATTTTGGTACAACTCTTTTGGCTCCTTGTTTTCGCCATATAGGTCTTAATAATTGGCTAGTTTATTATTTATCGCGTTTATACATTATTGGACCAAATTAAGAAAATACGTTAACAAAGTTTTATAATACCGATTTTTCAATATAGGAACTTCTTTCAGTAACATGTGCGATTAGCCACCATATTGACTATAATAACTTTAACGGCAGCTCGAAACAGAGTAGCAGAATTCTTTTAATACCATTCTTGGAGATTTAAGGGAGTCAAGTCTGGTGAACAAGGGGGTCATTTTATTTTACATTGTGCACTTATCAAACATACAGAAAAAATAAATCTAAATAGTCTCTGACTGCCTGTGCATTATATGAAGGACAACTTCTTGTTGAAATAAAATTTCATTTAACTTGAATTGAAGATGTTAAAGTGCAGGAATAATTTGATTTCGAAGCAATATAAGATATTTACTTAAATTAAATATCTTTAGATGAAAAAGGACCAACAATATGATCTCTCAAAATTCCAATCCAAAGATTTAACTTTTGTGGATACTGCGTTGGCACAGACACACTCAAATTAGTGTGTCTGTGCCAATCACGTACAAATAATGGATTATGTTTCCTGTGAATTGTGAAGGAGGATTCTACAATTTTACAGTTTTCTATTGTTTTCCTTTTTGAATCCAAACCCAGTCTGTTGGAAAACTCTCCAGAGACTTACCGTGGAAATTTCGAATGTATTTTTGTTTTTTAATTTTTCTAACACCGTCTCTATAGAAACATGTTCTTTCTTTTCACGGATTTTATATATTATGTCTTACTTACAAACTTACAACTCATATAAAGATCTTAAGTTTTACAGTAGGTGATAAAATTATTAAGATCAGTCACAAAATTTTAAGTTTTTCACATTTGTTCGAAAGTTTTATAGAAAAATCATATATGCCGCTACACAATAATTAAGGTATGCAAATATGTTTTGCAACTAACAACTACTATTTTGACAGTGACAGCTCTAGAACTGTTATTTCTGTCAAATTATGTCACAATATACACATTGTGGTGAATTTGCGTTTGAAAGTTTTTGCAGAATTTTTCTGTGTTTATTTTGTTTAAAAAGATTTGAAGATTAATAATATCATTTTATCTATGTAGTATATTTTAATAATAATATATCGATTTTTGAGAATAAAATCATAATGGGTATATGGGTAAGGCCACAGCCACCTTTACTTCCAAGCCATGAAGCAAAAAAGGCAACACCGCATTCTATGACGTCGGTAGTCCGATAATCAGCTGTAAGGTCTACCAGAAAATTAAACTAATTTATTTGAATTTTAGGAAACTGATACTTTAAAAACTTTAATTCATTACAGAAATATTTTTAGGGAAATTAAATCAATAAAACCTTATATATACCTAATAAATCTATATAAAGTTTTATTATTATTAAGGTTATATTATCAATAAAATAATCATTAGAGTAAAATTTATTGCACTTAAAATACAGTGTCAAACAGTTAATCTCACAATCAAATGCAGTCAAGAATCTCTAGAAATTTTAAATATTAAGTACTTAAGCATATAAATAACACAATACATTAACACGGCATTTAAAAAGATTATTAAAAATACAAAAGATATAAAATTTGTTAAGCAAAAACTTAGTGTAACTATTATGATTAAAAAATTCATCCTAAGAAATCAGACACAATATAAATATGGTTCTAAATTAATCTAATTGAAAATTAAATATTTTACTATTTACTTATACTTTTGTTGAATTTTCATACTTAGGTATACGAAAGTAGCAATTTTATATATGAATAGGTTTTTTGTCATATAGACCAAGTTAAAAGAGGTATACATGAAAAATGTGTTGAATGTAACATACCATTTATAACTTATATATCGATTTAAAATAGCCTATATTCTCAAAAGATTTTTGAATGTAATGCTCAAATTTGTTATCACTTATCTAAAAAGCAGATCTATATCGAGAAAGTAAGTTCTCTAATTGTGACCATCTTGTTAATTTACTATATTGTAAAATCCATTTCAAATCATTACTACTTAATCTATTCTTACCTACATTGACGATTACACTAAAATTACTGCTAACTATTACACTACTTATTACACAAATATTATCACACTCGTGTCACAACTGATTAATGTTTAATACATAGAAATATACACAGTCACTTGTAATTTTACTTGTCCAGTTTTTCAATGGGATATTATTGTCTAAGACTCTTAAAAATGATTCAAATGAATCTATTAAATCATTGTCTAAGAATTCTGTTATCTCTTGTTCCCTCTTCTTATGCAAAAAGTGTCTTCTGTCTTCGGGATTCCTTCTTTCTGTAGTACGATGAACAGTTACATATGATGGTACTTCAGAAAATATATTGGGAACTGCATTGTCTTTTAATTTGGGAAATATTAACTTTTCAATGTGTACATTTCCATCTTTATCTTCTCATTGTTCAGTCCGCTGAATATCATCTTCATGAAAATGTTTGGCACATACTACGGAAGATTTCGTAATTGTATAGCCTTCTCTATGAATAGAGCATAACCCAGTATACCTTCGTTGGGGATCTTTGGGAAACGAAAACGTACTTTCTGCCTGTTTCGTTTTTAAAGTACTGGCATAATTGGTTTTGCTACCAGGTACACAACAATGCCAGGGCATCTGTAACAAAAAACAAAAGTATTATTATTGTTGTTTTTAGTTTTACATATTTTGTAACAAGAGGTAAAAGTATTATTATTTTCAGTTTGTTTTGTAGGTTATATTTATACTTGTCTTTTAAATTGTCGTTAAGAATATTCTAAACTTAATGAAATTTCACTTATATTAATATTTTCTAATTGATTTAAACACAATTTACCAATAAAACATTCGAATAAGTTAAAAAAAAAACACTAAATTCAACAAACTTTACAAGCCTTCCTATATGAAATGTTAAACAAAACATACCACGGTCGGACTACCACGCGTTGTTGCCAAATTTCTAGTTCATGGCTTGGAAGTAAAGGCGGCTGTAGTAAGGCTAAATACATCTCAGATACTAAGATAGTGGAGATAAAGAAACTTTTTTGGAATATGAAGCTTTTCCAAAGTGATATAGCTCAACATTGTCAATTAGCGCAAGCAACAGTGAGCAATAAAATTTATACCAACTAACTTCTGACTTACCAACGTACCCAAAAATGTGGTCGAAAACGTCTCACCACACCCAGAGACGAGAGACAAAGGAAGGATATTTTGATAAATAACAAAAAGAAACCACGAAAAATTCTCACGGAACTTATTCGTGAAGCTTGGATGCCAGTTTCTGACATGACAGTGTATAGAAGGCTTGTTGAGCATGGTTTCAAATCATGTCGCCCTGCCAACAAACCAAAGTTGACTATCGCAATGATGAAAAAGAGACTGGAATGGGCCAAAGAACACCAAAATTGGACAATTGAGGATTGGAGTAAGGTAGACTACATCATTATTAAAGTTTAAATTCCGATAACCACTGTATTTATTCTAAATAAATATCTTATATTTTTTTTATTCACAGCTTTATTTGTCCGATGAGTCTAGAGTGGAGATAGTCATGTACAAGTCGACCTACGTCCAAAGACGAGTAGGTGAAAAATATCACCTACACGCACACAAGGATTGCATAGTGGAGCGAGTAAAGCATCCTATCAAAATCATGGTATAAAGGCTGTACATTGTGAAGAGAATAATGAACCAACATCAGTATATTAAAGTTCTGGAAAAAAAGCTTATGCCACAAATTAAAGACTGGTTTGGGGAATCAGAAGATTTTACCTTTATGTACAATCCAGCACCATGCCATAAGGCAAAAACAGAAACATCGTATCTGAAAAATAAAATGCAAATACTAAACTGGCCAGATAATTCTCCAGACCTCGACCCGATCGAAATCTATATGAGCTCATAAAGAAGGGGATTGCCAAGAAATTGTCACAAATAAGCAGCAGTTGATTGAAAGACTCATTGCCATCTGGCACAGAGACGAAAAAATAAAAGAAGACTTCCTGAAAAACATTCAAAGCATGCCAAGAAGGATCAAAGTTGTCATCGAAGCTAAAGGAGGTCACACAAAATATTAAAAAAAAATTGTTAGTATTTAAGGTCAGAGAAAAAAATATTTCAAAATTTTGTAAAAGTGTTCCTAACCTTTTTTATATTACACTCAAATCATTAGATGATTATGTACAGTTTTATTCTTTATTAAATACCAAAATACAAAGTTTTTACAGTAATCATAATAATTTGATTACCCACTGTAGAATGTGATCTAGGTTTACACCATGTCATCCTCAAGTGGCGACGGGACGAAGTGTCAAAGGTCTAAATCCCTCTGGCATCTCGTCCTGCCACATCTTCGTTAGGGTATTAGGAATCCACACTACTTACAAGTGTATGCAGATTTTTCTTCTTCTCTTTAAAGGTGAAAAACAAAGGTTGACACCGTATGGACTGTGCTTCACTATTTATACTTTTGCTTTCAAAACAGACTTAAGTTTTGTCTCACTAATACATAATGCATCACACACACACACACACACACACACACACACACACACACACACACACACACACACACACACACACACACACACACACACATACGTTATTGTACGGATTGAACTGATTGCAAAAGGCATCCATTGGTTTTTCCAGCCATAAAAAAGCGTGCAAATGAAATATTAGGTACTTTATTTAGGGTATATCTAAAGAATTTTTGTTGTCAATACACAAACTCTTTCCAATCACAAGTGCTACTATGACTAACTTATTCGGGTACCATTAAATTGCAACCGGTGTGAGCGTATCACTAAGGTGAGGTATTAGTTTCTTCGAATGGTCAAAAAGCTATGAACTACGTAAAAAATACAGGCTAGAAGGGATTCAGTAAATATCTACACCTCTGGTAATCTCTCGGAGTTAACTGATTAGAACCAGTTAGTTAGATATTACAGTTGTAACAAATATTTTGCAGTGTGTTGCGATAATACTAAGCAGTCGAAAATTCGTTAAATACAGGTACTATAACCTACCTAATGCTACCCAAAAAATTATCGCAGGTATTCAACGCATAACGCAATGAAAGTTTTTACATAAAATATGTTTAAATTTATAAAGAAATCATTTTTATGCTGTCATATTTTTCAATGTTAAAAAACTAAACTTGATATTTTAAATGTATACTTTTTAACAATATCATTTCTATTCACCTAACTTTGACTTCAAATTACAACTTAAAACTTCATAGTCTTTTCTTGGTTTTCTTTTAAATCTAGAGTTTTTATGTTAGTCTTACTTTTAATTTTTATTTTTAAACCGATTTCTTTGTGTCCCAAAAATGATATTTAAAATTCGTGTCACTTTTTTTGTGACATGGGAAAATATATTCATAATCTATTCTCCAAAGTATTAAATAAAAGTGACATATTTTTAAACGTGTATCTAAAAAAGCGGTTCGAATGAAACATAGAAGCCACAACTCGACATAAATTCAAGCGAATTCCCCTTTTTGCTAACTTCGTCCGCAGTAATTAGACCTTCCGTTGTACATGTGTATTTCAACGGATGTTTTGTACACGAACAGGCTGCCACCAGAGCACCACTTGACACACAAAATCCCAGGCCAGACACAAACACCCTTGATTGTTTTTTGCTTGATGATGACGAGAACCTGCGAGAAAAGTAGATGTCGCTGGTTTCGTTATTAGAGAGAGGCTTTGATAAGAGATTGAAAAGATTTTACGGAAGCGGTGAGCTAGGGCTCTTCTTGGTCTTTTATGTCTCGCTTCTATATCTTATAAGATGTGTTGCGAAATAAAAACTTTGCTTTGATATATTTTTTAAAGTAGACCATGATTTTTTATACATAAATTCATTCGTGGCGAATACCAAAAATAGTCTTGTTTTGTTTTTTTTTTCTAAATGAATTAAGTCACAAAATGGTATTTTATTCATTAAATAATGTCGAAATTATTAGTTATATTTATGCTTTATTTTTTAGGGGTATAGACACAAAATGTAGCCTGTGAAATTGTTCAATGCGGTTTAAATGTATTCATTTTTTTTTTCGTTTCCTAAGAAAACTAATAAGTATATTTAAAAAATTTAAACGCAGAATGAACGATTACATTATTATCGACGGCCAAAAGTCCCTGAAAACTTCTATTATGTTTATTTTGATAAGTTACAGTTGGCGAAAAGAAAAGACATAATTTAGTGTAACTTTTAATTTCAAATATCTCATTCAAAAGAAACTTTTGGGTTATTCTAAGGGACTTTCGGCCTCGGTAATAACGCAATCTTTCTTTTTGCTTATAAATTTTTCAAAAATACTTGTTAGTTTCCTCAGGATTCGAAAAAAAATGAATACATTTAAACCGCATTCAACATTTTGACAGGCGACATTTTCCGCCTATACCCGTTGACAGCATGCTAAAGGGTCAGAAGTTCTAAACCAGAAACATACAGTGTTCAATTAATAAAAATTTGGGGTTTCCATGATATTAAAAACCTAATTATTTTTAAAGGAATTGTGCAAGCATATTGATTAAATATAAAGAACCTGATAGATGCTTGTGATTTGTCGAGTCTCATGCTAACTCTAATTGTACACTATTGCCAATAATCCTTATAATGTAATTGATATTTTTGAAATTTTGATGGTCACATTTTCCACAAATAATACAATCTATTAAAATTTACCACATCCTAATCTCTTTGTATATATTTGTTATATATATTTCCTTCAGTAAAGTCTCTGTTTGTCATTGGTGTTTTATTTGTCCGTTCCACTGGACGTCCTGTATTTTTTTTCCTATTTTTGATTTGTTTTCATTGCCCAATTTAAGCATAATCAGTATCTCAGTTAATCCCAGATACTCAGTAAACATTGATTAATATTTACTTCAAATTAAGTTGGAGGCACTTTTTAAAACAACTATATATTGATGCGAGCTGTGGACTAGTCCACTAGGTAATAATAAACTAATGGGAATATCTAGTTTAAAATACCAATAACTTATACTTAATTACTTAACTATTTGATATTTGCGTTTGTTCTTCCAACTTCTCCTTGATCAAGCACCACACACTTAAGCACGTTTACTAGTCCTGGTTACACAACTGTAATAACATGGAACGTTTCAAATTTACAAAAAAATATTTGCAGGTAAAGCTCATGTCCCATGGAGGTCAAAATTTTGATTAAAAACAAGAGTCGTACTATTTTTTACGTTGGAGAAATTAGTTTGGCAAATTTCTCCACTATACTTTAATTAGTTTATGACGAATGTTTAGGTGATACTTTCAAGTATCACCAAATGCTCGATATCAATTGGAAAGTTAAGCTTTAATATGCTTTGAACGGCATTGTAAAAAAAAATATTTAAAACTTGAATTTTTATAAAAGAAAGACAGTTGAGATTTGATTTTACGTATAGTGCCTCTGTATATTTATACAGAGGCACTATACGTGAAATCCTAAAAGGAATCTTCGGAGCGACTATTGACAGAAGCGCTAAACGTGAAAACAATATTTCCTGTCGTAGGAGAAGAAACACTAATGGCTTCCATATGGATGCAATAGCGACATCTGATAATAAATCACGAAACTCGAAATCCGAAGATTTCTAATGGTCAAAGCCAAATTCAGATTTTTGCTCTAATCTGTGCCTTCTAAGAATTTTAAGGCAAAACAGACGTTGATAAAGAAGTAATTAAGAAATGGGGAATCTAAAAATGGAAAATTCTGGAATGGAATCTAAAGAAAAATTCCTTTTATTCCGATATACTCTTTATGACTACTAGACACCAATTCGCCAAGAATTGTTACTTAGTTGAGAAAATATGTTGTGGAATGCAATTTTAGATTCCGCATTTCTTTAATTACATCTTTATCAACGTCTGTTTTGCCTTGCAATAGAAGGCATAGATTAAATAAAAAATCTGAATTTGGTTTCGAAAATTAGAAATTTTCGAATTTCGAGTTTCGTGATTAAATTTTTATCTCATATATCTTTAAATATTCGCCTAGTTGGTAACGCAGAACGATTAGCAAATATTAGCGCTTTCCTAAGGGTCTGGAATTCACTTCTTTTAAAAAAAATACTCTTAGTTATTTAAAAATATTTTTTCTTTCTTTCTCGTCGCCCTGTTTATGTACTTTCAATTCTGCAGCAAAGAAAACTCCCAGTTCAAACAAAAAGCTTTTAAATCCTCCCTAAAGGAGAACAAACGCTCTTTAAATATACGAGTTAGAAAAATCAGCACGTCCCGGCTCTGGATCAACATACGGTGCAGTATGTTTCAGCGTTCTCGATGGTAACTGTAAGATTCCAAAAAATATTCATTTAATTTAGAATCCGCAATGAATATAAAATTCCTGTAGTAGGCTTTATAACATAAATCATAAGAGTTTTATTTAAAAATCCTGTATCAAAGGTTTACCTTTTATAAAGGATTTTTAAATAAAATTCTTAAAGTGTAGACTTTCGTATCATACAATATAGTGATTATTTAAAGAGCGGATAAAATGAAAGGCAAATTTTTAAAAAATGCACATTTTACTGCACTTAAAATATGATGCAAATAAAGTTTAAAGTATGCACATGATGCAAATTGATTGTTTTAATATTTAAACTATATTTAGAATATTTAAACACGAAAAATACTTTTTGAGTATTTAAAATTCTTTTTTATGTATTATAACGAATCAATTACTGCAACAAAAAAGGAAATTGAAACTTAGAATCTAAAATATGTTTATATAATTTTAACATGTACTAAAATAGATACTGCATTAGAAACAACTAGAAATTTAAATGAAATGAGGTTGAATGCTCGAATAAATGAACTTTGAAAATAAGGCTATTATCGAGCACAAGTTAATTAAATCTAGCCCAAGTACTTTCGCTTAAAATAGCATCTTCAGGGGCATTTCGTCAAAATAAGAACTATCCGGCAAGCGTAGAATGTGGAAACATTAAAAATAACATAAATTATACAAAAACACTACACTAAAACGAGGACAAACAGTTTAAAATTGATGAATTCTTCAATGAATACACATGAATTATCATGAGTTAACGGTCTTCCTCATTAATTTATGATGTTACTTAAATGGTTATTATCTAGTCATAAAAACTCTATCAATAATGCTTAAAGTAAGTGTAGTAAGAAAAAATGTATTTCTGTTTTTTTATCATATGTACGCGAAATTAATTTTTCAGTTTGAAAAATTCTTTGTGAACATCAAAACTTTTTTTGTAATTTATATTTTGGTGTATAAAATTCACTGTTTACTTCAAGAAATAACGCTGAAAAGAACTATTCCTCAAATGAATGTCTGTCTTTGGTCGTTTCAGCTCCGGCTTTATCCAGTTCGACTTCAGACAACGACGATCTGACGAACAGCATCGAAGACGAAGGCGAAGAGGGCGAAGAAGAGGACGAGGAGGAGTCGCTCGTCCTGGACGAGGATGACTTTACGACACACGGATTAGCCAGACTTAGCTCGGCTGCTACATGTCTCGTCGCCGGGGTCGAATACACACACGGGCAACAGGTAAGTTCTTTCTTGACACTTTGAGATTTATGAAAAGTTTTTTTTAGTTTATACTAAAAAGTAGTTTGCACATGACGCGAAATATGAAAGTCTTAGGTTTTTTAAAAGAACTGTGTAAATAAATACAAAAACTCATGAAATATTTAATATGAAAATTTTGTAAGTTGAAAACTTTAAATTTATTACACCAGACATTTCATTTAGTAAAATAAATGCATGTTCATTACTTTTTCTTTAAAAGATTTATGCTTACAATTACAATAACAACAATTGTACCGTTTGTACTTTAATGATTTTGTACTACATAAATCAACTACTACTTTTTTGTTAATTTACTTAATGGCTTTGGATAACTTGACCTATTCAGCCACGATAATGACGTATTTGATTAAGTACTTGAATATCTTAATGATGTATTGACCTATTGCATTTGTTAATAAAATAGTATCTCGAGTAGAGGTAAATTTAAAATATCCTGTAAACATCAGTATCACAAGAATACCATAGATTGACAAGAAACCATACTTTCATTCGTTACATTCAAGGCCAAGTGAATATATAGTACCAACAAAAGATTACATAATATAGGGATACTTTTTACGCTAAGATGCTATTCTTAGCGACTTTATTCGAACACAAGACAGTCAATGGCTAGGAGGTAAATATATGACATAAGAATAGATCAGATTTGTACACTTACATTACACATTCCATCCTAAATTTTTCCTTTTTTAAATATCCCCAAAAAATTTGGTTAAACCTAATATTACGACGAGAGATAAAATAGAAGATAGACCCTCAGAAATAACTGCAACAATAATTACTTTGACTTTCATTAAATTGACCCGTAAAAGTTGAAGTGTTGTGAACGATACAACAAGGTTGATTACGTTTTACTTAAAAAATATTATTTATATTACACAGAAAATTCATCTTTTTTCGTATAATTTTCACAATACATATAGATATAGATATATAACGTTACGGTATTTATATCGGGTTATCTCATCATTGGCTGGGATTTAAAGATGTCCAAAATTTTATAGTTTATCATTTATTGACATTTTATGGTGATTGAAATGGTATTAAAATAAGTCGATATAAGTCTATGAAGACTTCTACAATCAACTTATTCAGAACTTGAAAGTTAAAGTAGAAGTAACTCTCATTGAAAATGTTAATAGCAGGTTTAGTGTTGTTAAGCACCTATCTTTCGGATTAAACATTGTCGATTTTCACTACACCGACCTTTCGACATCCTCTTTGACTCTTATCAGCTTATCAGCTTCCAAATCTCTTCACTACACTATTTACTGCTCATTGCACTTTTGCTCTTAAAGATTTATGGATGATGACGATATTTATATCTCGTTTAGGCGGGGCGCTTCTTCAAGGTGTGGGCTACCTTGTGAGGTAGAGAGTTTGTAAGAGCAGACGTCAATCTGTGAATGCTGTTTGTGTTTATTAAGGAGAGATTAGGAAGACGAGTAGTTTGCTAAGAAGCAGTAGTCAGTCAGTGCAATTGTCGTTGTGTCGTTTGTAGTGAGGAAGGTTGCTAGCCATGCTGTTCTGTGGGGGTATCTTCGCGTGTTACTAGCTATATTTTGCGAACAGCTCTTTCGATTGAGCATTTTTGGCTTGCGATTGTTAAAATCTGCGATATCCTATTGGCGTCGCTTCTAAAGTGTTGAAATACTTATCAAGAAGTTCGTTTGAAGCCAAATTAAAAAGTTTGGCTTAGAAGCTTAGAACTTTGTTAGCAGGGTGCCTGGTGAGTATGAGTTCTAGGGTGGCAAGATGTTTTAAGGACCTCTTTTGCACTGATGTTGAAGCTTGTTACGGTGCAAAGGACATACCTTGGGGATAGCAAGCAGTTCATTTATACTGTCGAAAATGACGTGTTTCATTGACGTGGCGTTTAGGTGAGGTTTGCGTCAAGATTCTTGACGGTAGGATTTGGATTGGTAGGTGCAGCGAATGATATATTTTTTTAGGATAGGTCCTCGTGTCGAAAGCAACCGCGTGCCATCATCTATCTTATTGAACTTTTTCGGCCGCTTTTTTCATTTCTATGGTTTTTCGGATAATTTTTAGTTTAGAGAAACGGATGCGGACTATGGTTTAACAGTTTTCACAATCAATTTTGTAACTTGTATAAAGGTGATGTTTACCTAGAGCTAAAATTTGATCGGAATTTTGAACAGAAATGGAATTTCATAAATCCTATTTTGGATTGTACTATTTACTGGGCATACATAAGATAGGAGGCAGTCTGCACAAGGAATTTCATAAACGTTGTGTTGTTCATTTGGATTGTTTTCTTTAATTGATCAGACAAGAGACGAAAGCTTTTGTTTGGGGGTAAATATTGTCTGTATTCCTCTTTATCTGAATTTTTTTTTCGATTTTGTCAATGACACCTTTGATGTATGAAAGAAATGATGCCATATATGATGAGGGCCTGGTTCCTTGGATTAAGATTGAGTAGAAGATTGATCCGGTGTTGATTTTTACGGAAGCCGTTCTAGATGAGGGCAGTGATGATGTCGAAAGCTCGGTATATTGTAAATCGATTTCAGGTTTAATTGTACTAATCATGGAAACATTTCTAAAAGTATATGCATATATATATATATATATATATATATATATATATATATATATATATAAATATAAACTATCAAAAAATTTATTATTTATTCATTAACGAATATAAACATTAAACAGAACTCTTGTCAAGAATTGAAAAATTTAAAACAATATGTATTTTAAATCAACTTTAAAAAGAATACCGACTCTCGGGTCTCGAGAAAGTTTTTGATTTTTAGTACTCGAGTACCGAGTTCTCGATTCTTTAGAGAATTTCATTATCATCATAAGCTCGACATGTTTTTTATTATTTTTAAGTTGAAATGTAGCTGGTACTTTTCATCACTTAATAACAGTGTCCTTATCTCTGACGTATACAAAAAGCACCGGTCTTATCAAGGTTTTAAACATTTTACATTTGGTGTGTCTATATTCAACATATCATCAATAGTTATTCCATCCATCGTTAAATGTAAGCCTCCCTTAGGTATGTCCAGTCATTTCTGTTTGTTGTTTTTTGCATCCTTTCATAACCAGCCATTCGCTTGCTGTCATTAGTGCATCTGCTAATATTACCCAATCTTAAATGCTCAATTGCTTTATTATAAGTTTTTTTTTCGTTCTATATATAAGTTGTATGATTCCTTTAATCTCTGCAGCGACATATGTGTCTGCGATAACTAGAACACATAAGTATGTAAAATTCTTCACCTTTTCATTATTGTAATCTCCTATGTTATGTTTTGTAGATGTCCAAACCAGCGACTCCTTCTTTAATCTATTGACTGCTTCTTCTATTTCAGCTCATAAGGGTATGTTTGTTTTTGTGTAGTTGTTTTGGTCCAGTGCTATTCTATCATATAGTGCATCGTTTCTTATTTATTTGAAGAATTTTGTCCAAGATTTCAATATTTCACTTAATTGAGCTATTATATCGTTATTTATGATTTAAACTCTTTTCTACTGTCAATAGGTTTTGATTGAACTTTCTGATTTCTGTTGGTTTATATAATACTTCAGCATTCTCTCGAAGTTCTTTTTCTGTGTTATCTCTCCTCTTCCCTCAATATATTTTCATTTCTTGCCCCATTCGACGATTTTAATTCTTCTTTTGCTGTTCTTGTCGTGTCGTATGAGTTTCGTGTGTCCAATATAACGATTTGATTCTCTAAATAGAAAAAGTTCAAATAAATCCATTTGAACATATAAAACAGGGTTTACACATCTACACACACTCTACATCCGCAGTGATATTTGGACCATGGTGCACAAACTCTTTCTAGTGTATTTATTTGCCTTTCAATAAATCTGTGTGTGTTTGGAGTATCCCATATCTGTTCAGTGTCTTTTTAGACGTTTTTAATATGTTTGTTCTATTGTGTAGATACTATTCTTACCTACAGAAAAGATATGGCTTTATAAAAAAAGCTGATTATTATCAATTTTTACCAATAATTTTTATCTTTTCTTGTTTTTTTGGGACGTATTTTAGAATATGAAGCTGGTAATTTATATTAGTTTATTGTTAGATACTTAAACGTGGCTATTTAGAAAGAATACAAGATAATCGAGCAGTAGAAGCGATCCAGAGATAGAAACCCCAAGGAAGTAGGATAAGAAGAAGAAACCGTAGAAGGTGGATAGACGATGTAGAGAAAAATCTTAAAATCATGAACAGCTGGCAGTGCCGAAAAAAAGTATCTGACAGGGCAGAATGAAAGAACGTTATTAAGCAGTCCAAGACCCACAACGGGTTGTAGTGTCATTAGAAAGGTTTTAACCATTTATTCGAATTAAGCGTTTAATGCTTAAAGTGTGATTTGTTTTCATGTGTGATAATTAAAGGTATTGACAATTACATTTCTTTATGATTTTTAGGTGCTTTATTAAATGAACATACCGAGAAAACAATAATACATATCAGTTATTAAAAAAGAGTTAAAGGATATTAACTCATATGTCTTTTTGAAGCGTCGACTAAAGTAGCAATTTAATTATAAATGTATACTTTATTTCACGTAAAAAAAGCATAACGATTTTTCATTGACATCGTTATGTTAATAATGTGTAATATCGTAAGTGGACCCTAAAACCATTAAAACTTCAATTCTGTCGAGCTGACGTCCAATCAAGTGATCTAGTATGTGAACTCGCAAACAGTAAATTATTATTGCTTGTGCATCAATTAGAAACTTTATGAAATATGCGTATATCAATTTACTACATTACATCCCTTGAGATTTTCAACAGTATTTTTTGTATGCACGACACGCAAATATAAAGAGTTTTTCGTATGTTTCGTAAAAAAAATATCATTTCCACTGTTCAATAATAGATTTAATAGTTATAGACGAGAGAAGAAATCTAAAAAAAAATAAAATTTAAAAATTTTTTAATAGGAAAATATATCGATCGTTCGGAAGAAAAGGGTTACAACTCGAAAAAACTACTTTTGCACGAGAAGGGTTTTAAGTTTTTTTAGGAGTTATTTTTTTTTAATTCCTAATCATTGATTAATGATTAGAGTTTTTTGCTTTTTATTTAAATAAGTAGGCTAATAGGTAGGTTTAATTAAATGACATAATTGTGATTTTTCAAACTGTTTATTTATTGTTATAAAAAAATCATGCAACGGTTTTGAATTAAAAATTAGTAGATGTTTATAATCTGTAACATTATTAATCTAATTGATAATGATTGAATACACACCTAAAATCATAAAAAGAATTAAATTAAATCATTACAAATTATTGTAAAAATCAAGATAATATGGCGGAACGCATTTTTTCTGTTCGACTAATGATATCAAACTTGTTTTTTCCGTCTGATATTCCTGGTTTCGTGGAATATGCGTTTTTTATTTGGATTTGTTCTATATTAACAATTTTTCTTGATCTAATAACTTCCGCTTGGCAGAAATCTGTATCTTCAAAAGAATTTTTATAAAATAATTTGTTTGGATTTTATTTTCTAATTTGATTACTCTAAATGACGCAGTTTTTACATTTTTAGGGATATTCACAAACAAGTCGGAAGTTAATTTTTTTTAATCAATAATGTCCTTAAAACAAAGTTCGTTTAATTTGTATGTTTTTCCAGTTTTTGTTGCTGATCTCATAATGCAAGCATACTGATAGGGAACGTAAATACGGCTTGATTTTCTGTATAATTTATTTTAAGCCAACATAACTTTTGTCACTATTTCTCAACTGTGTTAATATATATTTTTGCCATAAGCCCTAATTTCTTAATCGTTTTTTTCTGTTTTATACGGATCAAGTAATTTTCTGTTTTTTGAAAACTTAATTTTTCCTACTTCTCTACTTGAACCAATATTATCAGAATCTGATTACGATTTAATATAATATGGATCCTTAACACCGCCATCAGATCCAAACGATTCATTTTAAGAATCTAATGAGTCACTACTACTTGTTGAAGAACTTGACGAAGAGTTCGATGACGAAGATGAACTGCTAGTAGATGAGGCAAATGAATAATTTTGTGTTTTTTCTATAACCAAATTCTGGACATCTATAATCAAAATTAAGTTAATAGAAAAAATATCACTTCAAAACTTCAATTTATCTGTAACATTCTGGTTTGCATTAGACACGATTGGAATATGTAAAGTTTCTTGCTCTTTTTTCTTTGAAAGAATAGCATCTTTATTGACTATGCGATTTTCACTACTTTTCAATATATCAAGTTCCTCGATCTCATAGTGCATTATTTCTGGTATGTTTTCAAAGTAAAATAAGTTAATAAGGAAATATAATGTAATACTGTAAATTTACCTGATAATTTCTGACTGTTAGAATCAGTATTGGCCCAGAAATTGTTACTGAACTGTAACAGATCAATTTCTTAGATCCCATATTGGGAGATATCCATTTCCAAATCTTATAGTAAATCAGAACGACACCCGGCAAGTATCCTTTGGTTCGGTTTGTATATGCCATATTTAAGACTACGTGATGATAGAAAATAAATAATTTCGCTAAAAATCCTTAATTTGGCAACAAACATTGTCGTTTGTTAGACCAAAATTTAAAAAATCATTAGGTCAAAAATGCAACACCCTCGGAAACTGTATTCAAAACTCCTTTGTTAACTAAACTGCTTAATTTTGTCAAAAAAACCGTCACAGCCTTTTTTTATAATTAATCGAACTTTTAATGGGGACACACAAACAATCTTTAAATTATATTATATCTGGATTTGCAACAAAACCAGGTACCTATTTAATATTTTTTTCGTGCACGTAAATAATTGAAGGTCTAATATATTATTGTAAAAAATTACAAAAAGTATTAAGAAAAGTGATACATTATGACATTAACCAAAGACTGTGAATAAACTTAACACAAAAGTTGATTCAAACGTGTAACATGTCGTTATTTTACAGTAATTATTAAAAAATTAATCAAGAAAAACGCTACATTTTGACATAAGACATAGTATGTGAATAAATTTACTGAACAAGTTGGTTCAAAACTGTTACAAAACAAAATGTTGCGGCATTGTTACAAACGTAAAATAGTTAATTTAATCCAAGATTGTAACATTCTGAGATGTATCTGTTTTGTTGTAAAATTTACATGTATTTACTACTTACTTTTTGCAACAATATCGAATGTAACCTTTTTCTCCTAAATTTTTAACTGCCACACCACAATATCGGTGACAAATTGAGATATAACGATTTTGTAGAAAATATTCTGTAAAAAATGCAAAAATCCCTGTGTTACATGCTGACATCTTTTGGCTGGTAGTAAATATTCTCTCGAAACTTAATCCGTTCCTAGTAGTAGGCACATTTTTAGACAGTTTAATGAAATAAAGTGAGAAATGAACATTTTTGAGATGTAACCCTTTTCTTCCGAACGATCGATATGATCTCTTCCCTTTTATAACTATTTTAACGTTTTAAAAAATCCTCATAATTTTTTTGATATTTAAAGATCTTCAAACAATGTATGAATTAGACTGTTGTTTTTATTATGCAATATATCTTACGAAGTAATAGACCACAGTTTTCAGTTGTGTTAACCACTTCAAGATATATATTTCCATCCTTTAAATATTTCAACATGACTTCAGTGACATGACATGGAGCCCAACCTGGTTGAAAAACTGCTTGATTGTCGGCGTCAACTTTTCTCGTTTTAGTTTCAGTCTATATTGTAGCAGTTAGCGTTATATTTAGAAAAAGCTGTCCCATAAAATCTTCCAATTCTTCATAAATCTGTACTAAAATTTCCATGTTTTTGTTGTTTTACACACATTGGTGCTTGAAAGCTCAAGAGCCATTTTGGTTGGACTTGGTTTCATTTGTAACATGGCTGATGTTTTGGCGACGGCACTGGAATAATGGGAAGAATGGATAAGATTTGTTTTACCTGCGTCTTCTTAATCACGGAATACAGATTAGTTTTTGTTAATGTAAAACATTTTGATTAATTCTGTTTCCTTATGCTTTTGATCAAATCTTATGCAGAGAACTTGAATCAGTCTTGCGCTACTCACACTTCTCATCTAAATAATTATCACACAGCTAACTTCAACTCGAATCAATCTCGGACTTATCACATTTCTCATTCAGATAATATTGTATCTGCTGTATGCTGTATTGTATAATAAAGCATAAACAAGCCGATTGCCCCATTCCAGGCTGTTCAATATGATGCAGAAAGCATCACACTCTGCTGCATCAAAATTAATTTATGCAGACAATTTTCTGCTTTTACTCATACTAAAAAATACAATTTTATAGGATCAAATCACGGGTGTTTCAATTGTCTAGGTGCGAGACATCTTTACTTTACTCTTTTGGATAAGAATTTTATTATATTTTTGGAAGTGACGTGCCTGATGGCAAGGTAAGTTTAATCCTCATAATTTAAGTGGAAATTTATTGTATATGGTTTAGTTTGTAGGACCAAATGCAGCTCTTATCCAAACATTCTAAAAATATTTTTTTCTGTCAAATTTTCAAAACCGTAAAACCAAGTTTTAATCGATGGATTAAGAGTAAACGTTTATTATCGTTGGCCAAGCAGCAAGCCTTAATTTTTGAGTTACACAACATATGCACATATTGTTCTTCCCATGGTAATTGTTTTTTTTTCTTTTTCCTCTTTACAAGCAACTCTGTTTTTTCATTGTCAGATTATACCTCTATGGAAGTTTGTCATTCCGTCTGCTCAGTCGTCCAATACTTCTATCGATTAGTGATTTACCTCTCGCTATTTTGCTATTTTGACCATATGTTAACAAAAAACATAACCTGGGACAACAAGTGTGCAGAAATAAGCTCAATGGTAGGAGGATCTAGGTCCAGACAAGCTTGGAAAACTATCAACAGTCTTAGAAAAAATACAAACGAAACAAAAAAAATAAACCCCATAGACATAGAAAGATGGAAAAATTATTACGAAAATCTATTAAATGAACAACGTACACAGTTTCTAGACACACATATAGATATAGTTGAAACGGGGTTAAATGAAGTGGCGATGATTACCGTAGAAGAAATAAAAAACGCATTACAAAAAATGAAAAATAATAAAGCTCCTGGGCCGGGTGATTTACCTATCGAGTTATTCAAACATGCCACTGCAATAACATTAGAATTGCTTTGTAAAATGTTTAACAAGTGCCTACAAGGAGAAAGTATCCCAAGAGATTGGAAAGTCTCGTACATAAACTCCATCTACAAAAAGGGAAACAGGAATGACTGCAGTAATTACCGAGGTATCAGCATTACGTCATCCACTGGCAAACTGTATGAAAGAGTTCTGAAAGTCAGAATAGAAAAAGAAGCCACAGAGATCGAAGAACAAAGTGGATTCCGACCAGGGAGATCTTGTGTCGACAATGTATTTACTCTCAAACATCTAATAGAAAAGAGATTAGCAAGAGGACTAGAACTTCATGCCACTTTTATAGATCTCCGTAAAGCGTTTGACTCCGTACCACTGCAGAGACTATGGACAACATTGGAAAACGCAGGTATAAATGCAGTATATATAAATGCCGTGAAAAAGCTATATCAAGATAACCAAGCTTATATTAAGGTTGGAAACCAAATTTCCAAGGGTTTCACCCAAACAAAGGGTGTCAAACAGGGCTCTTGCCTCTCCCCAACCCTATTTAAAATATATCTTGGTAATGCTTTAAAATATTGGATGAGAAAATGCAGCCCAATGGGCATATGGGTAAATGACACTCCTATATACACAATCCTCTTCGCAGACGACCAGGTAGTTCTTGCCGAGGACCTACAAGATATGACGTACATGATAAACAAACTAATAGACGAATTAAAAAAATGGGGATTAGAGGTTAATACCGAAAAGACACAATACATGAATATAGGAGGCATCGGTCAAGACATGGAAACAGAAAGCGGATTAATTAAAAACATTGATCAGTACGAATATCTCGGAGTTACACTAAGCGAAGACGGGAGAGACGACAAAGATATAACAAGAAAAATAGGAAAAGGAAAAAACATGATAAAAACACTACATCCGATCCTGTGGAATAAAACTTTAACTAAGAAAACAAAGAAAAATATATATCAGGCTATGATTCAGCCGGTGCTGACGTATGGGTCAGAAGTGTGGGTCTTTAACAAGAATATGTCACAAAAACTCCTCTCAACAGAAATGATGTACTGGAGAAGATGTTCCGGGTTAACTTTGTTTGATCACATAAGAAATGAAAACATAAGAGAGAGAATAAAAGTAAAGAACACAATAATGGATACGATAGTCGAAAAACAATTAAAATGGTATGGACACCTGAGACGGATGAACGAAGAAAGGATACCACGAAAGGTTTGGAACTGGAGACCTACACAGAGAAATAAAAGGGAAAGGCCAAGAAAGAAATGGATATCCAATATTCATATAGAAATGGAAAATAGAGGTCTTCAAGAAGGAGACTGGGCCGATAAGAAATTATGGCGATTGGGATGCGAGAAGCGACAAAATTAAAGTTGCAAACACTCGCTATATATATATATATATATATATATATATATATATATATATATATATATATATATATATATATATATATATATATGACCATATGTTCATTCTGCTTGTGTGGTCATTTCATTTGTTTTTCCTGTTAAGTGTCCATTCGTTTATACACTGTACGTTACATTTTCTTCTAATATTTTCACTTTTCTTTCGATCTCTCAGCGTATTTCCTGCAATTCTTCTCAGTACGCTTCTCTGCCGTTTCCAGTAGCCTTTGTATTATGACTGTATCGGGTGTTGTTTCTGAGACATATGTCATTATTGGTCTTACACTGGCTTTACAAATTTTTGAATTCAGCTCAGTATTTATTTGGTCTTTGCCTAGGGTTCCGTAACTGGACAGTGTAATTCTAAAGAATTTTATTTTCATTGCTTGTATCAATACTGATGGCATCCTTTTCAATCTTACACTCTGAATTTGTTCTTTAAATAAACTATAATACATCCCATTGTATTTATTATTCCATCCCTGCAAATCTTTGTAAAGAACTTTTTAAGTTTGATATCGAATACAAACGACTAGTTATAATAGATATAAATAGTTAGAAACTTGTTCTTTATAAAGGCGAATCCCAGACTATGAAAACTTTCAACAAGCTCTTGAAAACTTTTCTTCGCTTACCCGATAAATGAACGAATTCCCGATTTAATATAGTTTCCGGTTTGATTGTAAGATTTTCAATTTATAGATATATAGATATAGATAGTAAACATATTAGGCACAGAATAGAATAGTTTACTTTAACATTTTCATTAATCTATCATCTCTATTGTTTTATAAAATGGTCTTTAGAGTATATTTACTACATAATACATTTCTTCTACATTTTATTTCCACAAGGATATGAAGGGAGGGTTATCAATTACAAAAGTGGGGAGAAAAACAAAGGCTCTTGCTACTTCATCCTTTTTATGAAAACGTCTCGTATGAACTCATACTCATCATCAGTCCAATCTAAAAGTACATCAATCTCTCTCTTCAATCCTGACCCCCCAGGGGGAGTGTAGTGGTCGACGTGATGTCGTGTATTGTCCGTCTGCAGAGATCTCTGTCTCTGGTCATTTCTTTTAATTCATGCATAGGTCTTTGGCATATTCCTGTAATTTGATCTATCCATCTTGTTAGGGATCTTCCTCGTGATCTTCGGCCTTCTACTTTTCCTTGTATTATGAGTCTTTCCATGTTTTCTGTGTTTGCTCTCATAACATGCCAAAATATTTTAATTGTTGGAGATGGACTTTACTAGAGAGTCGTTGGCTAACTTTTAGCTCTCTTAAAATTGAATTATTTGTTCTGCGGTCGGTCCAAGGAATTCGTAACATTCGTCTCCAACAGAACATTTCAGTGGCGTCTATCTTTCTTCTCTCCGATTGTCTCAGAGTCCAAGATTCACATCCGTAGGTCAGTATTGGGAATATTAAGCAGTTGATCAACCTCATCTTTATCGCTCTTGAAATTTGACAGTCATCTATATTTTGGTCATTTTTGCTGTGGCAACTTTTGCTAGATCACATCTACGTTTAATATCTTCTTGTAATGACCCTGTGTTTGTGATTAATGATCCCAGATATAAGTATGAGCTCACAACCTCGAACCGGTCAATTGTGGTTATGTGTGGATGATTGTTGTGTAGTCTATCCACTATCATGATCTTTGTCTTTGATATGTTTAATTGCTTAAGTACATCAATAATTTTACAGATATAGAGAAAATATCAAAGAAAATACTAACTAAAATAACAAAGAAACAATAAGAATACGTAGCTGACCAATCGAAGAAAGTAATGTTAAAAAAGCTCAACTTAGACTTGTGTCTTGACTTGTTTATAAAAAATTTTATGTTTTTTAAAACAAAAACAGAACTGTTATTTTTATCTTTTTAATGGCGGCTTTATGATATATTTGGAATAAACAGATAATATGTAAAAGGTCTTTTGATTTTGACGTATATAATAGATTTTAAATTAAAAAAAATATATATATTGCTGTTTTTTGTCTTCACCCTGTTGTTCCCATTTTGGGAACGTTGACATATTAGGTATTATGCATTTTCTAAAAATAAAATACTTAAACTGTTTGAAAAAGGGTTTATTATTAGCACAAATGTCTAAAATACGTAAAAATAAGAAAAAATGTAAAAAAATTATTTATGAGGAGTATGAAATTGGTCGAAATATTAATTTTTATGAAGTCCTTTTTCACACTTCACTAACGTCTAGTATTTTTATAGCACACAACACAACGCCCTTGGTTAGTACCTTCGGGAATGTGATTTATCTGCGTTTGATCCTGCGTTTAAGTGCTAGGGCAACGTTTCTGCGAAACTTAAGGTGTGTTATATTTGTTCCTGAATCACATGTTCCAAAAAGCTACCATACTCGCCAAATTCACTGCATGAGCAAACAGGTTCCACCACCATTTTTTTTTATCTAAGTCAGGGAAGATTAGAAGCAGCTAAACGATCAAAAAGGTTAACACCATCTATTCCAATGTTAATATTGTCTTGTCAAATTTGGTTGAGTTACATCTTTTTCATGTTCATACTTCATTCTTTTGGTTCTATTTTAAACATGGATTATTACAAAATGATTACTTGCGACTATTACAGGAGTATTGTCATTCAATTTGACACAGATAACATCGCCATCTGATTTGTAATCATAGGTCCCTCGATCTTGTTTTTTTATGGTTGACGATGAACCTAAAGGACATTAGTTGATCTTATTTTCTCGAACTGTACCACGAGCTCGTATACCGTTCTCTGATAAAGATTTCAGACGGAAGTAGCTGGTAAAAAATGATCAAAATATACAATATGGCTGTTAGTATTTTTGCAGAATTTCTAACATATTATTTACAACTCGAGCAACTTAAGAAAGTTTAAAAATTTTTCAATTTTCCGCAGTTAAAATATCAGTTGTATGGATATCCATCATTTCCACAAAGCATCCATAGTTTGAATCCGAATCTAATTGTAATAATAAATATTTTAGCTGAGTGATGGCCATGATATGAAACCATTAATTCGTTAATCCTTACATGTTTATGTAAAACTTTAGCTACTTTTCACTTAGCTAAATTAGAGTTGTCACAACCGTAATATCTGTTTATTGTTCTGACTTTTTCACGGCTCATTGTTTTCGCAAAGATTGGAGCCTGCATGTCATCTGTCGTTGACCAGTAGTCATTTTCGTCGGTGGTAGATTCTTCAACAACGAAAGGAAGAAAATTTAATATATGAGACCTTGATTAAAACTACTCTTCTTTATGGCGCTGAAACATGGAGAATTAGTGAAAAGAACAAAAAGCGAATAGAAGCAGTAGAGATGGATGCAATTAGAAGATCTTTAGATCTTATAGAGAAAAAACAATTAAGGTGCAATGGGCATGTTCAACGGATGCCAGCAACAAGACTCCCCAAAAAAGTAGTAGAATGGCAACCGATAGGTCGACGGAAAAGAGGAAGATCCAGATTAGAATGGCAACACGGCGTAAACAAGTCCATGAGCGAAAGAAATTTAACTACAAACGACTGCGAAGATAGGAAGAGATGGTGTTTAGGTATCGGACAACGTCGAAAGACGTTCTAAACCGATGTATATATATATAGATTCTTCATCAGAAACTATAAAATTATGAAAATTTTGATCCCATCGAGCGTAGTTTTGTTCAAACTCCGATTTACTCATATGCTTGGCTCCTACTTGAGGTGGATCTTGGGTTTCTTGCTGGATTGCCATCTTTTCAGATTTTCTCCATTTTTGTGGTGCATGACTTTCAACTGATTCTCCTTCGTCATCTGAGTCGGCGTTACCATCATGACTTCCTGCCGCTACAGGAACCTCTATTGGCATGTCAACCACGTACAAAATGTGGTATTCAAGAGTGTCCTCGTCATTATCAATATCTCGATCTCCTAAAGTGGAAAAAAGTATTACATACAACATCAATGTTAGAATAGTCTGTGTCAGCGTACGGATTTCCTAAAACAATGAAATATCTAAGAAACATGGTTTAAGAGAACAGTAAATGTGAAATAAGACCGCCTTATTGTACATAATTTGTTTTTTTTTCTAAAAAGCCTTCGGAAAAATACGAAAATATATGTATCGAAAAAAACTGAACCAATAGATTTTTATTTTTGGTTATTTATTAACTTCAAGAAAGAAGAAAGACTTTGCTGTTAAATTAAATTTAACCTTAATTGGAAAATTATTTTTCTAAACTTACCCATAAAATGTTTCTGCATCCAATTTTCTCCGCGTAGACAATGCAGACAGAAAAAACCAGTGCACATGTGTCTTTCTTGAACAGCTCTGACTGACTGTTCAAACACTGGCATGTAAAGAAAACTGATAAAGAAGCCAGTTACTTTGAAAAACCATGTAAACTTAACACTTTTAAGAAATCAACAAGTGGCATGACGTTTGACTCCAATAATTAACGTACTAATTTTAAAATTAGGAGTATTTTGGACTCTCGCCGAAAATTCTATACTTTGTCAAAAATTCTTTTTCACTTTATTCAACTTCTTAAGCAATAAACTATCCCTCCGTCAGATACTCTAGTAAGTTTAGATATCGTTCTACTCTTTGCACACATTCCTATAGATGAAACCCACAACATTCTGCAAAGTTACATTATCCAGCAAGACCGGTTTTCTCTCAATAAACATTATATGTCCAACAATTTTTATCTTCCAAAATTAATTCTACAGAAAAATAAATGGTATTCCAATGGACACCCCACTATTTACGATATATTGACGATACATTCGTCATTTGGAACAACGCGAAGAGAACTTTAATGTCTTTTAAAACCCATCTGACTAGTATTCAGTTCACAATGGGGGTGGAAACTATTTCTTCCCTACCGTTTTTTGATGTTGTCTTAATAAAAAAAACCAATCCCAAGGTTTTCATCACTCTGTTTACAGAAAACCCACCCACACCAATCGTTACTTGCATGCTAACTCTCATCACCTTTACAAATTGATTCAGTTACTACCGATGATGCAAGCAGACCTACTGAAATTTTATTACTTATATTAGGAAATATCTTTTTTTTTAACGAAAGAAAAAAATCTTCTCATCAACTGTCTCAATTTCAAGAAATTACAAAAATCATATACTTACTGTTTGCAATTTTGATTTTTAGTACTATGTCTGGCTACTACATTTTTATGAATTACAGCAAAATTGTCATAGTCACAAATGAAATTCTAAATTACAAAACAGCAAAATTTGTTGCATCGTAATTTTAGAGCCGCTAGATAAAAAAATAATTTTTCAACAAACAGACTAGCATTAATTCCCTTTGTACTACCATTTATGTTTTTTAATTACTTATTTATCCAATTTTATCCAATATTTATCTTTTTAATCTTATTTACTATTCTCCCTAATCCAGTTTTTAAATTTAATCAATTTTCTGTTGCTTTTAATCAAAAATCTGTTTGCCGAATGAACATCAATTTCAGATTTTTATTAAGGATAGACTTGATGCTTTGTTAATGAGATATAAAATAAACAAAATCGAAAAAGATGAGAAACAAACAATCGTTTCATATCTCAGAATTTCGTCGACCATTTTGTTTGCACATTGGATCAGCGAAAAAAAGGGGATTTTAAAAAGTTATTTAAAAGTATTTAGAATTTATAAATAAAATTTATTTATTTATTTTAAATTAATGATCACGTTTTTCGTGATCATTAATTTGGGTCTTTATTTATGGCGTGTGACTATGCAGTTGTATTTCCCAGTGACAATTTTCATTAAAAAAAAAGTAAAGAAGTCCAAATGTTTCATAATAATATTATGCGCTAACTATATTATAGCTCAATATAGCAACATAGGTTTAAAGTTGAATTCAATACATTAATATTTTTAAAAGGCCATTTTTATTTCTGAAACTCAGCAATAATTCTGACAAATTTTTCTCTGTCCTACTGTGCGGCTCTCATCAGACTCATCCACCACTTCTTGATGATTTTTAACCATAAACATCTCCTCTGCTGCCTCAGTCCTACCTCCCACTTGCATCTTTCATTAAGAGCTCTTAGTGAAAGATGCAAAAGATGACAAGGTTAAAATCGTGAGTTTTAAGACACTTTTTACACACATTTGAGTACCATAAAGACGTTCAAAACTTATCGTTATTAAAGTATTTTTATTTGTCACAATGACAATTCAGCAATTATTAACCTAAAAACAGATGAAGTTCAATAAGTGCAAAAAAAGAAATGTAGTTTAGTGTATGAAATTAATATAGCATAAATAAAAAGCGAATAATATTCGTCATTATACTTTATTTGTCTAATACAAAAATAATTCTTGTACATTAAACCTCACAAAACAAATTCTAGTCATCTGGCTCGCTGATCTGCAAATCGTTCTATTAGTTTTTTAGTTTACTTTGTCTGTTTTTTAATATGCCTCCAGTAAGTTATCATTTCACTGTTTACATGATCTTCCTACTGATCGTCTTCATATTGGAGAATACAATACTACTCTATTTGTTGTTATTCTGATTATATAATCGTTCCATTCTACTCTTCTATTTCTTACTAAGTCCTTAATATTCTCCACCTTGCATCTATGTCATTTATCTGTACTTCTAGCTTTGTCCCATACAATTTTTCAAAGTGTTTTCATCTCTGCTGTTTTTAACATCTTCTTTGCCCTCTCTGACAGGACGTGTTTTTGCCGTGTATGGTCATTATTGGTCTGATGACTGTTTTGTAAATTTTGCCTTTCATTACTTTTTCGATATTTTTATTTCTCCATATTGTTTTATTCAGACAACCTGCGGCTCTGTTTGCTCTATTCACTTGATCTTCTACTACCGTTTCGAGCTTGCCGTAGCTAGATAATATGATGCTTGATGTAAGGTGTAGTATAATAGATATTTAAAATGAACAAAAATATTTCATATCCTTAACTCCAGATAGAATAGTTAAAATAAACTCATCTATTGTATCTATTAGAATACGAATATTGGTAGATACATCAATTACTTTTAAATGATATAGTATGTTAGTATTACTTTTTGTGACTATTTACAGGGTTAAGCAATTGAACTGTTCCAACTTCACATCGATAAATCTGGCAAATCTATAAAGACAGCTATGTCAAATTTGGCCTGATAACACTTCACTCTATTGTTTATAAGCCATCAAAAGCATCTGCATTTAAGTTTTATATATATATCCGGTTTTTTAGGGGTTACGCCCGTCCGGTAGGGATCTATGGAGGAGTATCACCGAGCCGCAAGCCCTTATCTCTTGCCGTACTGCTCCACTATAGGCCGATCAGAACCCAGCATATCCTAGTCTAAGCCGCAGATTCATCTAGAATTTTAAACTGCTGCGTTAGACTTTTTGTTTTCTGTACACCGAGCTGGGGCTCGACCCACATCCACTAAACCATTCGACAGTGAAGCGAATGAGAGGCAGCCGCACAGCCCGCTGAGCTATCTGACCGACATTTAAGTTTTATACATACAACAAAAGTTATTCGCAATGGAATTTAAACGTAATAGTGTGATTGCGTTATATTTAGCTGGAAAATCACAAGTAGCTATTGTTCGTCAGCTCAAACACCTCAAAGTGAATAAAATGTTTGTGTATCGCACCATACTTCGTTAGAATGATACTGGTAGCATTGCAAAACGCTATGGTGGAAGACGAAAAAAAAACAGCAACCTCATCTGAAATGGTTTAGAAAGTGAAGGCTCGACTTGAGCGAAATCCACGTCGTAGTGTTAATAAAATGGCCAACGAACTGAAAATATCCCAGCGAAGCATGCAACGAATATTGAAAAAGGAGCTCAAGGTCAAGCCTTACAAGTTTCAAAAAGCACACAATCGTACACAAAAGCAAAAAAAAGTTCGGCTTGAAAGACCAAAGGAGTTCCAAACATAGTGTTCTCTGATGAGAAAAATTTCCCTATTGAGCATAAACTCTCAAAATGATCATGTTTACCTGACCGAATGCACCTACGAAAGTTTAAGCTTGCGAATGGCTACCCGAAGTAATTTCCCATCTCAAGTAATGGTATGGGCAGCTGTAACCGCCGATGGACGCTCTCCAATCGGTTTTATTGAATCTGGTGTCAAAGTCAATGCAACTTATTATCGGAAAAATGATTTAGAAGCTGCTTTAGAACCGCGGGCACGCAAACATTTTGGTTGTAGACCATGGACGTTCCAACAAGACTCAGCAACGTCTAACAAAGCTAGTGTGAACCAAGAATGGTTAAAAAACCATGTTCCACACTTCATTTCATCCACATAATGGCTTTAGAATTTGCCAGACACAAATCCGATTAACTCTTCCATCTGGTCCATTTTAGAGAGCAAGGTGAGGACTAAAAAATATGCCAGTATGGATGCACAGAAGAAAACAATTATTCGTGAATACCGAAAGATCACATTCGTGCAGCATGCAACTTGTTTTTTGATCGTTTGAAAGCGATAGTAGGGCAAGAGGTGGCCACATCGAGCTAATATAAGTGGATTCTGAAATTTTGATTATTTTTACACATTTTTGTTATTTGAATCAATAAAAAATAATTTCACACAAAAAAATTATAGTCGTTTGAATAGGTAACAGTTCAATTGCTTAACCCTGTATATTTATTTATATCGTATCGATGAAGAGAAAAACAGGGGAACCTGTTTATTTTACTATAGTACTGTGGTTGAAAGTAAACTAATTATTTATGAACTTGTCTGCAGGCGGATGTTTTCCAAACTTGTCGCAGTCTAAAACTTATTTATAATTGCATAATTCTATAATACTTTTCCAGCTTAAATCATAATGTGGTTCTATCAATTTTCTAATATCAACTGCTTTTTCATGGTTTACTTGTAAACTACATTTTGGTTTTATACCAGGACAAAGCTGGTCCATATTTCCATTCCTTTTTGTGATTTTTTATATTTATTCATATAAAATAAGTAATATAATATATTTTTATATGAAATTATATATTTATTATTTGCTAAAGTATGTTGTTACTATTACCACTATTTCCATCACACACACTCAGAATTCTCGTTTTATCAGTGTTGTTTTAACAAAAACTGTCGACTTAATGTAGTATCGTGCCTACAAATTACTCATATAACGATTATTGGTGCTAAATAACTTGTTTTCGACTATACTGATAACAGTAACCAATCCGAACAGTTGTAGGCAGTTCTGGTAACAGAAAACCTTCTTTGCAAGTAACTAATTAAAATATTAATATAGTATAGTGGGTGGATCAAATAAACACATTTGTAGTACCGCCTATAGCCTATATTATTCACTTTGAATTAGTGTGATTTTAAATTTTGAGATATTTCATATTTATTCTAGTGTAAGGAAAAATCCAGTAAAGTTAGTATCTCTCTCTTCAATGCTGACCCCCCAGGGGGAGTGTAGTGGTCAACGTGATGTTGCGTATTGTCCGTCTCCAGAGATCTCTGTCTCTGGTCATTTCTTTTAATTTATGCATAGGTCTTTGCCATATTCTTGTAATTTGATCTATCCATCTTGTCGGGGATCTTCCTCGTGATCTTGTGCCTTCTACCTTTCCTTGTATTATGAGTCTTTTCATGTTTTCTGTGTTTGCTCTCATAACATGACCAAAATATTTTAATTGTTGGAGATGGACTTTACTAGAGAGTCGTTGGCTAACTTTTAGCTCTCTTAAAATTGAATTCTCTCCGATTGTCTCAGAGTCCAAGATTCACATCCGTAGGTCAGTATTGGGAATATTAAGCAGTCGATCAACCTCATCTTTATCGCTCTTGAAATTTGACAGTCCTTCCATATTTTGGTCATTTTTGCTGTGGCAACTTTTGCTAGATCACAACTACGTTTAATATCTTCTTGTAATGACCCTGTGTTTGTGATTAATGATCCCAGATATAAGTATGAGCTCACAACCTCGAACCGGTCAATTGTGGTTATGTGTGGATGATTGTTGTGTAGTCTATCCACTATCATGATCTTTGTCTTTGATATGTTTAATTGCAGACCAAATATTTTACTTTCGTTTTCGATCAGTCGTATAAGTTCCATCAGCTCTGCTTGACTATTTGCAAGAAGGGCTGTGTCATCTGCGAAACGTAGGTTGTTTAGTTTATGAAGATTTATTGAGATGCCCTTTTCCCATCCTTCAAGTGCTCTTCGCATAATATACTCCCCATATATGTTGAATAATTGTGGAGATAGTATACATCCTTGTCTGATACCCCGTTCTGGACGAAACTCGTTCGAAAGGGTGTCAAGTACTTTAACTGATCCAGTAGTGTGTTCATATAGTTCGGTTATAAGCGTAATTAGATGTTGTGGTATGAATACTTATTTTAGTATTCGCCATAAGTGTCTCCACTTGACATTGTCGAACGCTTTACGGTAATCTATAAAACATGTATAGTGGGATGTTGAATTCCCTAGATTTCTCGATTATCTGTCTTATATTCAGCAGGTGTTCTCGAGTGCCTCTACCTTTGGTAAATCCAGTTTGCTCTTGTGGAATTTCTCTTTGAAGGAATGTTTTCAGTCTCTCATTGATTCTATGTAGCATTATCTTGCTGGCATGGGATATAAGAGAGATAGTTCTATAATTGTCGCATTTATGGAAGCTGCCTTTTTTATATATGGTCGTTATTGTAGATTTTGTCCAGTCTTCAGGCCATTGTTTGGAATGCCATATTTGGTTATAGAGTAGATGAAGTAACTTTACGCCGGTTTCTTCTGTCGCTTTAAGCATTTCTGCTATCATATCTGGACCTGGTGCTTTGTTATATTTGAGCTTGTTGATAGCCTGTCTTACTTCATTTTCGAGTATATCAGGTTCTTCTTCCATCTCGTCAGAGATTTGGCTAACAAGCTCTTGGCGTTGATCATCTTTATATAGGGCCCTGCAATACGATCTCCATGTCTCTGCTATGTCTTCTCTGTTTGTTCTCAGGGTTCCAGTGTTATCTTCAATGGCCCAAGTTTTGGCTCTGAAGTCTCTTGTCAGGTAGCGTATTTTTCTAAATAGATCTCTCGGCTGATTATTCTGACCATGTCTCTCAATTTCTTTGCATATACTTTGATAGTACTGTTTTTTGTCGGCCTTACATCTTCGTTTTATTTCTTTATTGAGGTTTCTTAAACTAGCTTTTTCCCTTTCACTATGTACACCACTTTTACAAAGATTTCTTCTATTCTCAATTATTTTAAGAGTTTCATCTGTTGTCCAGTGTTTCCGTTTCACCGGATTGTTTTTCTTTGAGCGATCCACTGGTGTTGTTACGCAATGTTTAACAGTCTCCCATATTTCTTGTGATGTTCCGTTACGAATAGAGGGCATACTTTTCTGTACTTCCTGTAGAAGGTCGTCTTTCTTTCTTAGTTCTATCCTCTTTATCTCTTTGTTTGTTGGGTGCTTTAAGTTTAAGCATTACTTTAGCTACGAGGAGAGTATGATCGGATCCGCATATCGCCCCTGGATATAATCTGAGTGTTTGAATGGACGATCTCCAGCGAATATTGGTGAGGACGTAATCTATTTGATTTCTAAATGTATCTCCAGGACTTTTCCAAGTATAAAGTCGACGTACATGGTGTTTAAATCGAGTATTCATGATAGAGTAGTTGTTTGTGATAGCAAATTCGATTAAACGGTCTCCTCTTTCGTTTCTCTGCCCTATGCCAAACTTTCCCAGTACATTCTTTAAGTCGTCATTTTGTGTAGTGCTGCCAACTTTTGCATTAAAGTCGCCACATATTATAGTAAGTTCTTTTTTGGTATGCTAGCAATTGTAGTCTCCAGTTTTTCGTAGAACTCCTCGATCTTTATGTCATCTGATGTGCTGATTGGCGCTTAAACTTATATGATATTAAGTTTATGTGGTTTGCCATCCAGTTTAATGAGTACTATCCTATCGTTCACAGCTTTAAATTCGACTACTGACTTTTGTAATCTTGGTGAAACCAGAATGGCAACACCTTTATAGTTTTGGGTCTCACCGCCAGAGAAGTAAATATAATTGCCATTGTCTGTTCTAAAATGGCCCTCTTCTAACCAATGAGTTTCAGCTAGTCCAGAAATTTCTATATTGTCTCTTGCTAGCTCGTTTTCAATAATTGCTAGCTTACCTGTGATCGTTTTTAGCCCTTGTATATTCCATGTACCGACCTTCAATAGCTGCCTGAATTTTACTTTATCTTTTTGTAGACCAGTAGCTGAATTTCCACACGATGCCTGGTCACTAGCATTTGTGTGGCCGGTGGCCAATTTTACACTACTTGACCCGGACTTAAGGTAGCGCCGGTCGTCAACCGGGCTGCGTGACAACATCCGAGGCATTCCATTCGATGACATCACGCATAACTTTCTTGGGAATTATTATGCAATAATTCCCCTGCCCTATTGCATCGCAGTATCACAACCTTTCTGCTGTTACAGCTCCGCTTGTGAAATTCCAATGATAAGCCGGTTCAGGATAATTTCCTATACGCCTTAACTTGGTACTGGCGGTCGCTGCTGCCCTCCGTCAGAAATGTTTATAGACCTTTCGGTCAAAGATTGAGGAATTTAGGAGTGTGTGAATGGGGAGAGGCGCAAGTTACGCAGTTTGTGTGTAGGGGGCTAGTTAATGTTTGTGTGTAGTTTGTTACAGGTTACAAAGTTAGTATAGCTCTGAGATAATTCGCAAGTCTTGTTCGTCAACTCCAGCTGTTATTAGAATTTCGATCATCTTTTGATGGTTAACGCAGTCAAAAGACATTCATGTCTGTGCATCGTTGCCTCTTGTGTTCCCAATCCATTTCGAAATCCGAATTGAGTGACACCCATCTGCAACTCGTACTTCTTGTAAATTCGTGTATGGATAATTCTGAGAAAAGTTTGAAGGACATGAGACATCAAGCTTAATATTCGATAATCATCGCATTGTGAGAAATTCGATATTTTTGGTAATGTTACGAATGTTGATTTTGTCTGTTGGTATTTTACCTGTGTCATATATCTTATTTAATAGTGCTACTTTCGTTATCTGCAATTAGTTTTAGTATTTCGACATTGATATTGTTCATCTTTCTGAGATATTAATGCGTGAACCACTTCTTCTTTCTTTATTTCTCTGCCTTTTTCATTTATTCGATTATTTGTGAATGGTGGAGAACACAAGGTATATCATCGTCAAAAAGAGTTTGTATGTATTCTTTCCATCTCTCTAGTTTGTCTTCTGTACCCATAATTATTTCGTTATCATTTTTTAATATTGTTGATTGTCTCTTTTTGTGTCTACCTATAATTTCTTTTACTTTTTTATAAATATGAAAGGTGCCGTATTTTTCTTGAAGTGGTTCGATTTCTAGGCATTTTGTTGACATCCAGTTTTCTTTCGCCTCCCTGCACTTTTTTCTAACGATTTTATTGATTCGTTTGTATTCTATTGAGCTTGGTTTATGTTTTCGTCTCACGTCCATGAAGTCCATGATCTCTTGTGTTATCCATTCTTGTTTTTTGTTGTGTTTTATGAACCCGATGTCTTCTTCTTGTATCTTTGTTATTTTTGTTTTTAGAGCAGTCCATGTTACTTCAATGTCTGTCTGTACCAAGTTTTTGATCGTTTTTATTTCTTCCTCTTCGTTTTGACTTTAAGAAATCTTTTTAACCTAAAATCCATTATAACTGGGTTGTGATCGCTATGTATATCAGCTCCAGGGTATGTTTTCGTAGCTTGTATGTACTTCTTAAAGGTGTTATTGAGCAAAATAAAGTCAATTTGATTTCTAACAATTCTGTCTTTTCTGTCTGCAGGTGATTTCCATGTATATAGCCTTCTAGATCTTGTTTGAAGAAGGTTTTGGCTATTAATAGATTGTTTTCTACGCATAATTGTACAAGTCTATCTACTCTAGTATTCCTGGTACCTAGACCGTATGCTCCTATGTGGTCTCCTTCAGCATAACGACCAATTTTAGCGTTAAAGCCACCCATAATCATTGTTATCTCACCTCTTTTTGCCAGTCGCATTATTTCATCTATATTGTTATAAAATTTTTCGATTTATTCGTCTGACTTGTCACTTATTGGAGCAACTTGAATAATTTGTAATTTCAACATTGCTACTCTATTATTTAGAGGGATGAAGTCTGTGACTGATTGAGCAATTTTGTTCGACACTAATATAGCAGTTCCATATTGATGTTCTGGGTCAGTTCTACCTGAATAATATATGTGTAGAGGGGATGAAAACACTTCAGTAAATATGCATTAAATGATGAAAAACTTTGACTTTGAATGAACTTTATTCACACACAAGTTACACTAACTACACGAACTAATTCGCCATCTTTTTGTACTCTATTCAGCACAGCACACATCCGCACAACGGATATGCTATGCTTTACAAAATAAGTGGTTTGAAGTAACGCGCTAATTTAAAATACATATGCAATTTATACAATATGTATCCATGTTTTGTTTTTTGTACTCCTGAATCAGGCCATCTTACTTCACTCATCCCCAAGATGTCTATTTTCAGTCTTATCATCTCGGCTTCAGTGTTTGCCAGTTTCCTGGACATAAATAAGCTGCGTACGTTCCAGGTGGCAATGCGTACTATTCGGTCGTATATTTGTATTCTCTGTTCACTTTCTTGGGTAGTTGACGGGGGGATTCTTCGCACCCTCTCCCCATTTAAGGGGTGCCCAGATTGGGGGTCATTTTCTTTTTCTCGTCTGCCATTTAGATTTGTGGAAAATATAATGGGGTGGTGTTCACAATAATAACCCTAGAGTTATTTTTACGTCAAGCTAGCGAAATAAAATTTCATAGTGGAATGAAAGACATTACACGACCTGATAACAGAGAAATGAAGATGAAAACTGAATATCTCCTTGATAAATTATAAAAAGATAACATAATGATATCAGTGGGATTAGAGTGGTCTAGGAACAATTATTAGGGCATCAATGACGAAGATCAAATTTTATTAAAAAAAATTTATTTAAAAATTCTCATATTTTACAAACGATTGTTTGTGTTTTCCTTCGAATATGTATTTAATATCGAATAAAGGCTGTATGTTTACCTCACATCGTATACGTTTATCTCTTTCAAAAGATATAATCTTTTTTTATCACAAACCCGAATTTAATTCAGGTCCATAATAAACCCCGTATGTTAGGTATGCAAAATCGCGTTTCCCGCTACATAAACGAGCCGATTCCCGCAACCTATAAACCTGATATATCACAAGATATTCATGATAAAAAAATAACGAGGCAAACAAAAACCAACCTACATAACCATA
Source organism: Diabrotica balteata (assembly GCA_918026665.1). Taxonomy (NCBI): domain Eukaryota; kingdom Metazoa; phylum Arthropoda; class Insecta; order Coleoptera; family Chrysomelidae; genus Diabrotica; species Diabrotica balteata. Next base: position 205,425,773 of record OU898276.1, on the reverse strand, counting down.
ACCCGAAAAGGAGCAAAAACTATTTCATAATACCGGTGGTAAAACCCCTCATAATCCGAATACACCTACACAACTTTAGGGAAATGTGTTTTAGACCAGGGAAGAAAACATCACAAACAAAATGTCCTTCCAGCTGTATAGTAACATTTTGTTTATTTAAATTTTTTATATTATAAATTACACAGTTAATGAAAAAAAGATATTCTGAACGTACGAATCGATTTTTCTAGTGTTTAGGCTGGAAAAGGGTGTACATATTGTGTATTACATAGGGCTGGTTCAAAATAAATTAGTATATGTAGTAAAGGGTTATACAGATAATATCAAATGAAGTTTATAAAAGGTCTTACTAATACTGATGCGACACAAACACTTGCGGTATTTGTAGGCTTTCAGTTGCGGTTATTCTCCGTACAGCGGAGCTTTCTTTACTGGTTTCTAAAGATGTGTTTCGGGGTACTAACACTAAGATCAAGTGATAGAGCACATTTGCATCTGTATACGATTCATAAGAGGATCCGCGGTATTTTTCGCGTAACTATAAGCCAGAGAGAGAATGCCTGTTGCTAGCGATAGTCAACAGGCAAGAGAGCACGTCTTTTTCGTTTGCTATTTTAAAACTATCTGTATTTCTAAAGGAGTGAGGTTGAAGTGGGAGTAGAAAGTATTACCAAGGGTTAGACTAGGTTAATAATTTTATAACTAAAGTAGGAATTAATACAACGAAAAATGACATGTTTTTTCGCACATGGCTTATACGGCATAAGGCTTATGCTTTCATATCTGTTGGTCTTTAATTCATGTGTTGTTTTTCTGATGTATCTGATATACTCCAGTAGTTACTATATTTTTCGTCTCTTTCCCAATCCCAACCCTTTTCTCTTACCCAAACTCTTTAGGTTTAAAATTCCACGAGGAAACTAAGTTCCTGTAGCTGGCTGTATACCATATATCACAAAAAAATTTTGTTAAAATCCTTTATAAAAGGTATATAAAATTGCCTCAAACGGGCTATCACAAACACATTGCAAAACGTTTTCGGATTAAACAATCCATCATCAGTGCAAACGGTTGTACATGCTAGTAGCCACCAAAATATATGGGTAAAAACCCCTTAAAAGTTATAAATTTAACATTATTTTACATTATTAGTTTTTATAGTTTGTGATGGTTAAGTTACCGTTGGATAGGTAACATGGCGGCGTATGAGTACTGATGTAGACAATGTAACCATGTAAAACATGTACAAATGTAAACAATTCTGTATTAATATTTGTATACTAAAGATCGCTTCTCGTGCCAAGTCCATTTTTGAAACCAAACTGACTCCATCCATTGACCTCTTCACATTTCTTAAACAATCTACTGTGAAGTATTATCAGGAAAAGTTTTAAAAAGTTACTTATTAGGCTTACTAGTCGGTGGTCCTTGCAGAAGTTTGCACGTGGTGTTTTTGGTAGGGCGATAAAAGCCAATCTTTTGGAATCTGGCCCGTATCGTAGATGTCGTTAAAGAGCTTGATTGTTTCTGCGTACATCTATTTCTTCAACATTAGACATCAGACATCATCCATCATTTTCATCGTTATCCATGATATGGGGGTAATTTATAATATCCCTTAATTCAGCAAATGTGTAAAATCGCCTTGTACCCATTTCTGAAAACAATAAATAAACTTCTTTAAAAACCATTCATTGAAACCCATTATTAAATTATTTATAGTCAACATTATTATACCCTACAGATACTAAAATTTAAATATTATCACACAATATATTACGATAAAAAAATACACGGCAGCAAAAATACGAGCCACGAGCCCCAAATGGGTATCGCGCTAAAAATCCTAGTACAGTCCTGTGTATTAGTAACTAAAATTTGCAAATGTAATAACTGGCTAATATAACCTACAACTGTATAATATACATGCCTAAAATAAATTTAAAGCTAAAAATAATACAAAATCAAATACTTACAAACTAGTAATATTTCTCAAAATAACTTAACCATACAATTTCTATTTTGTGCTTTGTTTATTCGAAAAATTATGCAGAATAACTAAAAAACTGCCTCTTTTAGTTTGAAATTTATGATAACTGCTGCCAACTGATACAAAAAAAACGACTTGATCCTCAAATGGGGATAGTGGCAGGGAGTGGGTTAAGGGTAAACAAAAAATCTAAAAAATGGCATTTTTTTCACTAGATTGTTAATAATTAAAAATGACGCCGAAATCTGTACAAAAAACATATAACTTGTCTTGATATAGGCCTATAATAACTAAAAAAAATTAAGATACCTGGATTTGTTGCAATCCTGAGAAAAATCTGATTTCTCCGAGCATAAAGCATCAACGTCATTATCATATTTTTTCAATTTACCAAATGTATATTAGTATTTTTATTAGAATAAACACTGAAATACAACGCAACGATATATTGTTTAATTTTTTCTATCATTGACTGGACTACAGCTAAAAAATCTGACTGAAGAACATTACGAGTAAGCACAACATCCTCGTCAAAAAATTTCACGCAAGAAATACGGAGTGTGTGTCTAGCTACGGATTACGCCGTTCGTCCGGAAAGGATGTCTAGTGGAAAGCAAATCGTCCGCCAGGAGCGCAATATCGCCGAGAATTTGCTGAGACGTCAAACGGAATATATCCTTTTGTTTCCACGAGGAATTCCTTTATTTTTACGGAGAGTGGAGTCGATGGTTTTCATTTTTTTTTCTTCCATATTAATAATTTATAGTGAATAAACGGGATGTACCTACATAAATAGGAGTCGTATGTTTTGGCTTATGTTTCGTCTATATTTTCGTATACAATGTTATAGCGGTTTGATATACGCATAACTAAAGGGTGGTTATATTTTTTTCTTTGATGAAATTTTCTATTGATTAATTTAATATAATTGAGTACAATGGTTTTATGATCTAGCTAATATATCTCTTATTCTTCTTATTTGAGTGCTTTATACGCTTAGTTCAGAAAAGAGATTGGGTTGTCTGCGCTTACCAATGTTTCAGGATTTTAAGCTAAGATGATATTTTTCTTCCTGAAAAGGAAGATAAAGAAAAGGAAGATAAACTGAAAGAATGGGAAAACTATATTAAAATTCTTTTTCACGACATACGAGAAGAACCAAGATTGGAAAATAACAACGAAGGGCCAACAATTCTGAAATCTGAAATCATAAATGCAATTAATCATCTCAAAACAAATAAAAGCCCAGGTCCAGACGGAATATACCCAGAAACGCTCAAATTAATCAGCGAAGAAAATATCGAATTATTTGTCCTTTTATTCAATCGCATTTATGATACAGGTAAAATACCTCAAGATTGGCTGGAGTCAATATTCATCCCACTACCAAAAAAGCCAAACCCACAACACTGCAATGAGTTCCGTCTGATAAGCCTTATGAGTCATGCTGTAAAAGTCCTACTAAAAATCGTACATAATCGTATCTATAGAAAGTGCGAAACAATCATCGGAGACGATCAGTTTGGATTCAGAGCCGGCATGGGAACGAGAGAAGCCCTGTTCAGTTTATTAGTTCTCGCCCAAAAATGCTACGACCAACAGAAAGATATATTTATATGCTTTATAGACTTCGAAAAAGCATTTGATAAAGTAAGACACGACCTACTATTAGAACGTTTGCAAGAAGTCGGTTTAAATGGAAAAGACATCAAATTCTTAAAAAACTTGTACTGGAACCAAAAAGCCAGAGTTAGGATCGAAGGTTCCACATCCGCAGAAGTAGAAATTAGGAGGGGAGTTAGACAGGGATGTGTTCTGTCGCCTCTGCTGTTTAATCTTTACTCCGAGTTTCTATTTAAAGAAGCATTGGAGGATTCCAAGGATGGAATCAAGGTGAATGGCGTAAATATCAACAGTATCAGATACGCCGATGATACAGTGTTAATTGCGGATTCCGACTCAGGTCTACAACGACTCATCGACAAGACCAACTCGACCTGTGAGCAATTTGGTATGAAAATAAACATTAAAAAAACCAAAGTGATGTCAATCCGAAAAAACCAAAACGTACCTCAACCTTGCACAATAAATGGGCACATCTTAGAACAGGTCAATAGATTTAAGTACCTGGGATGTTGGATCGATAGCAGCCTAAATCCTGATCAAGAAATAAGATCGAGAATAGAACAGGCTAGAAAATCCTTCGAAAAAATAAAAAAACTGCTTTGTGATTCTCGAATAAAACTCGAAATTCGACTACGTTTATCAAAATGCTACGTCTGGTCGACTCTTCTATATGCAGTTGAAACGTGGACCCTTAAAACATCAACCGTAAATAAATTGGAGGCCTTTGAAATGTGGATCTACCGGAGAATACTCAAAATTTCATGGACATCGCATACCTCAAACGAAGAAGTGCTGCATAGAATAGGCAAGGAAAGAGAACTTTTTAACACAGTAAAAGTAAGAAAAACATCATACCTAGGCCACATACTGAGAAATAATAAGTATCAATATGCCCAACTTATAGTGAAAGGAAAAATCGAGGGAAAGAGAGGCCTAGGAAGGAAAAGACAATCATGGCTCAGAAACATCCGACAATGGACAGGGCTAAATTTTGAACAGCTAATAAGAACAGCTGAAGATAGAGAAGAGTTTAAAATTGTAGTAGCCAACCTCCATTGAGGAGAGGGCACTTTAAGAAGAAGAAGATATTTTTCTTCCTAGACTCTAATAAAATCTGTTTTCGAACTGTGTTATAACATTTTAGAAAAGTGTCGATGGGATTGACCAACATGCTACTGTAATTGGTGTCTTAATTTCATTAATATCATCAAGTGTTGGTTTATAAACACCGATTTAATACTTAATAAAAAAATAAGTCTAATGAATTTAACTTTCGTAATCTAGGAGGCCGTACAAGTGATCCCATTGATTAGCCTAACTTTTCCATAATTTAACCAATGTCAAAAAGAAAGAGAATAATGAGCTACAACAAAAATTTTCTTGTAAGGCTAAATTACCTTTTGCATTAAAAATTATCAGTTTTAAGATTCCTTCTTACAGGAGTGATACTGTTATTCAAAATCAGAACCCTTCTTAACTAACTTATAGACTAACCAATTGGTGGAGTGTTCATCTTCTCTTAGAAAACAATAAATTTGAAAATTTTATTAAAAGCTAAACATGAACTTTGATGAAAAAACGAGATATTTTGTTAAATAATTTTAATGATCTGCTTGGAATAACTCACCTGAACTTATCGAGCTCTTCTGCTTCTTCTTCTTATGTAGACCTGACTGTCTGTTTTTTAGTGTGCCTCCAGTTAGTTGTCATTCCATCGTTTTAGTGGTCTCCCTGCTGATGGTCTTTCTATTGGGAAACCATCTCTTGCCGTCTTTACTACTTACTCTATTTATTGTCATTCGGCTTATGATCGTTCTATTCCGCTCTTCTATTTTTTACCCAGTTGTTGATGTTCTCCATCTTTTATCTGCGTCGTTTATCTAAACCTCTAGCTCTGTCCCATCTGTTTTACTATAAATTTTTCTACGTGTTTTCATCTCAGCTGTTTCTAACACCCTTTTTGTCAGTTCTGTGTCGGGTCGTGTTTCTGTCGCGTGGTATTATTGGTCTGATTACTGATTTCTAAATTCTGCCTTTCATTTCTTTCTCGATATTTTTATTTCTCTATATTGTTTCATTAAGGGAAAATGCGACTCTGTTTGTTCCATTTACTAGATCTTTCACTTCTGTTTTGAGCTTTCTGTAGCCAGATAATGTGATGCCTGGTGTAAGTTTAATGGATATTTAAAATAAACAAAAATATTCTAATTTAATAAATGAGGGACATTTTATTAGAGACATTTTCAGATCTATAAAATATTCAGAAAGTCATGAACTCAGAATACGGTATAACAGTCTAAAAAAATCATGAATTCAAAGTTAAGTTAGCCAAGCAAACTTATTTTAATAATAAAAAAATGATAAATGCGCAGAATAGTACGGTTGAGGCTTGGCGCATCATAAATCGAAACACTGTCGGAGGTAAAAATTGAAACTCTTTTAAAAACCCAAATAAATTTAAAAATAATTTGGGAATTTCTGTGGATGACCCTCATGACATAGCTGAATTTTTCAGTCAACATTTTTCGAATTCCGTAAAAAAATTAATTAGTCAAACTTCACTTGACAATAATCCTAAGAATCTTTCTTCGCCTATACACTCCCTTTTCCTTTATCCTGTTAGCGGTGAAGAAATAAAAAGTATAATTAAAGATATCTCAAAAAAATCCTCGGCTGGACTGGATGAGATCCCGTAGTCTATGTTATCACATGTATCTCATAACATATATAAACAATTAACATTTTTAGTAAACCTTCCATTTCAGTAAGGGATTTTTCCTCAAATTCTATATACTGCTTTAGTTGTGCCTATACATAAAAAAGATGACAAATCAAAATTTGATAAGTATCGAGGCCTATCACTTTTATCTGTGTTTTCAAAAATATATGACAAGGCATTTCATACCCGTCTCCTCTCGTGTATTAAAAGGCACAACATTATAGAAAAGTCTCAATTTGGTTTCCGTGAAGGTATAAGTGTGCAAGATGCACTACTAGCGCGGTGCAGTCATATTTTATCGAACTTTGATATGGGTAATAAAGTTATCTGTTTGTTTTTTGACTTAGCACGAGCTTTTGAAACTGTAAATCATCCAATACTACTGGAAAAACTTTATCATAGTGGTGTTAGAGGAACTGCGTTAAAATGGATCCAAACCTTTTTATCGAAAAGGTTTCAAAAAATTAAGGTCAATGTGAATGGGAATATAATATTTTCTTCAGAAGAAAGTGTCCTCCCCGGAGTTCCACAGGGAAGTATCATTGGACCTCTTTTGTTTTTGATTTTCGTCAATGATTTAAATCAACTGATAAACGATAGCTCAACATGTTTAGTTCGGAATCCATTAGATAATTTTTCTGATGCAATAAGCGTTCGAGTAGAAAACTTGGAACAGCAATCAGGCTTTTATGTCACTCAATTTGCTGACGATGCCACAGTTGCACTAAATTCCAATAATTTTTTTCATGTAGTACAAAAAGCAGACCGTCTTGTAAAATTTATGACTCATTACTGTTTAAATAATGCCCTAATCTTAAATGGATCAAAGACCAATATGGTAACTTTTTTATCTTCTACTATGCAGATGAGTCCATTAGTAAAGCTTGACAATGGGTCTGTGGTAAATAGCTACTCCACTAAGTTGTTAGGTGTTGACTTGGATTATCCTAACTTAGGAATTTTGTCTCCCTATATATCTTAAAACTTTACTATTTTGCTCATGTACAGTCAATTTTGCAATATTGTTTAGTTTGTTGGGGAAATTGCTTGCGAATTAATGAGGTGCTTGTTTTTAAGTTTGAGGAGTTTTTAAACAATTAAACATTTTAACTGTAATTTCGCTGTATATTTTCAATTGTGTTGTTTATGTAAAGTCACACAGAAGTAATTTTATTTGCATAAATGATGTTTCCTTAATGAGTGGCTACAATTTTCGTTACAGAAATTATTTAGTGACCCCTGCTCGTCACTTGACCATTGTGGGCAAGGATCCTTACCCAACATGCGTTAGTTTGTATAATAAATTACCTAATTATTTTAAAGAGTCAAATATTTATGTACTTATTCTGGTAAACACTTTCTATTCGTTAGAGGAAAACTTGCAGGCATCTTTTTAACAATTTGTATGTTTTTGTGTATATTTCATATTTTTATGTGCTTAAAGTTGTTACTTTTTTTAACTATCTATGTACCTATAGTTTTTTAGATTGTATTTTGACGCATTTCAATACTTGTAAAAGTCAGATGAAATAAAAAATATTGATAGACTGATTTTACTTCTTTTAACTCCACATGGAATGGCAAAATAAACTAATCTATTGTATCTATCAGAATACAAAAAATATTAGTAGTTACATCAACTATTTTTAAATTTAATAGCGTGTTTGAACGCCATTACCAGACTGGAATCAAAAACAAAAGCATGTAATTTTAATTTTATGTAATTAATTTTTTAATGAAACTATATTATTTATTATTTGCTAATATATTGCTACTATTATCACTATTTCCATAAAACACGCTTTCAAGATTCTCGATTTATGGGTTTTGTAAACAAAAACTGTTGACTTAATGGATCATGCCTACAAATTACTCATATAACGATTATTGGTGCTAAATAACTTGTTTTTGATTACACTGATAACAGTAACCAATAAGAAGGTTTGTAGACAGTTGTTTGTAGAAAAGAAAACTTCCTTCTTTGCAGGTAACTAATTAAAATATTAATACGATATAGTGGGTGGATCAAATAAACACATTTGTAGTACCTCCCATATTACCTATTGATTTTGAATTAGTGTGATTTTTAAATTTTAGATCATTTATATAAATTTGCTGGTAAATCTTGCATTTTTTTCTTTTTTGGGAAAATTGACGTGTTTAATTTTTTGATGGTTATATTAAATTAGTACATCATACTAGTATTGCGTCGTTTGCATAGATAAGGCTGCAGATTATTTTAACTTATTTTTCTCCCATTTGGTATCCATTTTTAATTCATAATTTTTTATTATTTCATCCATAATAAGGTTAAACAATAGAAGATTCAGTACATCTACTTTTACTTTTATTGTGTTGTTTTGGTAGATCTTTTCGATCGTTTTAATTAGTCTTAAAGGTACAATCCTGTATTGCGTACAATAATGCCCTTTAATTTGATCTGGATGTCTTCTTAAGTTCTATGAAACATAAATATGCCGGTTTATTGTATTCTAATGATTTCCCTTGCACTTGCCTCATTATAAATATAGCGTTTGTGGATGATCTTTCCGATCTAAAACCTTGTTGTTCTTCTGCTAGTGTTATAGTTTTATTCAGTTTATTTGTTATCACTTTGGTTGTTAATTTTAGTGTTTTGTTTGATAAATTAATTCCTCTGAAATTTACATGTCTAATTTGTCTTCCTTTTTGAAGAGGAGTATTAGGATGCTTGATCTTTATTCTTGAATAATTTTGTTTTGTTCTATTACTTTTTGGATTAGTTTTAGTAATTGTTTGGTCAGATATGGTCCTCTGTACTTTAAAATTTTGTTCAGTAGTCTGTCCTGACCTGGTTATTTTCTGCTTTTTAATTTCCTTAAAGCTTCCTTTACCTCTTTCTCCTTAATATTTATTTCTTCGTTTGCCATCCATTCTGGAGTTAAATGTAGATAATAATAACCCTAAATAAATTAGAAAACTTATAGTGGAGAAAGAAAAATCTGAACTAACTGGCGGTGCTCTAGAACATCGTGTGATAAAACCAAACTTAATTATTCTACTCAAAAGCTCAAAAGAGAAATTACAATAAATAATAATGAATCAATTAGCAACTGCCTAAGAGAACTAACAAACGATAACACAACTGATCTTGCAAATCCTTTCATAAACAAATATAGAAGAAAGCTAAAACATTTTAGCCAAATGAGTGGGAAAACGTCACACGGGGGATAACTTGTCACAAAAGAAGTGTCCAATGAAATACAGCATCTGTGTTTGATTTAATTACTGGAGAAATCTTAAAACATCTCCCTAGAAAAGCTCTAGTAAAGCTAACATATTTTTTAAATGCCTCGTTAGCATTATGTAAAGATATGGAATGTAGCAGAGGCCATAATGTCTCTTAATCCTGAAAAGCAACCAAAAACGGTATCATTGTACAGGCAGATTTCTTTACCAGCTGTAATTTCGGAGCTATACGAGAAGCAATTTCAAACATTCTTAACCTCCTTACTAGACGCTAAGGCTCTAATTACATCACAATAAATTAAGGTTTTAAGAAAGTCATTCCACTATCGACCATAGAATAACGGATATAATGGAAAGGTCATTAAAAAAGAGAAAGTTTGCTCCATTTTCTTCCTCGACGTGGCGCAAGTGTTTGACAAAGTATAGCACGATAACTTAAATATAAATTAAACAGTGTTTTTTTTAAATAAATACACATAATTATTGAAATCATATATTTCAGATAGAGTTTGTAGGGTTAAGCAAGAAGAATCCTACTCGGCATTACAAGAAATCTTGTAAGTGCACCACAAGGTAGTGTGCTAGGGCCAATCCTGTAACTATTATGCATTAGTGATATTACTGAATTATATCCTAACACAATAGCTACCGTTGTTAGTGATACTGCCGTGTTGGCTGTAGTTGAAGATCATAAAAAAACAACAAGAAAACTAATAAGCCGTTAGAAGCGTTAAGCCAAGAAAACGTTAAGCCAAATAATTCCTGAAACGTGTAATGAAATCTACTTGGTTTTAAAACAGAACTACTACTAATTAAAGCTAAACTACTATTTGTTTATTAGTTATAAATAGGTAGAGGTTTAAAAACATGTTTTTCTTTAATTTGAACATCAAAAAGAATAACATAAGAGGTAAACATTTTTTACCTTTACAGACTAAAAAAATACTTATACGCGACGTTTTTTTTATTACGGTCACTATAGTCTTTATTTTTCACTTGCCTAAACACGGAAAACTTTTATACAATTCAATAAATTCCCCGACAAAATCGTGGGTGCATTGCCGCAAATCTGACCTTATTAAGCTTTTTTTGGCAGTGTTTTCTGCGATCTGATCTTGGATTTCGTTTCGATTCGACAAGACGTACGTTTTGCTGTTTACACGCCACGTTTTATTGTATAGGATTTGTCCTATCCAACAAAACGTACAATAAGACGTAGCGTGAAAACGGGCCTTTAAGAAACGGTGATCACGGATTACTTTATTTATAATAAAATATGTATTCTCTTCGATGGATTGTTATTACTATGTAAATTACACAATTTGTCAGGATCGATCAACAAGCGTCTATGTTTATTCAATATCGGCACCGGACTCCATTGATTATATTGTTTATTGTAATGTTCTAATGTTTTATTGGTTTTGTTTATATAAAAAAAGTTTCTAGCTCGACAGTTATCAGAGGCTTAATAATCTCTTAAACTATAATAAAATACAGGTAGTCATTATATTAAATTAGGCTACCATGAGAGACAATTAAACGCCCTTTACAATGATATACCCATTGAATTCACTTCTTATTTAAAATTCTTTAAGGGCTACAAATAATCACTAAAAGTCTTTCACTGGAAAACAAAATTGGCCTATCTTTCCGATTTTCAATACAATTTACTGAATATGTAATGATGAAGAATGAAGATATTAGCGGTGAGAAGTTTTCAAATCGTCACGTTGCATAAATCCTCTTATCTATTCCTAGAAAGTTTTCTCTTGTTTTATAACGTAATTCCACCGACTTTACCGTTCTTTAAGTCTCCCACCACTGCGCCGTTTACACGACCTGCCAACGATGATCGCCCAAATCCCTGTTAAGACTCAATAATACGATTGATCATCATCAATCAAAATATAATACGTTTAAGTGCGTTGTGGTGTAAGTCAACTGATTTTATATTTCAGCTTTTCGATTCCATTTTCCGCGTAGTCGATTCTCATTTAGCAAAATGAATATCCGGCCGCGAAGCAGGGCGATAATGAACCTTTTTCGAGATGATAGATTATGAGGGAGTCGCAAAAAAATAACGGTGTTTTGATTCGAAAACGAATTTACAGTTTTTGTACAAGAAAACCAATAATTTGTTCATTATCGTGCAGAATTACTTTTAATATGGTTCTAATATTACTTTCTCGCGACATTACTTTAACATTGTTCTGAAGCTATTTTCTTGTGGCATTGTAAATTAGTTACTGTTAAACTGGGAATAAGCCACAATTAAAGATAAAAATACGTTTATTGACGTTTCAATTTCCACTTCGGAGATCGTTCTCAAAATACAAACAGTAAATTAAACAAATTTTGTTTTTTGTTACATAGTGAATAATTCTTCTAATAATTTAATTTTATCTGACTCATTTATATTGACAATTCAGACATACATTATGCATTTTAAAGTAGATGACTTTAAAATGATATTGCCAATATTGTTGAGTTGCGTTCCTGGGACGACTTTACTTATAAGATAGTTCATTCGATTACATGAAATCAACTTTAACTTGAGAATATCCGTCAGAAAAAATCATAGCATGTAATTCGTCTTTAAAAAGACAAACACATGACATGATGACAGTAAAATTCTCCTGTTAGTGATTCCATAGTAAATTATGAGGGAAAAACCAGAAAAAAAAACCTCATAATACTATCCCGACATTGTAAGTATTTGTTCGTGAATTTAGTTTACCTTCAACAAACATCAAAATTCTGATTTTATATGTTACGTTATTTAAAAAAACATAAATGATGTATCCTCTATATGTTACTGACTTACTAACACTGGTATTTTCTTATTAATAACTTCCTCTTTCAATATTGGTAACCAGATCCTACTACATTCTGCCGAGGAATTTGCGACACAATTGGCCTCATTTAGCATAATTAGAGCCGCTTCTTTGATTTTTCTTTTTTTAGTATCCGTTTCTTTTAGGACTACATTTGAATTATTCCATTGAACCCTATGTCCATTATCCCATGCGTGTTTACAGATTTGAGATCTATCAAATTCTCTATTTTTAATATAAGATTGATGTTCACTTATTCTAACATTTAATGGCCTTGATGATTCATCTAAATAAAACTGATCGCATTCACAAGGTATTTGATAAATGCAATTCTTTGTCCTTTCTTGTTCATTGTTAGGTTTGGTTTTGGACAAAATAGATCTCAACGTGTTTGTTGTTTTGAATGTTGTTGAAATGTTGAATTTATTTCCTATCCTTTTAAGTTTTTCTGATAATCCTTTTATGTACGGTATTGTTATTTTCCTCATATTATTCCTTGTGTATGCTGTAGGATCTTGTTCTAAGTTGTTCTGTTCTATTCGATCGATTGTTGAAAATTCCTTATTTATAAACGATAAAGGATAATCATTTTTTAATAAAACAGATGTTAATGTAAATAAATAAATCAAATCACAATATTAATGTAAAAAAAAGGAATAATTAAATCCTTATACGATAGAGCCAAAATTACTTGTTCTAACGAAAATTCGTTCTTGGAGGAGAAACATTTGTTAACATCTGTTTTATTAAAAAATGATTATCCTTTATCGTTTATAAATAAGGAATTTTCAACAATCGATCGAATAGAACAGAACAACTTAGAACAAGATCCTACAGCATACACAAGGAATAATATGAGGAAAATCACAATACCGTACATAAAAGGATTATCAGAAAAACTTAAAAGGATAGGAAATAAATTCAACATTTCAACAACATTCACAACAACAAACACGTTGAGATCTATTTTGTCCAAAACCAAACCTAACAATGAACAAGAAATGACAAAGAATTGCATTTATAAAATACCTTGTGAATGCGATCAGTTTTATTTAGGTGAATCATCAAGGCCATTAAATGTTAGAATAAGTGAACATCAATCTTATATTAAAAATAGAGAATTTGATAGATCTCAAATCTGTAAACACGCATGGGATAATGAACATAGGGTTCAATGGAATAATTCAAATGTAGTCCTAAAAGAAACGGATACTAAAAAAAGAAAAATCAAAGAAGCGGCTCTAATTATGCTAAATGAGGCCAATTGTGTCGCAAATTCCTCGGCAGAATGTAGTAGGATCTGGTTACCAATATTGAAAGAGGAAGTTATTAATAAGAAAATACCAGTATTAGTAAGTCAGTAACATATAGAGGATACATCATTTATGTTTTTTTTAAATAACGTAACATATAAAATCAGAATTTTGATGTTTGTTGAAGGTAAACTAAATTCACGAACAAATACTTACAATGTCGTGATAGTATTATGAGGTTTTTTTCCTGGGTTTTCCCTCATAATTTACTATGGAATCACTAACAGGAGAATTTTACTGTCATCATGTCATGTGTTTGTCTTTTTAAAGACGAATTACATGCTATGATTTTTTCTGACGGATATTCTCAAGTTAAAGTTGATTTCATGTAATCGAATGAACTATCTTATAAGTAAAGTCGTCCCAGGAACGCAACTCAACAATATTGGCAATATTATTTTAAAGTCATCTACTTTAAAATGCATAATGTATGTCTGAATTGTCAATATAAATGAGTCAGATAAAATTAAATTATTAGAAGAATTTTTCACTATGTAACAAAAAACAAAATTTGTTTAATTTACTGTTTGTATTTTGAGAACGATTTCCGAAGTGGAAATTGAAACGTCAATAAACGTATTTTTATCTTTAATTGTGGCTTATTCCCAGTTTAACAGTAACTAATTTACTTTAACATATTTAATCGGAATTAATCAGAATGTTAATTAAAAATACGACTATGTTCTAAATTGTTAAAAAATAATAATACCTGTTATGTTGCATTGTTATGAAATATGTTTTAGGTAGTAATCTTATTCAAATAGGCATCTTCAGTACATATATTAAAGTACCTTGCAATTGTCTTCTTCAGTTGTAGTTTTCAAATTTCATTTTTATCTTTTAAAACAAAAAAAAAAGCTTTAAAATAGCCATTGCCAAAAGTTATAAAATTAATTTGTTGCTTCGAAAACTGCAAAATAAGGCACAATCTTTAATTGCTTATACCTATTGTAAACATCAAAATATAATCACAGAATACATTACCAAACAAGAAGCGAAAAGAAGGGCTTTTTCGCCATCCAAATTTCTGTGACATTCCGCCATGTTCTAAATAGTTTATCTGTCAACCTATAAAAACTGAAGTTTGTTATTTGTTTATGTATTGAAACAATATGATAAATCTGGTGAGAAAATCTTATCTAAATCTGGTGAGGAAATAGGTAAGTCTCTTTTCAATACCAAGAGATCGTAGCAGGTAAACAAATTTAATTTGAAATTCAAACGCGTTACAAAAGTTATCTTAGAATACACTTTTTTGGAAAAAAATACAATTTATACAAAACAGATCTACTTAAAACACATTAGTTTTAATGATTATTTCGTTTCTCAGTGTAACTCTAATTTGACTACAGTTTTGAACGACTTCCTCATTACTTTTCTTGGTGTACTAAGTAGTTTAACTGTCATTGTCACTCCGAAATTTCTGTCCTACGAACATCAAAGCTTTCGCTTCTTGTTGGGTGGAGTATTCTGTGATATAATAGATATTTATTATTGCACCCAAAGTTGGGTATTATAGTCCTTAACAATCCCTCAAAATTTCTGATCGATTCATTATTTATCAAATGAAAATTTAAGTGTTAAATTATTAAAATTTATTAAAAAAGGCCAAAAAAAATTATTTTTATAAGACTATTTCACTAGACTATTTTTAATTACAATATAAAAGAACTCACTGTACTTTTCAATCAAATATATGATACCAGTGAAATTCCATCGGACTGGTTAAAATCGATCTGTATTCCTCTACCTAAGAAACCAAACGTTAAGAAATGTAGCGATTGTAGACTCATTAGTTTAATGAGCCATGCCGTTAAAATACTGTTGCATATTCTTCTAAACCGAATTAACAACAAGTGCGAAGAAATAATTAGTCAAGAGCAGTTCGGGTTCCGGAGATGCCTTGGAACTAGAGAAGCACTATTTTCTATGCAAACACTTCTTCAACGATGTTGGGAGGTAAGAAAACCCGTATATCCGTGCTTCATTGATTTTGAAAAGGCATTTGATCGCGTTCAGCATACCAGACTAATTACCGCCCTGCAGAGCATCCAACTACATGAGAAAGACATCAAACTTATTGCCAAACTTTACTGGAACCAAACAGCCATTATTAATACCAACAACAGAGAATCAAAGCCAATCAGTATTGAACGAGGCGTAAGACAAAGCTGTATACTATCTCCCACCCTCTTTAACGTGTATTCTGAGAATCTATTTAGGGAAGCTTTAAAAGATCAAAAAGGAATTATCATAGAAGGAGAAATAATTAACAATATACGATACGCCGACGATACTGTGATTCCAGCTGAAAACATCGATGATCTGCAGGAGCTAATCAATAGAGTTGACATAGAATGCACAAATTGGGGACCGTCGATAAATATCGATAAAACTAAATACATGGTGACCAGTAAAGCGGATATCGGCACAACCCGACTGATATTAAACCAACAACCGCTGCAGATAGTTCAGAGATTCAAATACTTTGGATGTTGGATTACCCAAAATCTAGATCCATCCTTCGAAATTCGATGTAGAATTGAACAGGCAAGAAACTCATTTCAAAAATTCAAGCCTCTATTATCCAATAACTCATTAAATTTGAAAATCCGTGAAAAGTTTACAAGATGTTACGTGTGGTCTGTACTTTTGTATGGATGTGAAACTTGGACTTTTAACGCCGATATCATGAATACAATTGAGGCGTTTGAGATGTGGTTTTATCGAAGCATACTAAAAATTCGATGGACGGGTAGAACCAGAAACGAAGAAGTTCTTCGAAGAATGGGACTTCAACGAACTCTATTAAATATTATTAAGAGGCGTAAACTAGAATATCTTAGACATATAATCAGAGGACCAAGATATGAATTCCTTCGGCTAATTCTCAACGGTGAGGACGGTAGGACGGAAGAAACTCTCTTGGTTGAGGAATTTGCGGCAGTGGACAGGTTTGACAGCGGACCAACTGCTACACGTAGCGCAAGACCGAGATCAGTATAACAATATAATATAAGCATGGTAGTCACCGACGTTACGTAGGGATATGGCTCTCTAAGAAGAAGATTTTTAATTGGTAAAACGTCAACGTCACGTTTCCTACTCAACGACAAAACTCCTTTCTGCCTGTGATGTCTCAGCGACAAGATTATGACAGATCCGTCACGAAGGTGTCTGGTTATTCTATTGTCAGTTTGACAAACGTCATTGAAGCGTAATCAATTTTGGACAGATATAATGAATCCAGACGATAAATCAAGATTTGGTTGCCAGTCAGTTGAAGAAATCAAAAATTGTTTTCGGAAAATGCCCCATCGAACATGCAGAGGTTCAAAAGCTCTATTTGGACTTCCGAGTTTCTACGGGTGAAAAATTTTACGCTTGAAAGATGTACTACCATAACGAAACTATCAAAAATTCACGAAGATTATGCCTTTAACATGAAAAAAGGCAAAAGTGAAGATTATAAATGGTCGTCTGTAAAGTCAATGTGGAATACTGCAACAAAAATGGTACAAGCAAAAGTATTTTAAGGAGTACGCCAAAAAATCGACCCTCTCACAGATATATCTTTCAAATGTGCAAGTTAACCAGAGATACCAAGCGGAGATAGCTTCAAAATGTTCAAGAAAAAAGAAAACTTAGTTCAAAAGTAGTATCCACCGAAGAACTATTACAAATCATCCAAAGGTACAACGAGTATCTTTGGATAATTTTTAATCGAAATGAAAAAATTTTTCACCTTTGCTCATTGAAACTTGATTGGAGAAGCAATGAGGCCATTCACTTTTTCCAGAATGGAACAATTTTTGAACTTAATGGAAAAAGGGAGACCAAAGATTTTATAATACAGACTCCTTCTTATCGTTTATCCCAATTGGAAGAATGGATCTTGGTTCAAAAACTGTTTAATTGGAGTCAACACCGTATCTAAATGGACAAAATTGTTAACTGAAAAAATTGAAATAGACACCAAACAATATAACCATTCTGATCGATCTTCAGCTGTGTTATCATCGTTCAAGCAAGGTGTTTCTGAACAGGACTTAATTAAATTAAATTAACGGGTCACTCAAATGCAAGCTCTCTAAAACCATACCTGCAGCTAGATTCCAGTCACCACCAGAAGGTGATCGAAAATCTCAGAACAATAAATAAAGCCGGACCTTCGAGTTCCCAAATGCTACAGGTCAATAATACACCAAATCATGCTTTGGTAGAAAATAATGGGCAAACTACTACAGCTTATAATAATTGTACATTGCATTATGTTTCCTTGATATGGTGCATTGTCTCGTGAAATAGTCTTGTCGAATATCATTCGAGAGGAAATCACTTACTGGCAAAATTTTCTTCTGGTTTTATTTCAGTTTGTTGCTTTTTGGCAATTTTCACTTATGTCTTTCACACGTTTTTGGTGCATATGAACTTAATAACAATAATAACGAACAACAAGTTAAAAACTTCTTAGACATAGGTAAAAGAAATAATAAATAAGACTTACAATCAGTTTAATTTAATTATCTAAACGAACGGTTTCGCTTTCTACAATATGCAACGCATCTTCAGGTTTCGATACAAAGTTAATTAAATGCTGAAATAATAAAACCCATATTAGGGTGTTGTCTTATAAAGATAAACAAAGATAGATGATATAAATTACAGTAATTATGCAAATATTACATGTCTGTGGTTTTTCAAAATGAATAAAGTGTTTAAGCAGACAAGGTAAGACCCACAAATTGGTATAAAATAGTCTGTTGAATTGTAATAAATTAGTAAATAAATAAAACATTACTTACATGCCAGTACTCTAGTAATTAATATTTGGAAGAATATGGTTCAAACTATCCTGTATTGTTGAATGGAGAACTTAAGTTGTTGCTATTATGATTGTTTGACAATAAACGGGGAAGTTCTTGAGGAGATAGATTGTATCCAATGAAGTAGAATTAGATGTAATGTGATTTTTTGTTAGATAAGAGTGATGTTCTATATTATTGAATTATTTAAAAGTTATTTATATTTATTCAAGAGATATATTTATGAAATGTGTGTTATTTATTGAGATTTTATAAAGATTATTTTATTGAGTCTAAATGCAATAACTACAAAGCACCATGCTTTAACATGATCACCGGGCTTATATTAAAAATATTACCGAGAAAAGCAATTCCTACTAACAATGATATATAATAGTATCATAAGATCAGCCTACTACCCGATTAGTTGGAAGTTAGCACAAATAATTATGATTAGTAAATCAAATAAACAACCAAGTATTACTGCTTTGTCTAGACCAATCAGCTTACTTCTAATAATTGTTAAAAATCTTAGAAAGATTTCTGCTCCAAAGAATCTCAAAACACATCGAAATTAATTGATACCAACACACCAGTTTCGTTTCCACGAAGCCCACTCAACTCTACAACAATGTCATAGGATTTTTAAAAACATTAATGTATGCCACGAAGAAAAAAAAATTGCAGTGCTGCCTTCCTGGATATAGATCAAGTCTTCGACCGTGTTTGGTATGACGGCCTCCTTTATAAACTTAACTCATCCTTTTCCACTCTTCTCATTACTATCCCATAAAATGCGGTCTCCCTCAAGGAAGTTTCCTGGAACAACAAATATGACCACAGTAGTTATGTTCGCAGATGACTTCGCCATAATAGGTGGTGAAGTCAGACGAAGATTGAAGAGACAGTGGTCAACAGACTTTATTTACAAATTTCAATTTTAATTTTAATTCTAATTTCAATTTAAGTTTCAAATTATAATCCTACATTAATTTAATTTGTTAGTATTGGTAGTGTTACTAATGGATAATTTCTCTCATGTATTGGCAATACTCACATTTACTAATAGCTTGTCATGGCAAATTGTAAATTTGCAATTTTAATAAAAAAAAAATGCCGAAGATTTTGGTGTTGTAAAAGAGTTAAATAGGTTTCATTCTATTAAAACTAGAGTGATAAACAGTGTTTTAAAACTACAACCAAAGAAATCCTGGTTTAAATGTATTTATGGTAAGTATTCCTACTTTGTTTTCGTCCCTCTGCCGATCCTTAATTCTATTTCATCATTTAACTTGTACAAAACGTTTATTTCAAGCCGAGTTTAGTCTACGCGGGAAAATTTAATGTAATTCCGCCGTATTATTACTTGCTTATGAAAATTAAGTTATTCTGTTTGACTCGACGCTACAACATATTTAATTTCGGTTACACAAACTTGCAACATTTATTAATTAAGTTTTATCAAACTTGCCGAGCAAGCCTAGTACGCAGCACAGAAAGTTAATTAAAAGATATGAAAATTTTATGAGTAATCGAAGTGAATTTTTTTTTGTTTTGTAGTTTTTTTTAAGAAAATACCCTATAAAGGGTGTTTTTTCTTTCATTCTAATCTTAATAAAAAGAACATTAAGTAATTTGGTTATTTCTCTCCTTTTTGTGCCTTTGTGAATGTGTTATGATTTCAACATTTTATTGTATTACCATCATCGATCAAGAAGAATCGGACAAAGGGGCATTAGAAAACAATTCGATCCTGATATTTACATCGAATCTGTCTAACTATGTCCAACTAGGGTCTATCACGAGGATACGAGAAAGCTTTATATCCCAAACTTTATTTGTAGTAATACCCCCGTCTTTAAATAACCATTCTAAAGACTCTAGGTTTCTTTGGCCTGTCGATTTACTGGCCTCCATGTATTTGGTTTTTATTTCGTTAATATTTAAGCCACTGTTTTGTGC
The DNA here is from genome assembly GCA_918026665.1 of Diabrotica balteata. Classification (NCBI taxonomy): domain Eukaryota; kingdom Metazoa; phylum Arthropoda; class Insecta; order Coleoptera; family Chrysomelidae; genus Diabrotica; species Diabrotica balteata. Next base: position 205,405,296 of record OU898276.1, on the reverse strand, counting down.
CGTTCTTTCTATCGCATTGAATGCTTCTATCATCTCTTTCGCTTCTAGCTATGATATTAACATTATCTGCAAATGCCAATATGTCTACACTTTTTGTTATTATTGCTCCTTTGGTGTTGACTTTTGACTCTCTAATTATTTTCTCTAAGGTAATGTTGAATAAAATACAGGATAGGGCATATATCAATAAGTTGAGTTGGAATATTAAACTCTTTCAGTGCATGGATCAGAAATTCTCGATGGATGCTATCATAGGCAATTTCAAAATCAATGAAAAGATGATATGTGTCTATATTAAATTCACTAGTCTTTTCCAAGATTTGCCTCAAGGCGAAGATCTAATCCATCCATACTATTTGTTCCGCATATGGCCTCAATCGGTCATACACGATATTTGACAGTATTTTATATGCCACAGTTAGTGGCGTTATTGCCCGGTAGTTTTTATATTGAAGCTGATCTCCCTTTTTATGTAGTGGGATAATTACTCCGGTATTCCAGTCTTGTAGCAGTTATTTATTATTCCATATGTTCACAGTTCGTGTATCGCACTCAATAGGGAGTCTCCGCCTTCCTTAATTCTGCGCTAATGTTGTCTAATCCAGATAACTTGTTTCTCAGTCTGGTAACTGCCTCTTGCATTTTAGCTAATGAAGGGGGGGTTGTTTCTCTGTTAGCCGTTTGGTCCAGTATAATTCTGTCCATCTTTGTAGTATTTCAGTCAGTTTAGTTACTATATCTCCTTCTTTGTCTCTGCACATCATTGTTCTTGGTTTAAATTCTTTTCTACTTTTCTTAAGATTTTGGTAGAATTTTCTGGTTTTTGATGATTTATTAAGTTCTTCCATTTCTTGGAGTTATTTTTGTATGTTTCTTTCCTTAGTATTTTATATTCCTTCCCTGCCGTTCGTGTTCTATGTCGTTGTTGTAGTCGTTGATATACATTATTTTTCCTCGTTGTTATGTTACGACACTCTTCATCATCGAACCACTGTCCTGCAGTTGATTTGAGCTTTGTAGACCCAGTCTCTTTGGCCATGTCTTGTATGATGTTTTTACACGCTTCCCATTCTCTGTTTATATCCTCGTGCTTTTGTCTGTTTTCTAGAGTTCATTTTATATATTCTTTGTATTTTGCTTATTTGCTGTTGTCTGTCAAGTTTGTTATTTAATATTTTCAATATTTTACTTCAATGTTCCACAAAACATGCTTAAGTTGTTTAACTAAAATCTCACTTACGTTAATTACCTTAATTACGTTGTGTCTTCTATTTTCACTGTATATTTGTGTTTATTTTTTTTTTTTAATAAAATATCGTATTTAATTTAACATAAATCATTTCGTTTGCTGAATAAATTTTCGCTTATTTCTACATCCACGTACACAATAGCTTTAATTTATCCGAATTTATAAATAACAAATCGCGAAAATACGTGCTGATTCCGGGATTAATTAAAAAAACAATTCTTCTTTGAAATTATTCAAACTGGATGTAATTCAACGCGCTCTGTGCTGAAAAGGAATTGTTTGTTTTTCATTGTTTTTAGCATAATAACCGAATAAATAGCAACGAAGAAAATTACTTATTGGTAGTTACTTTAGTAGAAGGGAATAGCGTGAGCATTTGCCTGATTAAAATTTCAAATGGTCTAATAAAGTTTTACTGTGAGAATATTCGGACGTTAATGCTTGGCTGTTTTGTTAAACCGACTGTTTACTCTGTGTACGGTTTATTGTGCGGACGGTATATGTTGAGTGATTATAATATGTAGTACAATGATAAAATAAGTAAAACCTCGCATGTTTAAACTTTATCACGAAATGATTGCATATAAAAACGGCATTTTAAACCTTTCATAAACATCTAATGGAAATCAAGTTTTTTTATTAAATTAATTAAAATTTATTAAAACAATTAAATTCCTCGACTGGTAAAGTCGTTTCACCCTATATATTTGAATAATTTATTGTTTTTTATAATTTAGTAGAAAGTAGGCAGATAGGAGAATAGATATTTGTACGATAACATATGATAACAATAGAGGATTTTTCATAAATGATTAATGTTAATAGCCCAAAGATAGCAATTTTAGAAGCAAGTCTTTTGTTTATAAAGAAACTAGACAAACAATTAGACAGTTTTGTAGTCAGAGATAAATATACAATAACCGAAGTAGTATATTAGCTGTTGTCTCTACAAATTTAGAAACAAAGAAAAGATCTTATTTATATAACATTTAGAAATAGGTTATGTGATAATCATAATAGCCGTGAGCTTGTGTTTGATAAGTCACAGAAGTCATAAAAGATAAGGGAGGGATTGAAGGAAGGATGTTTTGCTTGAAAAAAGAAAGATTACTGTGATTTGAACGTCGGAAAAAGCAAGTTATTTTGTTCCATATCTTGCAGTGAAAGTTAGCAGAGTTCTTGTCAAATTATAATCGTGAAAGGTGTTTTGTGTCTGTAGAACAAGCCCCAAGAATTGGTAGCAGTGGACAACGAAGACAGTAATATCCTGTAAGACAGAAACAGGTGTATAGTATATTTGGTACTAGTCGATTAAGTAAAAATTCTTCTGACTAGAAAGAAAATGGGTTCCTGTGAGATAGGAGTTTGCTCCAGGAGTTTTTGGAGAAACCTTTGCGGTGATAGTGTGTGCGAGAGACGTTGACAAGCTGAGGAGATAGCAGGCATGTGTAGAGCAACTGAAAGTTTGAGCAAAAGGTGGGCAGACCACAATCGTAGGCAGAAAAGGAGCTAGTAGAGATTCTTGGAAATAAAAGATTAGTTTTCCATATAATCAACAAAGACCTTCAACCACGATCATAACTAGACCGCCACTTTTTTCAGAAGGAATTTGATGCTATGGGAGAACTTACTGGCCAAATTGAATATAGCAGCATTTTTTTTAACAAATCAAGGCGGTTCGAAAAGTTTGATAAGCAGCAAATGTCTGGTAATAAATTGTTCAAACGAAAATTTATGCCCAGTTAAATTATTTTTGAAATTAATGAAAAAAAGGAGACTTAATATTTTATCTCTTTCTCTCTTTCTTATTGTTCACCCCAATTGGAAGGATGGATCTTGCTTCAAAAACTATCCTCCTGGAATCAACACTGTGTCTAAGTGGACAAAAATGTCAGCCAAAAAAATTTGAATAGATACAAAAAAAAAAACAAAATAACAAGTTATTATTATCGATCTTCAGCTGTGTCAGCCTTGTTCTAGCAAGGTGTTTCTGAACAGGAGTTCATTAAATTAACGCTTCACTCAAATGCAAGTTCTTTAAAACCATATCTGCAGCTGGATTTCAGTCACAATCAAAAGTTGATCGACAATCTCAGAACAATAAATGAAGTTGGACATTCGAATTTCCAAATGCTACAGGTCAATAATACACAAATTCATGCTTTTGTATAAAAGAATGGGCAAACTACTGGGCTTATAATAATTGTACATTTAATATTGTTAAAAAATGGATAAAAATAATGTTTCGTTGAAACGGTGCATTAATTGTCTCGTAAAATAGTCTTGTCGAATATCATTCGAGGAAAAATTATTTACGGGCTAAATTTTCTTTTGGTATTATTCAAGTTTGTTGCCTTTTGGCAATTTACACTTATGAAATTTTGACAAAATCAATTGACTGGCGTCTCGTGATTTAACTGTCAAAATTTAATTCGCGAAAATTGCCAGATAACAAACTTTCATACAAGTCAAAAATATTGCCGGCAAAATTTTCTCTCTTAAGCCGGCCACTCACGGTCCAACGGTGTCGTTCGACAAAATCGGACAGCGGTGTTGTTCAATTTGTTGGCATATCTGGTGCGCCCACACACCGTACTGCGCCGCAGTATTTGTTCGGTTCTCGACCATGTCAGATCAAACAATCATTTTAGCGTCTCTTGCTTTGTGTATAACAAAGCGTAAAAACAAACCTAAAATGAAACGTAGATTTAGGTGCAAAGAATGGCTTATGAAAAGGGATGCACTGAGTCATCATCAGATAGATTTGAAATAGCTCTTCGGGGTACATTCTGATCATTTAAAAATGAGAGCAACGGAAAATACCACAATTTAGGTTTATAAATCTCGTCTGTCCCTGCACCCGATTTACTTGATTGCAATACTAATTTTAGTTCTCTTTTATAGGATGTTCTAAAATTGTTAATTTTTTTTCTTACATACTCTTCAGTCGCATCTTTGTTTACTTCTTGGAACTTTAATATTAAAATGTCCATTGCCTGTTTTCGGGCGTTTCTATCGTGATACGTTTTACTTTTAATTCGCCATAAACATTCTTGTTCTTTATATAATTAAAAAAACTCTCTCAAAAAATTCTCGCTAAATGAAGCCATGTCGATTTTCTAATATGATTAAAGCAAGTGTGTAGCATGATATAAGGAAACAAGGTATGCTCACTAGGTGGACTCGTTTTTGCACATCGCTGCGCCGACCAAAATCCACCATCTTTTCAATACGTCACATGCATGTAGGGATGGTGACCTTATCCCGTACCAGTTACTTTAAAACATGTATTTTATTTATACTTGTGGAACTGATCCCTATCACCAATATAAACGAGTACGGGTCATGGACGTATAAATGAAGATCTTTATTTATACGTCCATGGTACGGGTACTGTACTCATTTGTTTTGTAAAACAAAAACCCTCTATTAAAAAGATCGCATGTTGTATATGGAATTCTCTGCTCGAATTGTGATGGAGTTTATATTGGACAAACCAGTCAGCTACTGAACTCAAGAATACGTTCCCACAAATATGACAAAAAAAACTCAACTGCCCTCACAAAACATGAAAACGAAAAAAAACATAAATTTGATTTTGAGAAAACCAAGATCCTAAAAAGTGAACCCAACAAGAAGAAGAGAGAGCTTCTAGAGTCTATACAAATAAAAAAATAACAACGTCATAAATGATAAAAAAGATGTCAAAAATTTAAACAAAATATAATTTAACTTAATTTAAAAACACATAAAAAACAATCTCAGAACGCCTATGTTAAAATAACTGATTGTTTAAACGATAAACCAACATCAATAAACACATAAGATTTAAAATATATTTTACATGTAGTGACTTAGTGGGTATGTCCTATGTTTTTAATATTATTTTAATTGTGACGTGTACTTGTTAGTACCGTATTTTACATGCTTGGTAAGTCAAAAATTTAACTTTTAAACCGTATTATGTCTGTCATGAAATGTTTTTCTAGTCAATATTATTTCTTGAAAAAGGCATGGATTTCCTGCCGAAACGTCGGAAATATAATATATGAAAATGTCGTAGTGTCAAATCAATTTTTTTATGAACCTAAGCCCAAGAAAATCCCATAAAATATATATTAAGGTTCAAGAACTAAACTCAAACAATATATATATATATATATATATATATATATATATATATATATATATATATATAACAGAAATTAATTAATTTCTCAGTAATACAAATAATTTTCTAGTTATTCCCACAAAATCATGGGCTTACCACAAACAAGTTAACAGTGCCAAATTGATTCATCCATATCTATAAAATCACCATTGCCAAAAATAAATATATTATTAAATATTTAAAATTTTATTTGCAAATATTTATTTTTTACTTGTTCATGTAGTATTGCTAAAATTTATTATAATCATGTTATGCGTATTCATTTGTTATTATTCATATTCGTCAGGAAATTATAAGCTTGTCGATCAGTGGATTATTCAACAAATATCGATGACAAATATACATAAAAAATAAATAATTTAATTGTTTCATTGCATTTGTCCTTAATTTTTATCGTGCATTTCTTAACGTTTACAAAGCTTTAGATAAATATCAACAGATGTATTATTAATGTAATGTAATAACAGTAATTTAGGTATTTGAAGTTAAACAGTCATTTTAATAACTATAAAGAAATCTAACAAAATACAAATAATGTTAACGTTATGTTTAGATATCTATTTAACGAATGATAACAAACTGATTTCCAAACCAGTATTTTTTAACAGGCATTTTTGTATACGCGTATCAGTTTAACCTGATCCACAAAAATACTTGGATCAACCACCTCTACATGCGTGACGTCTGCTTTGTTTACGTCCGTCCAGCTAAGTGTTTTGCATTTTTTAACCTTACCTGGCAATGTATTGTAATTTAAAAGTAAATTTTTTTTGTTTTGTTTCGATTTTAAAAAAATTATTTTAGCAAGAGTCTGTTCAGATAATTTTAAATCTGAATTAATTGGATTAATGAATAATATTAATTTTTTAAATTAATTTTAAAAATTATTTTAGCAAGAGTCTGTTCAGATAATTTTAAATCTGAATTAATTGGATTAATGAATAATATTAATTTTTTAAATTAATTTTAAAAATTATTTTAGTAAGAGTCTGTTCAGATCATTTTAAATCTGAATTAATTGGATTAATGAATATTTTTTATCAATTTTGTAAATATTTGAATTGCCGCCTTCAAAATGGCGGATTTTGATCGTAAACGCGATTGGCTGTTCAAAAAAGTTGATGAAATCAACTCTGCAGTACTGCCGCAGACAGGCCAGTCTGTCTGCGGTCAAATTGTACGATTTCGTTGGATGCACGGTCACACACGATCAAAATCCTTGTCAATTCGTCGAACTCGACGAAGTTGAACAACGCCGCTGTACCACGGTCACACACGCTCAATAAATTGAAATCAACTCTGCAGTACTGCCACAGACAGGCCAGTGTGTCTGCGATCAAATTGTACGATTTTGTTGGATGCACGTTCACACACGATCAAAATCCTTGTCAATTCGTCGAACTCGACGAAGTTGAACAACGCCGCTGTACCGTGAGTGGCCGCCTTTAAGCCGGCCACTCACGGTACAGCGGTGTCGTTCGACATAATCGGACAGCGGCGTTGTTCAATTTGTTGGCATATCAGGTGCGCCCACATACCGTACTGCGCCGCAGTATTTGTTCGGTTCTCGACCATGTCAAATCAAACAATCATTTTAGCGTCTCTTGCGTTGTGTATAACTAAGCGTAAAAATAAACCTAAAATGAAACGCAGATTTTGGTTCAAAGAATGCAAGATTTTGGTCCAAAATAAATCTCGTCTGTTTCTGCACCTAATTAACTTGACTGCAATACTAATTTTAATTCTCTTTTATAGGATGTTCTAAAATTGTTAATTATTTTCTTACATACTCTTCATTCCTCTCTTTGTTTACTTTTTGGAACTTTAAAATTAGAATGTCCATTGCCTGTTTTCGGGCGTTTCTATCGTAATGCGTTTTACCTTTAATTCGCCATAACCATTCTTGTTCTTTATATAATTCAAAAAACTCTCTTAAAAAATTCTCACAAATTGAAGCTATGTCGATTTTCCATGTGATCAAAGCAAGTTTGTAGTTAAAAATGTATTTTTGCAGTATCGACAAATTGTAAACGGTCACACATGCTCAACAAATTCATCAGATCAACTCTGTAGTACTGCAGTAGACAGGCCAGTCTGTCTGCGATCAAATTGTACGATTTTATTGGATGCACGGTCACATACGATCAAAATCCTTGTCAATTCTTCGAACTCGACGAGATTGAACAACGCCGCTGTATCATGGGTGGCCGGCTTTAGGGTATCTTATACGATAAAATAACTTTCTCTTGGTTACGTTATTCGTAGAATCATTGTAAATTTCTTGTTTTCTGTCTTTTCTGACTACTATTACAAAAAAACGTTTGGTATAAACAAATTCAACAACTTCTAAACTAATTGATGTATCTGTTCAATTTTTTTACATGCGAAAGATCATGTGATTTTTTCGCTGTATTACTTACTACCATTCCACCACAATTTAACAAGTATTTCCCATTCTTCAACCCTTCCTACTCACATTTTAACCCCAATCCATTAGAAATACAGACAGTTGTAACATAGCATATAACAAGTCGCTCTCTTTCTCGTCTGCTGAGTCTCGTTAGGCGGATGTACTCTCTCTCTTGCCTGTTACCTATCGCTTGGTGCAGACGTATCCCTCTTGGCTGTTATCTATCGCTGGAAAGACGCTCTCTCTTCCCAGTTGACTGTCTTTGGTGATAGGGGTGTTCTCACTACTGTTGACTGCCGCTAACTAATTATCTCTCTTTCATTTTTAGTTACGCGAAAAATAATGGAAATACTATTTCAAATCGCGTACAGACTCAAATGTGCTTAATCTCGTGATCTCAGTGTTAGTACCGCGAAACACTTGTTCAAAAACCGGTTGTAGGATATTTTTACAGTATTTATTAATATTTATTGGAAATTAAAAATAGGTTAGAATTAATCTTAGGTTTTTTACAGCGTCATAAACAACAAATTAGTAAAGCAACATTCACAAATCGCCGTTTTAAAGATTTACCTAAATGTGTTTCATTAAATAATTACCTCCACATGTCTTAAAAACACCTTTTATTGGTAGAAGAAAATTCTTAAATGGTGCATAGTTGGTCTTAAATTGATTAATGATTATTCAGCAACTGCATGTATAGGTATCACGATAATATTTTCTATGTGGCACTTCTTACACCAAAAATTTGTCTTTTTATTATTTTCTTTATATTTTGATGGGAAAATTCTTTGGTTCGTATTAGAGATCTGAACTAATATTTAAAGCTCTTCTTGATAATCTGACATCTCTTATTTGTATGATTTATTGTTATTTTGTTATTTAAACATGAAATAATTTCTATCTATTGCTTGATTACGCGTTGGTTGTAGACAGGTGTGTTGATGTATATTTTTGTATGATTGAAAGAAGCCTGTGGTGATTTTAAATGTATTTGTTTCTCCTAATTATGAAAGTTGCTTGCCATTGTCATTTATTTGCTCTTCTTTAATCAAACGGTCTCTATTAATGTTAGGGGTAATTTTACTGTTCACCAGTTGAAGTTACTCATCAAAACGATCTTTCTAGAGTTTACAATGATTAACAGTTACATTGAACTCTTGTTTTAGAGGGATTAATAGCCTTACCAAAGATACTTGAATACTCTAAACTAAGTTATGAAAGTTTTCCAACTAATTACAAATATATTTATAATGAAATACAACAATAAAGTTCTCCAAACTTCTACATTATAGTTACTTTTTTTACTCCCCAATTTCGTAATTTGTGCAAAAGTTAAAAATACTTCAATAAGCCCACAACGTACCGAGGATTTAGCGAAAAAGTTCGTCAGTTGTATACTTGGATGCAGAGCGAAGCCAAGTACACACGCGACAAAACATATTTTTTGCCACGAACGGCAGTAAGAACAATTGGTCTCGGTTTCTAGTTATAATTCCGCTCACTCTCTAATTACTGTAATGAGTTTCTCACAACTAGAGACAAATGCCACCGGCGACATTCTACCCTGCTGTCGAGTGGAGTTTTTACGCTTTTTCTTATTTTTTCCCCGGTTTTTTTGTGTTTTTCTTTCAGTATTCAGCGTCGGACCGTTGGGGATTAGCGTGAGACATTTAATCATTCCTTCGGTGGTATTCAATGCGATCTCGCAGTGAATACGAATGAACAAAGATATTGCAAAGTTTAACTATGAAGGGCTGTATGTTTTTTTTTTTCGATACGGGTGATGTTAAATTAGAGTTCATTTTTTTAAGTTTTTTGTTGAAACCTTTTCCAATCAGTTAATGTTTTAAATACAGGTTAAAACTTAATATCAATTATTTGTTTTCATTCAACTTGTCTGTATTAAAATAGGTGAAATTTGAAAAGTCGAAAAAACGTTGTATATGATGTGCAGTGTAAGTACAAGAATGGAATATGGAATTATTGCTCTACATATGGGACGTGAAAGTTAAATCGTAACCTAACCTTTACTTTGGCCAAAAGACGATATTCATCAGGTTTAATTATTATTTTAATGGGAATAAGCGATTTCGATACAATATTTTTACCTTGTTTAGGCTATGGTATCTCTTCAAGAGTAGTATTTATTTATTGGTTAAACGTGAGTCTCGTGTTTCCGCCCTCCGAGGTAGGTCGGATGTTGTAAAGCAGGAGTGCTAGAAGATCTTCCTACCTTTTGGGTGCCGTAAGTCCAAGTCCGCACTAAGTACAAGTTTCATGGGAAAAATGGTCCTTTTCAGATTGTTGGACTTATTTTGTATGGTGTTAAATGCGTTCAGGATAGCTCTGGCTGTGTTCTCACCTGGGATCAGGTTTCGTTGTGCAATGAGTTTGGGAAACCACAGAAAACCAATCTCTCCCTGTCCTTGTAATTTGAATTCGACTCTTAAGGAGTGTGTGTGGTGCTGTTTGGTGTTTGGTGTTGTGGATGTCTGGGTTTATAGAGTTGTTGTGTGGAGGTAAAGTGTATATGTAGGTAAATAACAAGTATATATCTGGATGATGTGTATGGGTAAATGATAAGTGTATATCGGAATTGTGCATGTGAGTGTTGTGTTGTGTGTTTATGTGCGGAGTTGGGTAAAGGTTTGGTTTATTGAGTTATTATAGCAGAAGGTTATTATATAAATGCACAAATCGATAAAAGTAAATGAAGGAACCCACTCATAAGGCAACGTCTGGCAGACGAAATCAACAACAGATCAATGAATGTTAAAGAACAAATTCTGCAAAATACTGAGACGGAGACAAAAATGGTTATTAAAAACACAGAAATAGATAAAAGTCAAAAAGAAATTTTAATACCAATCAGATATAAAAAGAAGCAATGTCTGACGGAAGAAATTTTAGATTTAATGGAAGAAAGACGTCAATATAGAAACAAAGATAATCAGATGTACAAAAAAGTGGATCTTCTTCTTAGTCGTTAACCTGATGTAGGTATCGTGATATCATGAAGCTGTTAGGTAATTTTTCCAATGTTCCTCCACGTTTTTCTATCTTCTGCCAATCTAGCACATTCTGACAATGGAGCGCCAATGGTAGCAACAATATGGTCCGTGTATCGTGTAGGAGATCTACCTCTACTTCTTTTGCCTTCTACTTTTTTCTGGATGGTAAGTTTTTCAAAAAAGTGGATATACAAATAAAATATAGAATTAAGAAAGCGAAAGAACAATGGTTAAAAGAACAATGCGCAGAAATGGAAAAATACCAGAAAACATGATATTTTTAACACACATAAAAAAATTAAAGAATTAACTTACAACAATAGAACAAGAAAACTGGAAATACTCAATGGTGCAAATGGAAAAATTGTGTTAAATACTAACGACAAATTACAGAGGTGGACAGAATACATCAATGAACTCTTCAAAGACAATAGAACAGAGCAGATGGAGAAAGAAGAGGATATGGTTTTAAATATACTAAAAGAGGAAATTAAAATGTCATTAAAAACAGCAAAAATGGTAAAGTAAAATGTCATTAAAAAACAACAAAAATGGTAAAGCATTAGGTCTAGACCAAATTCCTATAGAAATCTTAAAATGCATGAATGACGAAACGTTAGACATTATAATAGACTTATTTAACTCAGTATACAAAACAAGACACATAACGAAACAATGGTTACTCTTCACCTTTTGTACTATCTCTAAAATTTGTTGTGTTATTTGGCTCAGTCGTCTAAGGACCTCCTCATTTCTAACTCTGTCGACCCAGCTTATTTTCAGTAGTCGTCTGTATACCCACATCTCAAAGGCTGTCAAGCGTTTAAGCATAGCCTCAGTTAGAGTCCACGCTTCCATTCCATACAGCAGGACAGGAAAGATGTAGCAAGATGTTTTGACGGGCTTGTTTTATTCGGCTTTTAATTTCTGCGGTTTGATCCCAGCTCTCATTGATATTACTGCCGAGATACACGAGGTTCTCTATTCTGTCCAGTATGGCATCTCTGACTTTTATACCGTCATCCTGTATATAATTTTGTTTGCTATCATATATTTAGTATTCTTAACGTTGAGTTTTAATCCATACTGATCACAAGTCTATTTTATTTTGTTCATTAGATTTTGAAGGTCTTCTCCGCAATTGGCAAGGACTGAGGTATCGTCGGCATATCTAATATTGTTGACGGTTACTCCATTCATAATAATACCTTCGGTTGTCTCCATTAAGGCTTCCTTAAATATTTCCTCCGAATATAAGTTAAAAAGTAAAGGCGACAATATACAGCCTTGTCTCACTACTCTTTTTATATTTATTTCATCCTACAGTTCTTGTTCAACCTTTATTCTTGCCACTTGATGCCAGTATAGATTTGTAATTATTTGTAGATCTTTATCGTCCAATCCAGCTGTTTCCAATATTTCTAGCATTTTGTCATGTCTGACTTTGTCAAAAGCTTTTTCAAAATCGATTGCACAAATGTACACATTTTAATTTATATCTCTGCATCTCTGTACTAGCACCTGTACTAAGCAAGGCTTCTCTTCTTCTCTTCTTCTCTTCTGCTGTGTATTACTCGCAGGAAGATCTTCAAAACGTGACTCATCAGACTTATTGTCCGATAATCACCGCATGTCTTTGGACGATGTTTCTTAGGTATTGTGACAAATCTCGACTTTAACCAATCAGTTGGTAATATCCCAGTGTCATAAATTCTGTTAAAGAGATTACACAGAGCTTTAATTCCATTTTCTCCCAAAAACTTTAGTATTTCAGCACTTACTTCATCGGGACCAAGTGCTTTTCCATTTTTTGCTGTTTGTATTGAACGTCTTACCTCACTTTCTGTTATAGATGGAGCTGATATAGCAATCGGTGTATAGTGTTTTACTCTCTCACCTTCAAATAATTCAGAAATGTAGTTTTCCCATTCTTTTAACTTTTCATTGATGTCTAATATTCTGTGTCCGTTTCTGTCTTCTAAACTTTGGGATACTTGTTTCCGTTTGTTTCCAGAGACCTCTTTTAAATTCTTGTGCAGATGAAATGATCAAACAACCGAAATAAGAGCTAGAATAGAAATAGCAAGAAATGCGTTTGTAAAAATGAAAACAATTCTCTGCAACAAAGATCTTATATTAGAATTGAGATTAAAAGCACTGTTAAAAAATGCTACGGGCTTTCGATACTTCATTATGGACTTGAAAGCTGGACATTAAAGCAAGAACACATAAATGCAGTAATACCAACCTTCGATAGAAAATGAAACTTACAGAAGAAGAAGAGTGGATGGTTATCTTCTACGCTACTGGTAATATTATATCAAACATTCTAATAATGTTGAAAGTTTTATTATTCGTTGACTTCAAAGTGGGCTGTATCTTTTTCTTATGTATTCTTGTGTTTTATCATTTTATAAACACAATTTGCCTTCTATATAAAATCATTTGTAATTTGACGAATAAAATTTTACCGCGATTGCTGGTGTTTTTGTCTTGAAATCGTTTTAGCTTTATTCTGAGCTTCTCCTTATATTTCTTTGTTTTTTTTGCAGTGTTATTTTGCAAGTAGTTTCAACATTTCCGTTTTTTACAATTTTATTGTAGATTTCATGGTCGTAATCCTTTTCTGCTTCTTATTTTCCTTTTCTTGCTTAAGTTGATTTTTCATATATATTCTTAAATTCTACCAATCATCATTTTGATTTGACTCGGTATATTGTTGTTCCAAATATTAATTTAGTTAAGCGTATTTAAATGATTTATTACACTTTATTTTCTTTTTCTAAATATACTTAATTCTTCTTTTTTTCTACTTCTTACTAAAGTGTTCTTTCTTGAATTAATTAAAAGCAACATTAATATACATTAACAAAGTGCAATCCATTAGCTTCGATCGATTAATTTTCTTAAAACTGATGTAAAATCCTGAGAGAGTGAACCCCAGTTTGATTGACAAAAATGATTTTGTCCCGTCGCATATTGCAGCTTCGGTTGAACTAAGTCCAGATTAATTCAAACAAGCGGGTCCCTGTAATCCTGTTCCTTACAAATCCATTAATTACTGCCTGTAACGCCTTGGAGGTACTAAGATAGAGAACTTAAACCCAAAAGCTTGCTGCCCGTGTTTAATAATGGTCTGGGAACAGTGCCGGACAGCCGGTCTTTGAAAGGCCGGGATTTGGAGCGGGGTAATGACATCTACTACTGTGTTGCTTGCGACATGAATGAATTAGATTTTGTTACATGCTTGCAATTTATTAGTGACTTACAATACTTTGTTTATAAAGAAGATTAGAAGTGTAATAGATTTTATCGCAGAAGATAACAATGGATTTTATAAAGGAGCTGTTCAAATACGAAAAAATAGATATGCTATTAGATAGCATTATCATCGTTACTACATTCGTCATTTTAAAATTAACCCCCGTATTGATTCTCGCGTCATATCCGTTCATTTGTACTAATATTAGTGTCATGAGGTACTTTACAATGATATATGGTAACCATAACACCTTCTTCATCATCATCATCAACTAGCCTCTAACGTCCACTGCTGAACATAGGCCTCTCGCATGCTTTTCCACTTAGTCCGATTTTGCGCCATCTGAATCCAATTTGTAGTCACTCTTTTTATGTCATCTGTCCATCTCGTTGGGGGTCGACTGCTATTTCTGTGAGCTTGTATTCGGGGTCTCCATTCCAAAATTCTTTTTGTCCACCGGTCATCAACTGATCTTGCTACATGACCTGTCCAGTTCCATTTTAGTGATGTTGTCTTTTCAATAACGTCTGCTACTCCTGATCTTTTGCATATAGTAGTATTGGATATTCTATCACGTAGAGAAATCTCTAACATTATTCTCTACATTGCCGTTTCCGCAAATTGTAGTTTACTCACTGTTGTTCTTGTGAGTGTTAGGGTTTCTGCACCGTAGGTCATTACTGGCAAAATACACTGATTAAATACTTTTCTTTTCAGACACATTGGAATCTTAGACCTAAAAATATCCTTCATCTTTAGAAAATCCAGTCCAAGCGAGGTTTATTCTTCTTTTCAGGTCGATTGGTTGGTTGTCTCGACAACAATAACACCTTAATTCCACGGTATTTTTCTCTTCCTCTATAGCATACCTACTCAAATGTGGGTCAATGTAATATACAAAAAGCAATTTTTTTCTTTTATTCCCATTCTTTTATTTCCTATCTTCTGCGAATCTTCTGTTTTTTTTTACCGCGGTCTGTACATTTAATTTCTAAAATTACTTTTTTTATTTCCCTCTAATGACTTTCAGTGTATTAGTATTATTTTTTATGCTCATTATCTCGCTTACAACCATATAGAAAAATGTAAGTTTATTGATTAATTTTTAAAGTAACTGATGATGTGTATGGATTTATACACGAAACGATTTCCATAAAGCATGAAGTAGCTAGATCTAGTCGTTCTCGAGTTGTTATAACTGTACAACTTTAGTTAAAGTACTATCTAAGAAGACCGCTATGCAATTAAATGCTGGTAACTTTATTACTAGCCGACCAGATAAGCGGAGATATATTTTGACATTACCTTTATGAATAACATTTTACTGCTCTGTTGTTTCAATCAGCACTGCTAAACAAGTTATCGTTTATTGTTGTATTTTATTGCAATAGTACGAGTACGGAATATTTATTTAAACAATGAATTTATTACATGTTAATTTTTTTAAATTTCTTCTGACGTATCGTATAATGTACGTTTACCCAATAATCAAAGTTATGCCTTTACCAGAACATATTATTTGAAAAATAAGGAGTACCATGTGTCATATTATTGTAATCTTCTTTATACACACTTTAAAAATTTGTTTAGTAATGTATTTCTTAAATCCACATAATAATTGAAAAATGATTCATGCTATTTAAAAATATCTTTCTGTTAACGGCACTATTATCGACAAAGTAGATCAAATTTAAACTTGTCATCATATTACACTTACTTTTACCTTTAAAAATTATATGAAGGTCGCAGGTTTTATTGGTGTTATTTAATAATTTAGCAAAATACATATTCAGCAAAAATCCTATTTAGCAAAAATCCTATTTAAAACAAGAGACCGATTCTTGCAATCACAATCAACGCAGGGTTTATGCTTGTTTAGTATTGGCTGTTAAATAATTTGTGTCCGATTGTTTCGTCTATTGTACAACCCTCGTTTTTTTTAGAGTGTAGTAGTTGTATATAAGTACCTACTTTTTATAGTAGTGTAGTGAAGCAGTACTTTAAAGTAAAATGAGTAATTTGGAAGGAAATTTGTTATCTAGAGAAGAATGGTGTTTAGTTCTGAAAGTCGAAAGTTATTTAAAAAATAAATAATAATATTATGGGTCCATGTACATCTGGTATGGCAGTTCAGAAACGCACATGCGATGCTTGCTGTATCTTAGAGAGGACATTCCGATGAACTAATAATATGAGTGAGCATGAAATAAATAAAATAAGGAAGATAATCGTCAACATCCAAAAACTTTAGATTTACACCAGTCAATTAAACTTGCAATTAAAAATATTATATATAATACGTATAAAGCCTAAGATAATGTAACAATTAGTGGATATACCAGCAACTTGGCAAATATTTTCCAATTTTATTGCATGTAAAATCATTGGTAGAATTTCACTCAACACAAAATAGTTTTATAGAGACCTTGATGAACATTTGAGGTCGACAAATAATTTTGAGTATTTGAAATATTCCGTCCAACTTTGTTCAACGCGCCATGTATATACATATTATATTCATTTTATTTGGCTTCTTTGACTGTCTCAAATCTAATCTTGTCTAACCTGGTTATACCCATTATTCTTCTAAGAAACTTCATTTCTATGCTCTGTATTTTCGAGTTTAAGTTATAGTAAGCGTCCAATTTTCTGTTCTGTCTGTTCTCTATTTGTACTCCCAAGTATTTCTAAGTATCGACTTATTCAAGTGTATTTCCGTTAAGTGTTATCTTCGTTTGTTTTCTATTTTTTTCCACATATTATTACTTTCGTCTTATTATTATTGATCCTTAAATTTCGTGTAATTAGTGCAGCGTTTCATACTGATAAATTTCGATTGAGTGCTTCTTCATTTCTTCCAAATATCACTAGATCGTCTACGTATGCCCACTCTGAGATCCACACTGCTTCTAGATTTCTATATCCGACATATAATTTTAATTTTTCTGCTCTAGTTTCTTTATGTCATCCAAGACAATGTTAAACAGTATGGAGCCTAGGACTCATCCTCGACGTAGACCCTCATTTGCTATGAACTCTTCGGATTCCATATTATCGGTTCTGATTCTGTTCTTCGTATGTCTATATATACTCATAATGACTTGCCTGAGTTTGATTTTCACACCTTTCTTTTTTTAACTTACGTCAATCACCTTCCTTGGAGTATGAAGTCTATAAAGGCTTGGTATAATTTAGTGCTTGGGTTCCTTGCGTTTTGTATTAGTTTTTTGATAGTAAAAATGAGATCTTGGTTCCTTCTGCTTTTTCTAAATCCACTCTGTGATTGTTCCATTTTAGAATCAACTTCTTGTAAAAGACGTTTTTCTAGTATTCTCTCATATATTTTTGATGAGATGCTCAGTAGCGTTAATACTCTGTAGTTATTACATTTGCGCCTGTCTCCCTTTTTGAAAATGGTTAGAGTAACTCCCACATTCCAATCTTTTGGTATTTGGTTCTCACTCCATGCCCTATTACATACTTCTGTCAGCAGTTTAATGCCCTTTTCGCCCATGTTTTTAAGCATTTCTGCTGTTATTTTATAAAATCCAGCCGCCTTACCTTTCTTAAGCTTTTGTATAATTTCTTCTTTGGTTTTTTTGCTCTACCTCTTCTGGTTCTTCTGTCATAATGTTTACATTGTTTTGGATATGCAGTAGATCCTCGAAATATTGATTCCATCTATCTAGGATGTGGTCATTATCATGCAGTAAGTGTCCTTCTTTGTCTCTTATTTGCTTTGGTGTTTGTAGAGCCTTTTTATTTCTTAAATACTTCAAGATTTTAAAGAATAACTTTTTGTTCGAGTGGTCGTATTATTTCATCTTGTTTCCGAATTCTTTACAACTTTTCTGTTTCGCTGCTTTGACTTTAATTCTTTGCAGTTTGTATATTTGGTAGTTGTCTGTGGTTTCGTTCCTTTAATAAATTTTTCCAAGCTATCTTCTTAGACTTCACTTCTGCTTTTATTTCATTGTTCCTCCAGTTTGTACACTTTTTGCTTCTGTTGTTTCTTGGTATTCCGCATACTTGTTTACCATCGTTTAGGAGTACTTCTTTCAGTATTAGCCAATTTTGGTCTAAGTCACAGTCACGTTCAGCGTGCTCTGTTAGATAGTTGTTAACGTAGTTTATTTTTAGCATACTTATTTGCTGTCTTCTTGTCTGCTAGCTTGTGACCTGATTACTTCTATAGTGGGTGTATCATGGACCTTAACTTGTTTTCTTGATCTCTTTCGTCAGTGATTCTTGTCGCACTTCCAAGCTGGTCCTAGCTACAACTAGATAGTGGTCACTATATATTTCAGCTCCTCGTTTTACATTTTTAATACATTGCCTCGATGATCTATTTACTAACACATAGTCTATGATGGAAAATTCAATATTATCACTGAACATAAAATCAGGAAATTAAATATTTATAACTGCTTTTTTCTCAAATTTCTTCGTTTATCTTTTATTTTTTTTTTCTTATTATGTGTGGTATTCCACTTTTACTCTTCTTGGGCATCTTGCGTGATTTGTCTTAAGGCATGCTTTATTTTTGTTATCCATTGCTTCTTAAAACTCCTTGTCCAACCATTAGTTTTTTTTAAATAATTTGGTTTCCCCAATATTTACATTGCCCTCAGTTATTATGTTTCTACATTTTCTCCACACTTCCTCTACATTTTCTTCTGCCTTTACTTAAAATGGCTTCAAAAGTCGTGCCGAAACGTCAAGTTTTAAATTCTCAACGCGGTTTTTCCTGAGAACTTAATAATTTTCTTTTACCTGACCGCGAAAATTTATTATAAATTTATCCATATATTTCTCAAAAATTTAGTTTTTATAATTTACTTTTTACAAACATAATGTACGATAAGAATATAAACTAACAAAAACGTAGATTCTTAAACAAATCGATAAATATGAACACCAATAAAAACGATAATATTCTAAGGATATAAGGATAAAACCATCCCTGCATGCTTCCGTCACGTCTATTCTTGAGGTGTTTTCCTTAGGGTTGACGGTAGACCGGGTGGGGGGAGGGGTCGACTAACGCCTCAATGAAGGAATTTCTGATTGTCTGAGAATTTTACTCAATAGAGAAATATTATCTTTATGAATGAAATGGGACGTCTGAAGCAGTTCGATAAACGAACACTGCAAAGGAGGAAATGAGAAATTGGAAATTTTTTTCTTGGAAGCTTAAGATTAAAATTTCAAAATGAAAAATGGAAGATTATGCGGTTGTAATTAAGAGGCTGGGCTCGAGATGTAAATTAAAAATAAAAAGTGTTTCCAGTTTAAAATATTTTCTTGCTGCAGTTTTGTATCTACTTAGAATACAGGAAGATTTATATTTGCCTCAGTAATGACATTGCAATAAGTAGAAAATCTCTCTTAATTATTAACACTCGCTATACAAGAACAGATGTTATTCTCAAAATTCTTTTTGATTAGTGGCTGCCTCTACATTTGCCATGCACAGGTAGTGTTTTATTTCCCAGCAACCATTTTACTTTTAGAATTTACTAAGCCATAATTCCAGTGAACAGTAAAGAAAATCATTCCAAATTCGTACTATATTTGGCTTCCACAGCCCAAAAAGTCAGGTCAATGCTTTGTCAACAAATAAGTAGAATAAAAATATCAGAGGTAATTACTGTGAGTATGAAAATATCACAATTTTTAACTTATATAGAGTAATTCGAGTAAATCCCCGTATATGCTAAGACAAAACAGGACAATTGATGATAAATCAAACGCTGACACCCTACCAACATCAAATAGTAACAAACATCCATCCAATCCTTTCCAATATGCCTTACCAACAACAACAACCATTTAATTGATATGGGGATGAATGCTCGAGTAAATGAACTTTGAAAAATAAGGATATTATCGAGCACAAGTTTAATTAAATCTTGCCCAAGTACTTTTGCTTAGAATAGCATCTTCAGGGGCATTTCGTCAAATATGAGCTATCCAGCAAGCGTAGAATGTGATAAACATTAATGATAACATAACTTTGTACAAAACATTACACTAAAACAAGGACAAACAGTTTAAAATTACTTAAAAAGATTCTATGCACTACATTCTTTGTCAGTATCACGAGAGAGAATCTTTGAATTTCTATAATGAAATCGTTCATTAATAGAAAATCATTCATTAATAGGGGTCTTTAATAAGTCATTTTGAGGGTGTTAAAATTGATCATAAATGGACGGTCGACGTAAATAGATATTAAGTGAAGTACATTTTTAAATATTAATTGCTTTTATGTTTTGTCATTATTGAATGTTTATTTAACTTATTGTTTCTAAGTAAGGAAGAGATTATTAAAATAAATGGGTGTTCACGCCATTATCTGTTTTAAGTTTATTTCATGCACTTTGTCCGATGCGGCAACGCAACAGTCTATGTAGATATAATATGTCATATGTTAAGATTGAAGAAGAGTTACTAAAAGAATCTCCAGGCGACAACACACATCATACGGAAACGAGATCGGTGGGTGATACAGCTAAGTGTTGGCAGAAACATAATATTATATACGTTAGCGGGACGGACGCCAACCGTCATATAGCATTTTTCATACAAAAAAGCTTGCACGTCATTCAAGATTTACGTCGTCAGAACCTCACAGCGTTGCTAATATATCAGAATAGTTAATAAATGAGGAATTTTTAAAATGTCAAATATTTGTCAAACTATTATTATAAACTATTATGTTAACAGTAAATACACTTAGTTTTAAGACTACTGCAACACATTAAAATACATAAGAAAACATTTTAATAGAAAATTATATATTCTAAATTTTAAACTTACCTCTTTTAGGGCATTAATAGTAAAAACGTCCCGCCATTATTTCTTGTTCAAAATAATTTATCTTATATGAACGCTTATCAGCTTTCTACAGACTATTTATTTGTTTTGGCATATTACAATCACAATACACAACAATAATTAGTTTTTAAAGCTATTAATTTAAATTTAATATGCCTTTATACACTTTTGCCACACGCTTAACTGTCAATAAAATTTGAAGTATTTCCGTATCAGTTGCATACAATTGTCTAATATATTTAATTAAAATTTTTATTTTGTGGAATATTAGACTTAAAGAGTTATTTCATAAAATTTATATTATTAATAATAACAAATGTTTTTGGTTATTTAATTAATATAATTCTAAAATTTCCAATATAATGATGATTACATTTTTTTGATTTTTACACTATGTTGACACACTGTGTTAGGAAAATTTGAACTCCAAGGTTGATGTTCTGGAAATTTTATATACAGGTGACTTCACTGATACATTATATACAACTGATCACTTTGTATAAATCGTTACGTGCAAGTGTTTTACTTTGAAAAATGGTATATATTCATATACTTATATTTTATTGTGTTAATTCAAAATAAAATCTTTTTTCACACTAAGTTTGACTATTTATCAGCGGCACATACGAAGTACAAATCAAGTTACATTCAATGGGGTTGAATAAAAATGTGTATTATGCCAGATTGTTATCTAATAATCATCGTATTCAATAATAAATAGTTTTATTAGTTTCAGAATTTAGTTTTTTAACATTTATGCACTAAAGAACTCTTAACCCCTCGCACTATAAACTCCCTTTAACTCAACCATCATTTATTTTAACTCTTCCCACTGGACGCGGACAACAAAGGTCAAACGGATGCCAGTGCACAACCTCTTTTCATTTTTCATTAATCATTATAATAGAATACTGATAAATGAGGATACGATATATGAAAGTGGAGCCAGGTGGTGCTGTTTGAAATAGAATACGTTATGAAAACGTGCGATGGGATGGGATGCGAGCCGTATTGCGCAAAATTTACGTGTAGCGGGAATTTATCTGGGAGATAATGTTGAGTAATAGTCGAAGATGAAAGTGTAAATTGATTCTAAAAGTTTTGGAAGGTGAATTACGGTACCTGAGTGGATTTAGATTATAAAAATCTTTCAACACTTTAAAATAAAAATGTGCTTTAAAAGTTTCCCGTGTAAGGAAATAAAAAAAAGCAAAAAGTGTTCCAAAGTCTATGAACAATTCAGAATTGTTGCCGCATCCACAGGTTATTAGCGGCATTAATGAGTAAACAAAACCTAACAATATGTTTAGATTTGGTAAAAAATATCCATTAACGTTAGGTCCAATTTAATAAATGGACAGTTTTCTCCTAATAGAACTGGTAGTGTTTGGTAGATTGTTTATTGAACGTTCTCGTTGGTATTTTGGATACTCAATTAATCCATGGAGGACGTTAAGAGGTATAGCACATGGAGTAGGTATAAATGTATGATCTTAGTGTATTATATATGTTCACGCCATCATATAGTTTAAGTTAATTTCATGAATTTTTTCCGATACGACACTGTAGCAGTGCTTGCATTTAATATGTCATATGCGGAGATCACAAGAACTAAAAAGAAAAAGGATTGGTTTGACGAAGAATGCCAGAAGGAAATTGAAGAAAGAAGTAAACTAAGGATGGATATGATCAAAAGTGATACGGAAGAAACAAGAAACAGATATGAAAAACAAAGAAAAATCGTAAAAAAAGTTTTGAGAATGAAAAAGAGAAAGTACATGGAAAATCAGCTGAAAGAAATAGAAGAAAATTACAAAAATCGAGAAAGTAGAAATTTATACCAGGGAGTAAAAAATGAAAAAAGAGGATACCAACAAAGAACAATATTTTACAAAGATAAAGAGGGAAACGCCATTAGTGGAGAAAATGAAATAGCCGCTAGATGGAAAGAATACTTCAATGAATTGCTAAATGACGAAAACAGGATAGAACAACAACAGCCTATAAGAACGGAGAAACATAGGAACCAAATAAATGAGACAGAAGAAACACCCCCTACCAGAAACGAGATAAAGGAAATAATAAAGAAATTAAAAAATAACAAGAGTCCAGGAAGTGATAATATAACTGCAGAGATGTTCAAATATGGAGGGAAAACGCTAGAGGAGCAAATGTCCAAATTAATAAAGGAGATTTGGATTAAAGAACAACTACCACAAGAATGGACAGATGCAATTATATGCCCACTTTATAAGAAAGGCGATAGGACAGATTGTCAAAATTACAGAGGGATATCACTATTGAATACTGCATACAAAATTCTTGCAGCGTGTATAAAGGACAAATTGGCAGGAGTGATAGAAAACATTGTCGGCGAGTACCAATGTGGCTTCAGACCTGGTAGAAGTACTACAGATCAGATATTTACGCTCAGAGAATTGCAAGCGGAAAGTTATCAACACAATCTGCCGACAAGGGTCCTCTTCATTGATTTCAAACAAGCGTACGATAGAATAAAACGAAACCAAATGGGCAAAGCACTAGAAGAATTGGGTATCAGTAGAAAACTTATAAGAATGATACAAATAACGTTGTCCAAGACTGAGAGCAGAGTTAAAATAAATAATATAATGTCGGAAAAAATTGAAGTCAGTGAAGGAGTAAGGCAAGGAGATCCCCTATCATCGATACTATTCAGCTTGTGTTTGGAGGTCATACGAGATGCAAATGTCAACAGAGAGGGATTGTTATACCAAAGAAAGCACCAATGTCTAGCCTTTGCAGACGATGTAGTAATACTGGCTCGAAGCAAATGGGCGCTACAAGAAGTAGTAAAGAGGCTAGATAGAGAGGCAAAGAAAATAGGCCTAGCCATCAACGAAAGTAAGACAAAATACATGGAATGGATAGATGACAGTGAACAAAAAGGAGGAAATCTAAAAATAGAAGTAGAGGGTGAAAAAGCATATATATTTGAAGCAGTGGAAAGATTTACATACCTGGGGTCGATGTTCACATGCAAACCAAATATTAGAGAGGAGCTCCAATCAAGAATAATGGCAGGAAACCGATGCGTGTACTCCTTAAACAGGCTATTAAAAAGTAAACAGATATCTAGGAATGCCAAAATAAGGATTTACAAAACAGTTATACAACCAGTGGTAACCTACGCCAGTGAAGTGTGGACACTGAACAAAGGCGAAACAGGTATGCTCGAAATATGGGAAAAAAAGGTTTTGAGAAAGATATTTGGAGGCAAGATAGTATAGTGGGAGTAGTAAAGGCTCAAAGACTCAGGTGGCTAGGGCACATAGAAAGAATGACAAATTCTCGAGTACCAAAAATGATTCTGATGCATACAATGGGTACAAAAAAAGAAGAGGAAGGCCGAGAAGTAGATGGAAGCAAGAAGTAGAGAAAGACCTAGGAACACTGGGAATAGAAAGATGGAAGGACAAGGCTAATAATAGGAAGAAATGGAAAACAATAACAGCTCAAGCCATGGGCCTACTAGGCTCGTAGTGCTATTATATATATATATATATATATATATATATATATATATATATATATATATATGCAGAGATCAAGAGGAGTCTCGAAAAGAATAGCATATCCACAATCGATATCGAGGCCGGCGGATAGCGAGCTAAACACAATCATTAGTTAAATATTCACGTATTTATATGTTATTGTGTTAATTCAAAATCGTCTTTCATACGTAGTTTTTTTACTATTTACGAGCGGCACATTCGAAGTGCAAATCAAATAACATTCATGGTCCTTCGATCCGAATCGTCAAAATTCGTCAAAAATCGTCAAAAACAGCGCGTTTATAATGGCTCGAGCTTGAATCTTAGGACAGTTACATAATTGGACAACTATGTTTTTTAAACTTGTCGAAACGTGAAGTTAATATGAAGATTTATAGGGCCAGATAGAGAGCTACTAAAATAAACATACAAATATTTTGGTGAGCATATTCCATTATACATTTACTTTTATTCATCAGTTGTTATATCTTTATTTTGCACATGTAATAATTTTTAGGTCGAATATCAAACGATTTATAATCTGTTTACTGTTTAATTCATTATAAACTTATGGAGAATTTAAAGCGAAAAAGGGGTGGTTTAAAAAGCAAACTCAAAATTTGAAATTTCACAATAAAATGGTTTCAGATTTAGAAGTTTTACAAGCTATAGAAATGGTAAATAATATTGAACATTTACACAGCGAATTCAATGAAGTTCAAGGGCAAATAGAAAAGTCAGTTCAATTTGAATTACTAGACGGTGAATATGCGGAGCGCGAAGTATTCTATAACAAATATTATTTACAACTAGCGGTAGCCCGGAAGATCATTCGCGATAATCAACAGGTAGCATATATAGAGAGCGATAAACCTAGTGAGTGCTCTAAAAATTCATATATAGGGCATTATATTCAGCTTACACCTATAGAGTTACCAAAGTTTGATGGTAATTATAATAATTGGTTAGATTTTTAAAATCGTTTTTAATCTTTGGTTAACAGGTACTTGGACAATATAAGGCATTATCATTACTTACGAAGTTCATTAAAGGGCAGTGCGGCGCAGATAATACGAACATTAGAGTTTACCTCGGAAAACTATATAGTTGCGTGGCAATTAATCAGGGAAAGGTACTTCAGTAGGAGATTATTAATTTCCAATCATGTTAATGCTTTATTTAATATAGAACCAATACATAAGGAGTCATCTAATAGATTGCGGCAATTCGGCAATTGCGGCTATTCACGGATTCATGGGACATACTCCTTATTCATATTATTTCTGATAAGTTCGACACATCCACTTTACGCGCTTGGGAGAATAGCAAAACGCATAATGAAATTCCTAGTTTTGAGGATTTCAAAACGTTTTTAAAGTCAAGGGCGGACCTCTTAAAATCGCTTGAGGTAAATCAAGCTAAAAAGCAAAATACACCAAAATATTGCTCAGGCGGGCGCATATTCACAGAATACGAAATATTCACAAAACATTCGCAGATTATACTAATCGCAGGGAACTTTAAATAAACAAAGCAGATAATACACAGTGTTGCTCTATTTGCAAAAGGGAATACACCATTTATCAATGCGGCGAATTTTTAAAATTTTCATCTAGAGAAAAATTTGATACAGTAAAAAGGTCAATCTTTGCACGAAATATCTTGAGCCTGGACATTTCTATACGCGGTGTAGATCGACAATATGCAAAAAATGCGTTTCAAAGCACCACACTTTATTGCATCCAGATAGGTCAAGTGAGCAGAACACAGCTTCACTTCACCAACCGGTAGAAAACACGAGCTAAATTCAATCAGTAGATAATATACAAGGTATTTTAAATACTGCTAAACTTGTCAGTTTCGGCAGTTAACGCTAATGATCAAACTATACTGTCCAAAGTACTAATTAACATTTTTGACGGCCAAGGCAGGCCTATCAAAAATGTGAGACCCATCTGCCCAGCGTCTCACAGTTGAGCCATCGTTTATTGTAATATGTGTAGATAATGTAGATTATGCGGGCCCTTTCTTAATTTGCGATAGAAAGAGTCGAAGTTGTAAGCTGATAAAGAGTGATATGTGTTTTTTTTAATTGTTTAAGGAATCATTTCTCATGGTCTTTAAAAGATTTATTGCGCGAAGAGGCAAGACTCAAAAGATGGTTTCCCGTAATGGAACCAATTTCGTAACAGCTACTTCGGAGTTAAAAGCGTTAAGAGAATTTTTAGAGTAGTATACTCACACGATAAGAGAATCATTGCTAAAGGATAATATTTCATGGTCTTTTATACCTCCATATTTTTCACTGTTTTCCACAGTAAACATCATTTACAATATACATATGCGCGGTAGAACCGTTTGAATAATCCGTTTACTAGCACTAGTTTTCCACTGTCCTTTATCTGGTTTTAGCGATTTTAGTTTAGATTGTGACAGAAACCATTCGCAGTGCCACTGATCAATCACTGTTTGTTTAAGTAAACGGTTGGAGATCTTTAGATATACTCTGGGGCATAAATTCAGATTTAGCACTTGTAGCTGCATCACGAGCACTTCTGTCTACCGCCTCATTGCGGATAATCCCTATATGTGATAGGATCCACCTAAATTTAGAAAATAAATTTTTCTTTTGGACAATTTGTTGGATAGCTTCTCTAAAGACGTTGAAGTAACCAATACATAACCAATGTTCTCATTAGATTTAGAGGCTCGATGAAGATGTTTGTGCAGTTAAGTTAGTCTCGAATTTTTTTTGTAGACTCTATTTGTGAAAGACGTATTGGAATTAGGGATACCTATCAACCAAGAAGTCGGATGTTGTATGTTATAGTGAAACTCGTCTGAGAGGGCTGTTTCACGTTTATTCAAAATTGATCTTACTCGTACGTAATATTATTTTTTAGTACGAGGTCTAGTAGAGAAAAGCTCGAGAATGTTTTATATATAATTGTCCTCTTCTGCGCCAAAACATTGTTCATGTGCCCATAATTGGAACGTGAGACAACAAAATCGACCATCATAAAACATGCATTCTGTATCATTGTTTTCTGGAATGTTACCTATTTCTCATCCTCTTCATTAAACATCCTCTTTGCCAGCTAGTACGAAATCTGCATATTTTTCTAAACCGCTTTCAGGTTTCTTCTACCTAATTGTTTTCCTGACTTTCTGTTTGCTAATTCAGAAGTAGCAAAGACCTTTCTTTTTGCTCTTCATTTTTCTACTAATTTTTTGCAGCTGTTTTTCCAATGAGATCTCCAGCTATTGTTTGTACAACGGCAAAGTTATAGTTCTTGATTTAGCAAGCTTTCTGCCTCGGATAGTTGTTTTCTATTTAATAACCGGTAAAGTTATTGTATGAAACGGAGAAACAAACTTATCAGTTTTTGCTACATATTTTCTTCAACAGCTAGGACAATCAATGTCTTTGCTTCATCCATTTTGCAACTATATGTCTGTTGTCGATTTTGGTGATACCATATCTATTTCGATTTTGGTAATACAACAGTCTTGGTTACAGAATCCAATGAGACGACTTAACGCCTTTGAAATGTCCTATAGAAGAATTATGAGGGGTTCCTGGTAGATAGAGTTACGAACAATGAAAATGAAGCACTGAGAAGAATAGGTAAATAGAAAGAAGTTTAACCTTTAATTAAAGAAAGAAAGAAAGCTACAGTATCTCGGACATGTAATTCGGGGCGAGAAGTAAGACATCCTGCGACTCATAATGCAAGGAAAGATAGAGGGCAGAAGAAGCATCGGAAGAAGACGAATTTCATGGCTTAAGAACCTGAGAGAATATTTTGGATGCAGCTCAAAACAACTATTTAGAGCTAATGCCTCATAAATTAAAATAGCTATGATGATTGTTAACCTCCGTAGCGTAGATGGCACCTGAACAAGAAGAAGAAAACACTCTTCTTCCGTATGAATCAACCTCAGTTTAATTTTGTGTAAAGTTTAGTAAAATGGGATATGAAAAAGTTGTCTAAAAACTGTATTCCATATCCAGTGTCTCTAAAAGAAAACATCTCGAATAAAAAACTCTCAAAATCACATACACAAACCACTATAGTCGCTGAGCATTTGCGACTGTGTCTGCTCTTAGACCAATCGCCAACGTTCGACGCTAGCGGCTTCAGCGACAGACGCTTCAGTCAAAACGTACCTTTAGAGAGAAGACAGTTACGCGTCCCGATACTGGATAGCACCACTGGTATCAGATAATTACTGGGGGTTCACATTATATGCAGAGCCCATACTCAAACCATTATCTATAATAATAATAAGTAAACGGATAATAATCACAAGATTAAAGTTGATAATATAATATCGCAATTATCAGCGTTGATCCTAAGTAAGTAAAAAACAAGTTACGATAGGTCTATAAAAATCACTTTAGCAAGTCAACAAATCAGATTGTTTAGTGACTAAACTTGAGAGATCGCTGGTTAAATTGTATTGAATAAATAATTATAACGAAAAAAATGCGATATTGTTAATACATAAAATTGGTGAAAATAGCAATTTTAAATTGTAAATCTAGAAATAAATTAGAAATAAACTGGTTTACTCATTATCAATGTTTTATACAAGAATAGACTTACCCTTTGGTTCTCTTGATGAATTCGACCCAAGCTGTAGAGTTGGCCGGTGGTACCGACGTCCGGGACGCGGGACGTCGCGTCGCCGAGACAGCACAAGACCGGTCAATGTGTGTTCGTTCACTCGTGATGAAGAAGTGCCCCTTCAGAATGCGTTAATATGGTCAGAGTTAAGAATCAAGCCCTCTAAGCGGTGGTCCCAGAGGGTGTACCAATAAATCATTCCATTGTATTGCGACCCTTCCGCTAATCTTAACTAATTGTGACGGTAACACGAAACTTTTGTGTGTATATTTTTAAACCATACAAAAGAGAAGCCAAATTCTCCGTATACACAACATCATAAATGAGATATCCAGTTTAAGTTTTATGAGACAACAGGAAACAATATATTTCAAAAAGGTCTTTTAAAATACAGCACCAAATTAGGTCATATTACAGTACCGTAACAGAAAAAATATTAATTGTAAAAATATAAAATGAATGCGTAAATACTTTCTCAAACATTCTCCCGCTCCAAAAACGAATGTTTTTAAGAACAGCTAAAAGTATAAGTATAAAGAATAGACATGAGAAGCTAGATATACTAAATAAGAACTAAGTAAGAATAAAATATAAACTAACAAATAAGCGGCGGTCATATTTTGACCACAGAACATTGTTGGATGCCATCTGAAACTGTGCTCAGATTAACAAAGCGTACAATGTCATCAATTAGAAAAGAATAGCGTCGAATCGGTAGAATTTTTCGATCGGCTAAACTAAAAGATTGTGTCAAACACAATAGCGTTGGCCCCTTTTCCTATAAGAATTCCGTGGAGTGCGCAAAAAAAAAAACAAGAAGAAGAACAGCGTCGAAATGACAGCCGGGAAGTAATGATATTTCAACGAGATCCACGGTAGGAAAATGCCAGTTTGGTGAAAATTGTAATAATTGTGCCGGTGATAAAACACGACTAACACAATCAGAGAGGTGTTGATTAGAAGGCATATAATGCCGAGTAGAGTGTGGTATCAGTTCTTCTATGTGTTTAATACGATTGACAATTTATGGGTAGAAAAATTAGCTCAAGAGAGCGCAAGCGTAGAGTCAGATCAAATATCGGAGGATCGGAAGGAAAACCCTATGACAAAGGTGACTTGATCAGCCAGCACTATGGCTGCCAAGAGTTCCAATCTTGTCGAGACAGAGCGAGCATGAAAATTGGACTAGACTCGTTGACAAATGTGACTAGATCAGTCAGCCGTATAGCTGCCAAGAGTTCCGATCCTGCGATAGATGTTCGTGTATAGAACTAACACCAGAAATGTAACACATACACAATACAGAGGTCAGATGTATCTGTTCAGATGTTCCATCATCCCAGACTACATCAAAGTACCACAACGGTTGTAGAAGACGTTTGACTAGCAAAAAGACATGTAAAAGGAATAAAAACAAGAGGATAGCAACAAAAATACGACTGATTTACGAACGAATAGCCCGCTTTGTACAGGGTTTGTCAAAGGGACGAAAAGCATGAGAAAATAAGTCAGTCGTAGGATTCCATTTTAGGCTTAGTACCGTAAAAATGAAAAATTCCTCTGTGTTAATGACCAACATGTCAAAATGTCTAAGCCAAAGACTTACAAATAAATAAAAATAATTGCTGACACAATGTTGCTTTAGCAAAAAAAAAATAAAAATGGTCGCTGACGACGTTGCTTTGTCTAGCGAAAAATAAAGATGGTCGCTGACGATGTTGCTTTGTCTAGCAAAAAATAAATATGGTCGCTGACACAATTTTGCTTTGTCTAGCGAAAAATAAAGCGAGCTTTAGAAGCTAAGCGATTACTCACTGCAGAAGGTGAGTAGATCAAAGAAAATCACTCGAAGCGTGATTATGACGTAGGTCCGTCGAGATGGCTGCTGGCCCACTGCCTAGCGAAAGCCATTGAGCAATAAAAACTAAGCGTTACTCTTGTAGAGTTTGTAAGCGAAACAAAACGCGAGGCCGTGATTCGCAAACCGTGTTCGTCGTTCCGAATTAGGTAGGAATCAGGCTGCGTACAAAGAAGTACCGTAAGTAACGATACGTAATAACAACTCTTGGAGAGGTTTAAAAGTCCGATCTCCAGAGGACCCCCTTTTATAGTTCCAAAATTCCTTATTTGCTTTAATTTGTCGATACGTTTGCCTTATATTGCAAATAAAACAACAACGAAGATATCGAAAATTAAGTAAAGAACCAGATGCCCTTTTAGGATCAGTATCAAATGTGTCGATTAGCGTCGAAGCTAGTACGAATTTTGGATAAAAGAAGCGAAATAAAAATTTGTTTTTTGAAAACTGTGTGGGAGTTATAAGAAATAGTCGATTTAAAATCGGATTCAGGAACCGGCATCATATGTTGAGAAGCAATAAAATTCTCCATGAATGCAACATATGTTTCTTTGAGATTCGGGAATTTCCTGAAGCGATTCTTTAGCATATAAAACGAAGATATGCATAAGAATAACGAATAAGTAGCGAATATAAACAAGAGAAAAAGATAAATAAAAAGCATTGTGTTGTAAAAACGGTGGAATAACAGAAAATAGGCTTGTTAACTTTCAGAAAATCCACAACTTAGAGATATCCTTCACGAGCTGGGTCGTGTTGGGACAAAACTAACAGGTGCCTACTAAGAAAATCAACCACTTAGAAATATCCTTCACGAGCTGGGTCGTGTTGGGACAAAACTAACAGGTGCCTACTGAGAAAATCAACCATTTAGAAATATCCTTCACGAGCTGGGTCGTGTTGGGACAAAACTGAACGGTGCCTACTGAGAAAATCCACAACTTAGAAATATCCTTCACGAGCTTGGTCGTGTTGGGATAAAACTAACAGGTGCGTAAAAACAATATAAAAACAAAAAATAGGCATTTAACTTTCAGAAAATCCACAACTTAGAAATATCCTTCACGAGCTGGGTCGTGTTGGGACAAAACTAACAGGTGCCTACTAAGAAAATCAACCATTTAGAAATATCCTTCACGAGCTGGGTCGTGTTGGGACAAAACTGAACGGTGCCTACTGAGAAAATCCACAACTTAGAAATATCCTTCACGAGCTTGGTCGTGTTGGGATAAAACTAACAGGTGCGTAAAAACGGTGGAATAACAGAAAATAGGCCTTTAACTTTCAGAAAATCCACAACTTAGAAATATCCTTCACGAGCTGGGTCGTGTTGGGACAAAACTAACAGGTGCCTACTAAGAAAATCAACCATTTAGAAATATCCTTCACGAGCTGGGTCGTGTTGGGACAAAACTAAACGGTGCCTACTGAGAAAATCAACAACTTAAAAATATCCTTCACGAGCTGGGTCGTGTTGGGACAAAACTAACAGGTGATTACTGTTTTCTGCTTCCCAAAACCTTTGTCGTACATATCTATGTTTGTATACATAGAAGTAGCGAAAGATATGAATAAAATATAGAATGAGTCTTAGAGACTCGCCCTTATGGAACATAATTGAAAATGATTTCCAAGGCCACAGTATGATTTGGTTCGCCAAGAATTCTGACCAGAATGTACGAAATGAAGAACCAATTCAACCCCTATGGGTATGTCTATAAGGTCCGATTACAAAATGCGTGATTTGGTAGATCACTGATATAAAATTGGCTGTAAAGCCTGTATCGTGCAAGATACGAATTATAAGAAAGATGCGAAAATATATTTAATATGTATCAACTATATGGAAAGAAATAGACGAGGATAGTAAATGTGGTTGTGTAGCAAAATAGAAATGTTGGTATTTGAAGAAGTGATTGTCTAAAGGAACAAGATAAATTTGACGGTTGGTTAACAAAAGAAGCAAAACGCGAGGCCGTGATTCGCAAAACCGTGTTCGTTGTTTCGAATGAGGCGGAATCAGGCTGCATGCACAAGAATTATGGAGTTAACCAACGAGAAAAGTTCTTGAAGCCGTTTAGTCCCAAAAATTACGAACATTTATACCAATGGTGAGAACCAGAACACAAAGCACATTTAACAGCTTGATTAGTTACCTTAGGGTGCTCTGTAGCACTAACGAAACCACAGGTAACGTATATTTTATCGAAATATTGAAATAAGACAGCGATAATCGAAAGCGAGTAGAAGAAGACAACAAATTAAATCGAAACAAAGTTGTGAGATTTATGAAAATCTACCCTGGCTACGAATAATAATGAAGGTGTGTGGTTTTGATAATTGAATGCATTTTATAGGCCTCCTTGAATCTAGAAAATGCCGAGTATAGCGCAAAAAGTTGGATTTGTTCATTTTGTTGAGCATTGTATGATACGAGCACAAAAGAGAAGACAATGCAAGAATAAATTAACAAATCAACACGAAGAGAATATCTAGATTTAAAGAAGCGAACGGTTTTAAACAAAATCAATTGCAAACAAGTGAGAATATCGATCAAAAGGTAAGTAACGAAGAAAAATCGAAAGTAATGTGTGGAAAGTATGAGCAAAACAAAAAATAATTCACAAAAATTAGCATAAAAACAATGTAAAAAAATGTAAAACTAATAGTAAACGTAATATGTATGTGTATAATTAATGTATGAATTAATCAAAATATATATAAAAGTATTTTACGTACTGAAATTATGAATTATAAAAATAGAAATAAATTTAAAAATTGTTACGTAAATATGACCAAATTTAATTGCGTAAATTTAATTTAAAAATATAGCGTGAAGGACTGTATCAGATTTAAAATAAAAGAAACACAAAAAAAAACAAATAATTAATTAAAATGAATTTATGAATGAAAAAGTTAAAATCCGTCTCGAAGTAGACCAAATGTTTAGTGACTAAACTTGAGAGATCGCTGGTTAAATTGTATTGAATAAATAATTATAACGAAAAAAATGCGATATTGTTAATACATAAAATTGGTGAAAATAGCAATTTTAAATTGTAAATCTAGAAATAAATTAGAAATAAACTGGTTTACTCATTATCAATGTTTTATACAAGAATAGACTTACCCTTTGGTTCTCTTGATGAATTCGACCCAAGCTGTAGAGTTGGCCGGTGGTACCGACGTCCGGGACGCGGGACGTCGCGTCGCCGAGACAGCACAAGACCGGTCAATGTGTGTTCGTTCACTCGTGATGAAGAAGTGCCCCTTCAGAATGCGTTAATATGGTCAGAGTTAAGAATCAAGCCCTCTAAGCGGTGGTCCCAGAGGGTGTACCAATAAATCATTCCATTGTATTGCGACCCTTCCGCTAATCTTAACTAATTGTGACGGTAACACGAAACTTTTGTGTGTATATTTTTAAACCATACAAAAGAGAAGCCAAATTCTCCGTATACACAACATCATAAATGAGATATCCAGTTTAAGTTTTATGAGACAACAGGAAACAATATATTTCAAAAAGGTCTTTTAAAATACAGCACCAAATTAGGTCATATTACAGTACCGTAACAGAAAAAATATTAATTGTAAAAATATAAAATGAATGCGTAAATACTTTCTCAAACACAGATAAAACTATGAAAATGCCATAATGCTGAGAATCTTTCGTATAACTTATCCATTAATAATAGTAATAGCTTATTTACGATTCAGTAAAGAGATTGACGTTTTTACAACCCATTACAGCGTCGTCGTAAAAGAGAGAAAAATTAAAAAATGCTATTAGATTTTCACACTCGATTAAATGGATTATTTTTAAGCTTTTGCATACGTATACAACATCCATAATTCATTTCATAATACTAAAATACCCGTGTATCTCATATACAATTTACCTACTTGCTATTCATTTTGGCAAAGCAAATAGGAAGAAGTTTTAGTACAAACAACGCAATTTCCTGCTTTCCACTATTACACAACACGATTCGGGAGCTTGTTTATTTTGCAATTAATACATCTGCCCGCTGACAATGATCGATTGTCGCTGATGACAGCGATGGAGTAGACTTGACTACAAAGCCAGATGCATCTAGAATCATCAACGTGTTTGCATGTACATCAATTTGGAATTATCCTGGATATAATGTCCCAAGGAGGTCTGACACATATTAAACAGTCTGTTATAGCTACGAGAATGTTTGGAAATTAAATGTATATAACGACAGAATTTGTCACGATACAAAATTTAGTAGTAAATACAAAACGAATCTGCAAAACAACATAACGAAAAATCTGTGAAAAACGTAAAACTATTATCACAAAGACATTATAGTAATAATATGGAAAAGAGATATTTCATATCGTAGGTACTCCGTCTGAGAGGACAGTTTCTCTCTGATATTTTCCCTCCACTTTGATTTTGATCTTTTCACCATATACCTAATAACCTTTTATGAAACCATTTCAAATGAAATTCCAATTGTTGGCATTCTAAATATTTAAATCTGATTATTTTTTTTTAAATATGCAATCACGTAAAATCTTTACGATAACAACAACTACTTTTTAACTGCCACTATCGACTAGTAGAAGAATCCAATCACTTAAGTCGCTCTTCCTATAGATTGTACTATATATGTCTTTTTAAATAACCTTTTAGTGAAACGATGTTGTGAGAACCGTAGAAAAATCCAGCGGTAACGGTATAAACAGTCTCAAAGTGCCATTCTATGTTAAGGTGAATTTAAGTTGAAACCAGCGAAAAGAAAAATAGAATAAAAAATAGTTGTATCGATTCACCCGATCCCTTAACCTATACAATAAGAAATGGCGTACCGGGGGCAATGAAGAAATTTCGCGATGTGGGTGATATGACTTTGTAAATCAATTAACAAGTGTAATTTTGTTCTAAAATTGTATTCTTGTGGCATTGTTACGTTTTTCACATTCAATAATTACATCTGAAATCTACATAATCCCAAATTAAGCCTTGGCATCCTTTATTTTTTGCCTCCACCCTTACTTGTCTGTGGCTGATCTTCTCCATACACCGACTCCTAAACAAGCTTTCCATTTACTATATCTTCCCAGCACTTTCTTTGTGTTCCAACCGGGCTCTTTCTCTGCATTATAGCATTCAGTGCTCTTTTTGGTAGCCTATCTTCTCCAAGTAATTAAATTTAGATAAACAAGTTCTTGTTGTTATTTTCATCAAAATAGACTTTGTTTTTTTTTTATCTAGGCACCTGTTGAACTGAATGTGGATCTAGGAATTCAAAAATGTTTATATTTATTGGTGAATATATAATGAGTTGG
Source organism: Diabrotica balteata (assembly GCA_918026665.1). Classification (NCBI taxonomy): domain Eukaryota; kingdom Metazoa; phylum Arthropoda; class Insecta; order Coleoptera; family Chrysomelidae; genus Diabrotica; species Diabrotica balteata. The sequence goes on along the minus strand of OU898276.1, from coordinate 205,369,006 downwards.
TTTACAACAAAATTTCTGTGGAAAAGTGGAAAACTTGATTGTTATTTACTTCGACATTCTGGATATTATTTATACGTCCATGGTAGTTAACTTTGGTGGTGAACTGGAGATAACTGAGACATTTTGTTAAATATCCAGTGCATACCGTTTACTTTTAAAGCTCCAAGGGATGTAGGCTAGGCGGGATCTGCAGAAATTCAGACCATAATGGACATTTTCCATAGGAAGCTATTGTTTTGCTGGAATTCCTTCAGGATGTGCCCAATATCGAGAATCACGATATGCGCCAGTCGCAAACCCTGTGCTAAATTTGTTATTTAACAAAATCTGAGAACAATTAAAAATTTCTCATTTTTTGCTCCTATTTACGTTTATAATTCGGAAAATATTGATCCTGGAGAAAAAATTATAACAAGTTAAAAGTTTCGTTATTCAATTTTACACAATATTTCGTTAGCTAGAAATTGAAAGTTTGATGATTATTGTTGAAAAAATAGCGATAATTGGAAAAAAAAGTACAAAAAAATAAAGTTAATCCTTTAAATGTTTTCGACTTTCTAAACTTGACTTACAAGTTTCGATAAAGTCCACAATATAATCTCTACAAATACTAGTTTCCGTAAGAGTTATAAAAACAACCTTAAACCCTGGATAAATGAGCAATTAAACAAATTAATCACAAACGACATCTATGGCGAAAATTTAAACATACCGGGCTTTTTAGCGATTTCCAAAGCCACCGCAGATTTTCAAATAACTTAAAAACATCTCTGAAAACCCTAAGACAAAATTTTGATGCAAACGTTATTGAAAGTGGTAACATTAAAAAAGTCTATAAATACATACGTTCCTCCATGACATCTAAAGTTTCCATTCCGCTACTTCAAAAACCCAACCAGACTTTATGCTCTACTGACAAAGAATCTTCCGAAAATCTCTCTTTAGCATTTTTACAGGTTTTTACTAAAGAATTAAATGATGGTTATCTACCTGCTATTAACTGTAATTGTGTCGGCGCATCCTTACAGCAAGTTGAATTCACAGTGGATCATGTCAAACAATACTTAATTAAACTTCACAAGGCCGCTTCAGCTGGTTTAGATGGTTTAACACCAAAACTGTTAAAAAGGTACAAAGACACGCTTGCAATACCCTTAACGTTAATAATGCAAACTTCTTTCATCCAGAACTCTTTACCCCCTAGTTATAAATTATCTTCCGTTACCCCTATTTTTAAAAAAGGCAACAAACTCGACCCCAACAATTATCGTCCGATTAGCTTGCTGCCAGTAGTTGCCAAAGTTATGGAAGCCATTATTTCCGAGGAAATGACCAAATTCCTTCTCCAGGAATATGTTATTCCAACACAACAACATGGATTTGTCTCTGGTTGCTCTAAGCAGTCTCCTACATTGTGTTAACTACTGAACGTCATCCCTTAACAGTTCGCAGCCGGTCGACGTTGTTTATCTAGATTTTTCTAAAGCCTTTGACCGTGTACCTAAGCGCAGACTTCTACATAAGCTAAAACATTTCGGACTTCTCGGTACTTTACTTCGTTCGATAGATGATTTCCTGACAGATCGATATTACGAAGTTAGAGTTGGTGAATCTTTCTCACAGGACAGCTTAGTGGAAAGTGGAGTGCCTCAGGGTTCTGTCCTTGGACCTCTGCTTTTGACGGTTTACACCAGCGATATTCCTTATTATGTCTCAAGTAAAATATCGTTCTACGCTGACGACACAAAAATATATGCCAATCCAGGCATATGGACTCTCCAAATGGACTTGGACTCTATTGTAACTTGGTGTTCCCAGTGGTTACTACCCTTAAACGTGGAAAAATAAATAGTGCTTCGAATTGGTAAAAATAACCCACTTGTGCCGTACTTTGTTAACGAACAGCCATTAGAATCTGTGTTTTCGTTTAACGATCTTGGTGTTATCGTGAACAGCAGCCTAACTTGGTCTGACCATATTATCTCTATTTGTAAACGTGCAAACTCCAGACTATATCTTATTCTTAGGTATTTTTCGAGAGTTTAAATGCAATCATTCTATAAATTTTATACTTTGTACGTAAGACCCATACTTGAATACGCTGGACCAACGTGGTATCCTGACATGGTTCGAGACAAGAATTTGTTTGAAAACGTTCAAAGAAAAGCCACTCGAATTTCTTTGGGACCGAGAAGACCGTCTTATGCAGAAAGACTTAGCATGGCTAACCTAACTACTTTTGAACTTCGCCGACAACGTGGAGACTTAATTACAACATTTAAAATACTAAAATACCTCGATGAGATATTTATCATAAATCAAGATAAACGCCTCAGAGATCATCAGTATAAACTAAAGAAAGAAAATTTTTCCACAAGACCAAGACAGAACTTTCTTCCAAATAGAGTGCTGGAATAACCTTAACGATAACATTGTCTCCGCTCCCTCTACCAATTCGTTCAAAAACAGACTTACCGTTTTATATTATAGTTAAAATATTGTTTTTCTTTTAAACAATAAAATTGTAATTTTATTTCTTTAATTTGTAATTTTTGTTATTTACTAGTAGGTGATTAATGAAATTTCTTTGTTTTTGGCATAATAGGTACTTAGTTCCTCTGCTCTCGCTTATGTTATAATAATAATAATAATAAAGTTCCATATTCCGCCTAGAGAAACTTTTTAATATGTTTAAAACGTGTACTGAATTTTGATAAGATCGGTCGGATTTGCAGAATAATTTTGCAATCCAGCCTACTAGAAAAAAATCGCAAATTTTCAAATTTATAGTAGGCCCTAAATAAGGCCTTCAGATAGTTGCAAATTTTTTACATATAAAGGAAGGCTCAAACTTTCAAATGCTTTTTGTAAAATTCAAATCGGTTCACTAGGAGCGCCTAGAAATTTTTTTAAAGTTTTAAACATTTCTTAGGCTTATAAACAAATTGAATAACTTTACGAGCTTTAAACATATCAATTTCAAAATTTATACACTTAAAGAACATTAAAAGACGCTTCTTAAAAAAAAAGATACATTCGGCTTGGTTGTCGAAATATTGAAGGTCAAAGTTGGCATACATTTGCCGTCCAAAGTCGGCAGGCGAGGTCCAAGTCCCCATATGTATTTTTTTGTTTAGAAAACATGTGCTTCCTACGATCATGTTCTTTGAGGCTGCGAAGGTGGCTGCTCGATGTCCATTCGAATTAGTATTATTATGGAGACTATATTTACCAATGTGCGGTAGATATATTTCTTCCCTTCCGATTTTTGCGTTCAGATCACCGATTACTATTTTAATGTCAATTTCTGAGACAATTGTCATAATGTTCTTTCTAATTCATCATAGAAATTGTCTTTTTCTTCGTCTTCCTTGTTCTCTGTTGGGACATGTACATTAAAAAGGATCCCTTATATTAAGTAACGTTAAATCAGAACAATCAATTATGTAACAATAAAACACTGAAAACTTTGTTTTCAAAACTTGCACAAAATTTATTTTAACCTTATCACTACAGCTATTTCGGCTGATTGCCTTTCTCAAGTCAGCCGAAACAGCTGTAGTGATAAGAGGTTAAAATAAATTTTGTGGAAGTTTGAAAACAAAGTTTTCAGTGTTTTATTGTCATATAAAATGAATTTCCATCAAGTATCGTTCGAATAATTAATAATAAACAGTTAATAAAATTAGAATCGCCATAATGATATCCAATCTCCGATAGGAGAGGCACTCAAAGAAGAAGATCGGTCGAATCCATCAACAATCAATTATGTTTTTCAATAAGTTACCATAATTATCAGTTTTGTTACTTCCCCATGCAGGGTGATGGTAGTTCCCTCACTTCCAAAGCCGTTTTATCATGGGAGAAACTACTCATTGTCTTGTTGTTGATAATGTTTCTTGAATTTTTGTCGCAATATTTATTGAGCTCTAGATTCATTTAGTTTAATTTGAGCAATAATCAACCTAGTTTCTTCGGATTAAGAACTCTTTTCTTATATTGAGGTTAGATTTGGATGGGAATTATATATTGATATGAAATAATAAGGTATATTGAAATAAAATATTGAAAATCATTGATTTGTTTTTCGTATCAAAATTTAGGCGCCCTCCCTCGTAATCGATCTCTCAAGAAATGTTGTATAGTGTAGTATGTGTCTGTTCGATTCAGTATTCGCTTGGAGGGAATAATCCGTAGTGCTTAGCTGGGCAGTTCCAAGTAATCTATCTATATCCGTTATCGTTCGTTTTCGCTCTCTTGCCTCTGACAAATGTTCGCCAACTCCACGCTTTATAAATATCGTCCTCGAACTCTGATTTTATTCAGCACTTCAGCACATTTTTCGTTTTTGTTTAGCCCCGTCGCAGATTTAATAAAGTCAAAGAGAGAGAGAGTGAGAAAGACGGAGCGCGCGTTGGAATGAAATATCGATGAGACTTTATTGTTCCGGTAGTAACACTTGTGACCTTAGTGGCCGAGTTAGCAGAATTTCGAATGTTTTGACAAATCGGATGAATAAAATCAGCGGGGCTTTATCCTTTCGTACCTAATCCGTAATACAGTTCACTGAAGATTCATAAAATAAAAGGTTTCGTATTCTCGCTATAATTTCTACACCTTTTCCGGTTATGGACAATGAATATTAATCCATTACTGAAGGGATTTCCTTTGATTGATGGTAATTACTTAAAAAATGATTTAACCCTTAACTACTAAGTCAAAAGTAATTCATCAGTTAGCCCATATTTGTCCACTGCTGAACGTAGGCCTCCCGTAAAATGTTCCACTTATTTCTGTGTTGAGCTTCTTGCATCCAGTTTGTGGTAATGCGCTTGATATCATCCGTCCATCTAGTCGATGGTCGTCTTCTGCTTCGATATGCATGTTGCCTTGGTCGCCATTCCAGAATCTTCTTAGTCCATCTGTCATCCGTTAATCTGGCAACATGTCCGGCCCAAGCCCATTTAGCCCTGGCTATTTTTTTAACTGCATCTGTGACTCCTGTTCTTCTTTTTATTTCTAGGTTTGGTACTTTATCTCTGATGGTACAGTGAAACCTCGATTATCCGTCCCTCTATTAACCGTCAACTCTTTTAACCGTCAGGGTCCATGACTACATAAGTAAAAATTTAGTTATTTTATTTGAGCATTGCGATAAGCCAAACAAAATTCGTAGAAATGTACACGTGCAGTTATGCCACCACTTAATTTTTTTATGTGAATAATTTTTGTTCTTATTCAGGGCTCTGGATTAAATTTCAATTTAAATAGGTAATGATAAGTGATACCGTGCTTTTAGAGTTCGATTTTTAGAATCGCAAGCCGAAAATAAAAACGCACACCATGTGTCACCATAATTCAGTTTGATTCAAATTCGATGATTCTGTCACTTAGTCGTTTGATCAAAGTTTTGAAAAATGGAGCCTTCCACATCTGGAGAGTTAAAAAGAAAACGTGTTGTTTTGTCAATTGAAAAAAAAGTAGGAATTATTGCAGAACTAAAGAAAGGTGTTTCTGCTGCCGCATTGAGCAAAAAGTATGATGTTTTGAGACCAACAATCAATGATTTAAAGAAAAGTGCTGAAGGAATTGAAAAGTATGCTTCGCAAATCGAATCTTTGGATGATCGGGTGAAACATCGTAAGACAATGAAAACAGCCACAAATGAGTCACTAAACACGGCTTTGTATTTGTGGTTCGTTCAAAAAAGAAACGAAGGTGCCATTTTGTCTGAACAAATTGTTGCCGAAAAAGCGCTGATAAAATTGAATGGCGATCCTTCATTCAAAGGAAACAGCGGTTGAGTGGAAAAGTTCAAAACTCGACACGGTATACGGAAACTGAAAATCTAAGAAGAAAAATTTAGCGTCGCAAGTATTAAAGTCGTTGACGAATATAAAAGAAAGTTTTAAGCTATGATTGATAAATATGATTTAACAGGCGATCAAGTGTTCAATGCGGATGAAACTGGTTTAAACTACAAAGCATTGAAAACGAATGTTTTGTCTGTCTGAAAAATATGCACCCGAATTTAAAACGTGACCATCGCCTGCCTTTATTATTGATTGATGCAGCAAAAAAACCACATTGTTTCAAGGGCATAAATATAAACGCTCTTTCAGTTAACTACTACGCACAACATAATGCATGGATGTCCCAAGAAATATTCGCTGACTGGTTTAAAAAGGTGTGTACTGCAAACCAAAATTTGTTTATCTATTTTTCTAACGTCTTGCTTTTTAGATTTTTATACAATACTTGCAAGCAAAAAATTTGTCACCAAAGGCGATTCTCATTTTGGACAATGTACCTGCCCATCCTGAAGCCGGTATGCTGCGAAGTGACGATGGAAATATCACGTGTTTTTTTCTGTCTGCAAATACATCATTGATACTGCCAATAGATCAATCGGTCATTGAAACATTCAAAAGAAGATACAAAAAAAATTATTCAAAACCTAATTATGGAAGAGGAATATTCTTTGCCTGAATACTTCAAAGCATACAATTTAAAAAACGCAGTCGACAATCCTGTGGATCATTGAGCTGATGTTTAGGAAGTAATGCTGAAATGAGCGTGGAATTAATTATGAAAATACTCAATTCAATATGAAAATGTCCCCGTGACAACCGAGAATGATGCGGTAACAAGTGAAGTTATGGCTGTTTTGTTGTCGTTGCCCAAAGATGACATAAACGAATGGTTAATTTATGATGAAGACGCAAACGGCTATCGATTGCTAACAGAGGATGAAATCGTTGAAATGTCAACAGAGGTGGACAAAACTGATTCAGAAGCTGACACAGACTTTGACGGTGGCGATGTTGGCTATTGCAACTCACAAAGATTTGCTAGAGAAGTTGCATCGCACATACAAAAATTCATCGAGTGGTATTCTCGACAAGAAGCAAATAAGGTAGATTGATGATTTTACGTCGATTTAGAAGTTCTAGAGGTTACAAAATGTGAAGTAACAATTAAACAAACAAAGATTTTGGAATATTTTAAATCAAATTAAATCGACTGTACTAATATAAATCTCTCTTAAATTATTACATAAAACATACAAATAAAATTTGAGAGTTATACAATAAATTTTTATTTTTTTTATGTTCTGTTAACCGTCTTTTCGATTATCCGTCATACCCTTGGTCCGGTGCCCTAACGAATAATCGAGGTTTCACTGTAATACCAAATATTTATCTTTCCATAGCGCATTGTGTACCTCTTATTTAATCTATTGTTCTTTTTGTCAGAGTCAGTGTTTCTGCACCATATGTAATAACTGGTAAAACGCACTGGTTAAAAACCTTTTTTTTTTAACAAACTGGGATACTAGACTTGAAAATGTTATTCAATCTACCAAAGGCAGCAAAAAAAAGAAATTACTTTCGTCATATTTTTTATTTTTCTTCACATTGATTACAAACATTTAGTTTTACATTACTAGACATAACAAAAAGAATAAAAAATAAAAAAGTACCCCTATTACACTGAAATATAACACTTCTCTGACCTCTAAAAGAACATCACATTAAGAAAATCTCAGATAATTTAGGATGTTTATATTTATTAATTCTTGTCTAATATTATTTCCAGTTAAGTTAAACGGATGCTATAAAATAAATATTATTTTACAACTCCCCCCTTTTATCCAGCATCACATTACCATTTTCCTCACATTCCCAAAAGTGTTTCCTTCACGACAGAATACTTCATTTCCGCGCAGCATCGAAATAATAGAATAACATCAATCTCTGAACGTTTCACCATTTCACCTCCGACTCATTACGTAAAAAATATAATATCAATTTGATTTATGAATTCGCGAATGATTCATAGTGAGAGAGGGAGACGGGGAAGAAAAAAGTAAACGATAAGAGAATTCCAGGCTCACGCGATGGATGTAGCACAAATGTGCAGGGAAAATAAATCAAAAAGGTAAATTTGATAAATCTTTGATGTCGGGAGATTTTTTTGCGACTGAGTAGCTGCTCTTTTTGGACTGTCTCGGATTTAGAAAATTTCGTAATAAGATTAGGGGGGTTAATAGGGATAAAGGGATAAAAGTCATATGCGTAGCAATTAGGATTCAATGGGTACAAAGATAGTTCACGAGATCTAATAATAAAAGATACAGTACGTTTTTGACTAGAATTCTTTTTAATAATTTACAACGTAACACTGTAAGCCCGTCACGAAGTATTTCAAATTTGACATTTTCTTGTCAGAAATGTTAAATTAAATTTTCTTAAGCCAATAATATGTTCTTCTCCTTCCCTCTTGTATGTAGATATTAATGCCTGTTTTTTCTTTAACGTTTTTCTCCTAAAATGTTTAAATTATCGAACCATCTTTTTCTTGGTCTGCCAATACTTCTTCGTCCATTTGGTAACTTATCTTGTGCTATTCGTACTGTCCTATCCTCTGTCATTCTACCAATATGTTTGTTCCACCCCTGTTTCCGTTTTATCACCCATCCATTTATGTCCCTTATATTCATGCTCTTCTTATGTTTTCGCTTCCCTCCCTATCCAACAGACTTTTCCCTGATATTCGTTGAAGTATTTTCATCTCTGTTACTTTTAGTAGTCGTGTCGTTTTAGATGCGTCAGGTCGTCTTCGCCGTGTATGTTAATATAGGCCTAATTGCTGCTTTATAGATTCTTGTTTTTGTGTCTTGTCTTAGGTGTTTGTTCTTTCAGATTGTGTCATTAAGAGATCCCGCCGCTTTAGTTGCTTTTAAGTTTTGTTGTCATACTTCTTTAAGATCTAAGAACAAGTTATATATATTCCCAGCTAACTAAACCTTGCTTCCTGCTTTATTATTGTCCTATCAATTTCGATTTTACATCGTAGTGGGTAGATGTTGTTATACATTTGGTTTTTTCTGCTGATATTATCATACTGTATTTCTTGGCTGTTTTATTGAAGATATGTGTTAATTTTTGTAGCTCGTATTCTGTCTCGGTGATTAATATGGCGTTGTCTGCATAACATATGTCTGCATAACAATAATATGTTTAGGTATAAAATATTTCGTTTTATTATATTTTTGCACCTATGAATTTTTTTTTATTATTTAGCTTTACGTGTCTCGACAGTGTAGGTCACTGAAACAGGTACAATTTTATTATATTACATTATAAGAATATACAATAAAATTACAATCAATAAAAAATACATGAAATACATTAAATATTGGTACAATTATTACAATTATCAAATTCTAAACTACGTTTCTTCTTCTAAATTTCCTGGTAAAGCTGGGTTTCATAGAGGAAGTTAGTAAGGTTTTGGAATTGATCTGGCGAACTGAGAATATTTTGTAGGTTTCGACTCAACAGATTCTTTTTTCTTTGGTTAATAAAGCGGGGACAGTCTACGAGAATATGTTTAACAGATAGGATATTACCACAGTGTGTACATATAGGTGGATCTTGAGAAGTCATTAAAATGTTTATGAGTTAGTCTTGTATGCCCGATTCTAAGTCGTTGTGCTGTCTAAGATGTTTGCTGTCGAATGTGAGTCCTAAAATCCGCATACTCTTTACTGCAGGTAGACAAGTACCATTTATGGTGATTTTAGGATCTATAGTACTGGCTGTCCTGCGATAAAACTTAATGATTTTTGTCTTTTCAACAGAAAAGTTAAATCCACTTACTGAAGTCCATTCAAGCAGTTGGTCAGTAGCATTCTGAAGTAGTGTACAAGTGGCAACAGTATCTTTGCCTCTGCAAAAAATTATTAAATCATCTGCGTAGAGTGCAAACTTGACTGGAAGCTCAATTTTTTTTTATATATTGTTTAAAACAAGAATAAAGAGTGTAGGAATTAATACCGACCCTATGAGAAAGCCATCAGTTTGTTTAAAAGTCCTAGAAATTTTGCCATTTTCTCTTACGTTAAAAGTTCTATTTGTTAGAAATTGATTAATAAATGACGACATATTTCCAGATAGACTGTACTCCTCGAGTTTAGCTATAATAAGAGGCCTATACAGAGTATCGAATGCTTTCTCGATATCAAACGAAACAGCTATGAAAGTGCTCTTGTTTGCACTGAAAGGCGTTAATGATTGATGTTTGGAGGATTGCTAGATTGTCTGCTGTACTTCGATTTGACCTAAAACCTGATTGTGTCAAATTTATTATTTTATATTTTTCTAGGAATCACAGGAATCTTTTATTGATCATTTTCTCCATAAGCTTGAACATTGTACATGTAAGAGAAATTGGTCCGTAGGAATTTGGATCAGTTGAAGGTTTGCCTTGTTTTTCAACAGGAATTTTTTCCACAAAGTTGGAAATGATTTTTTGGTCCATATTAAATTGTAAATTTCCAGCAATTTAGCTAGACTAGGCATTGAAAGATTTTTAATAAAGATAAAGGGGATGTTATCTGGACCTGCAGCTGAATTTTTGCAACAGTACAATGTGTCTGATAATTCTTTGTAATGTAAACGGCATATTTAAAAAAAATTGATCGGATTTTCTGCTATCAGATAAACTGGAGTTTAGATTAGTAGACGTGGGAAGCTGCCAATTTGAAGTAAGTTTATTTGTTGCTTTCTTATGAAAGGTTTCACCGAAGATGTTAACAATTTGTTGAACTCAAGTGACTGTGCTGTTTTGAGTAAGTATATGACAGAAATTTTTGAATAAGTTTTCTTTCCTGTTATGTGTTTAATTTTTTTCCAAATTTTGCTAGAAGGAGTGTCAGTATTTATGGATTAGACGTGTTTTTTCCAGAAGTCTTTTTTGCTTTGTTTAATTACATACTTAGATTTGGCTCTCAGTTTTTTTAAGGAAATTAAATTTGCTTTAGTACTGTCTCTGCGATATTTGTTTAATGCTGCCGTAATATGTTGGATAGCCAGAGAGCAACTTTCATTCCACCAAGGTGTTGTTTTTCGAGACGAAGAAATTGCTATTTGTCCAATATTTACTTCAGTAGCAGAGATTATACAATTATTGAAACCGCCAATATTTTCATTTACATCTTCTGATAACTGCAGCTGATTTAGTTTGTTTTCAGTATATAAACAAAAACCATCCCAGTTGGCATTAGAAATGTTCCATTTTTTAAAGGAGTAGAAATGTTTTGCAGATTTTGCAGATATTAGAATAGGGAAATGATTACTGTTGTAAAGATGGTCAACTGGTTTCCATATGAGATTAGGATATATTCTTGGGTGGCACAAGCTTAAGTCTATTGAGGAGAATATACCAGTAGCAATACTAAAATGAGTTTTGGAATGGTTATTCATCATACAAGTATCGGTAAATTCAATACGTTTTCGACAGTTTTTCCTCCTGTGAAATTAAAGTGGCATTTAAAAGTTCATTTAAAGAATGTAGTCTTAAATGTACATGACGTTTTTATACATGAGCACCCTACGGGCATTTTTCGGACTCTAAACAATCATTTATAGACTTTTAAAGAAACAACAATAGCAATAAACTATTGTTAAAGTACCGAAAACATCAACAGGAAGGTAGCATGTAATGAGGAAGTGGACTCTCTGGCAAGCAATGCAATAACCGACCAAAGTATTGCTATCATAAATTAAATGCTTTGGACTGATTACAAAGTAAATATCAAAGCCCACATCTACAGAGCATGGCAAACTACTTGGGATTATACTGCCAACAAACTCAAGGAATGTCTTAGTCAAGTAGGAACCAAACTCATCTTACCCAGTAATAGAAAAGACTAAAAGTCATTATCAACCAAAAATAGGGCATATTTTCCTTATTCACAAGCATATCTTTAACCAGGAGGCTGCTCCGCTGTGTACCAAGTGCAACACTCAGTTGTCAGTGAAACTGTACCAGAACGAAAGAATCACCTGTGCCCTTAGTGACAATTTAAAAAGTGTACTAACGTCAAACTTACAGTATTTATTAAGTTATCTTAAAATGACTAAACTATATACCAGATTATAAAAAAATATATTTTTCTTTTATCTAAGAATATGTATCTTACCATTTGTGTATTTCTTTCGCTAATAACCCTTAGTGATTGATGCGGGTATATTTGTTTAAATAAAAAAAAGAAAGGTAACATAGTTTTTAATTGATAAAAATAATATGAGTAACCCGAAAAATTTCGAAGACAATACAACAAAACATACAAAATAAATTGTATCATAAAAATTCTGCTATCAATAATAGGGGATCTATAATACCTTCCCCCATTCGGACATCTTTTTAGTCCCATCCTGTAACAAAAACCTTTAAGCCTTGCCTTAAATAGCGCTATATTCATCATATCATTAAGTTACTGTATATATTTCCTTATTTTTTTATACCTCCACATGTTTTGTCTTTCAATTTTTTGATAGACGGCGACTTTCAGAATTGTTTAAATTTTAACTAATGTTTTGTTTCTGGTTAAAGGATATGCCATCTCCACGATACAAACAAACCGCTGTGGTTCTTAAGCTTCGTGTTGAGGAATTTCCTCCATTACCCTGATTTCTATCGCGACAATAAAGATCTTTCTGGTAATGATATTTTTACTAATATATCAGAAACATAAGATTAGTTTGTTTAGTTCTCCCTCTCAGTTTTCTTAATCAACAGTATTAGCTTTCAATCACTGAAACTTATTTTCATTGATGACAATGAAAATTGCAATCAATAATGTTTATCAAAAAATACATCTTTCCATCTCACTTTTCTCATATTGTTTTAAACCCTGTACAAAAAACACGTACAAAACAGAAATAAAAAAATGAAAAGCTTGTAAAACAATTTCAGAAGAATAAACAGAGGATGTGTTGATCCAAACAATCACTAATCTCACAAATTTAACTAAAGATGCTGAAGGATTTAATAATCCATTGAATTTACGAAACCTCGTCAGGCTTTCTTGTACTTTTCTAATTTATTTTCTTTGTGTACTTCTTTGGTACATAAAGGTAATAATACCTTTTATATGTTTCAGCGAAGCCTTTTTAATAAACCGTACTTCATGCGTACGCTTTAAACAACAGTTCTCTTTGATACTGATGATAAGTCACTGTATTTACCATTTATGTACATGCGTACTTAAGAGGGCGAAAAATTAGGCGAAATAATTTTAATCAACTTTTTATTTATAACATATGTATTGAATAGCATCTTTAGTGTATTTTTAGCCGTTTGTTTAACAAGGCCAGTTGCAAATTAAAATATTTTAATTTGAAAATTTATTTATAATAAAATTGTTTATAAAAATTGGTACCACTTTTTGAGATGAGGACCTACATATTCGTATTCTGTGAAAAATTTTACATAATATACAGTATTGTGCGAATTAATGGAATCACTGCGAATTTTTTTTTCATTTTTTCAATATTCACAGTTGGCAACACTACCTACACAGTTGACAGCTGACCAAGCATTGAAAACATAACCTTACTGTGTGTTGGTGTGTTTGAGTGTGTTTTAGGTCATTTCTTACCAAGCTTGTGTTGTTTTGGGGTTTTTGTACTATTTTGGGTTGTTTTTGGTTTTATTCCAACATGGATATTACGCCTAGGAAGCGTGAAAAGATTGTCACATTGAGTGAACATACTAGTATGTCTCAAAGAGAGATTGCTAGAACGTGTGGAGTGAGTCAGGGAGTAGTAAGCAGAATTTTGAAGCGTAAACGAGGAACGGGGTCAGTGGATGTGAAAAGGTTTGGAAAATGTGGAAGAAAGAGAAAAACAACACCAGCAGATGATAGATTTTTACTTCGAAAGAGCAAATTGGACCCAAGAAAATCAAGCCAAAACCTACAACAAGATCTAGCAGCTTCAGCTATAGTGATTTATGACTCAACTGTTCGTAGAAGACTGGAGAATGGTAGAAGAGCAATTCGTCCACAGAAAAAACTCTAACTGAAGGAATGAAGAAAAGGCTACTGTGGGCCAAAAAATACTTTAATTGGACTGTAGGCGACTGGAAAAAAGTCCTATTTACAGATGAAACCCACTTTATAGTTCAGGGACAGCGGTCGAAATTCGTCAGGAAGTCTGACAATGAAAAGCTTACACCATTTCATATTGATCAAACCGTAAAACATCCAGTCAAGAAAATGTTTTGGGGATATTTTTCATACATGGGGGTTGAATCTTTGGTGCCAATTGAAGGCATGATGAACAGCCAAAAATACAAATCCACGTTGGAAAAGTATTTGGACAAACTACTCCAAAAATGTTAAACCCAAGGAGGAGAGATTATTCAACAGGACTCTGCACCCTGTCACAAATCAAAGGAAATGATGGCATTTTTCAAAAATAAGAAGATTAATGTTTTAGATTGGCCCGGTAATTCGCCCGACCTCAACACCATTGAAAATTTATGGGCCATTTGCAAAGCTAGACTGCGAAAAATCGACTGTACCACTAAAACAAAAATGATAGAAGCGGCCAATCAAGTTTGGTATCGAGATGAAAGGATATCTGACAACTGCCAGAAACTCATAGAATCTATGCCAAAACGGGTAAAAGCAGTAATTGCTGCCAAAGGGGGACATATTTCCTACTGAATAATGTAAGTTTACCTTTATAGTTTTGTCAAAATCTAATTTTTTACTAAATAAACTGTTTTTTCATTAAAACAGCCTATGATTCCATTAATTCGCACAATAATACTGTAGAATAGTTTTCAACTATATAGCTTCCATGCATACAGAAACGTGCCCTGCTGCCAGACTATACAAAAATTGAAACTTCATTGATTACTAATTAATTTTAAAAATTCCAGTATATTATATCACACTATATATCAAACGATTTACTGTAGACACCACAGAAAAATATACAAAGATAAACCAAGTAACACAAAGCCAAAAAAACTACAAGCACTATCAAAATCCCAATTTAAATTAACAAATTTTTAACGAGCATGTTTGAAACCATTTTATACTTGATCACTGTTGGATCGGTAAAAAATTATAGTGAGAGTTCATATTTCACAAATATACTGTTGATAACCTGTGACAACGCAGAAGGAAGTTAGTTAATTCAATATAATCCATCGTTCTATTCGGTCCCCGTGCTCTATCTAACTAGTATATCAAAATTCAAATAGTTTACTTGAAGCGAACATAACTACGGCCTCGAAGTCGACATTTCCGATGAAATTCACCGTCTCTGGAGTGGATGTGTCGGAATATAAATTCCGCAGACGATCCACCTTCGATGTATTGTTTTACAGGTTTTGAGGATATTGCCTCTGGAAGATTTATCGGCTTTGGTTGCTTCCGATTTTCTCGAACGCTGCGCCTGCTGGAATTACATACGTCTTTGTTACTTGCCACTAGAAAAATATAGAGGTTTGTTTGGCATACGTAATGAACGGGAGGATTTGAGAAATTGAATGTTTCGTCGATTGTGCTACGAATGTAATAGGTTTAGCCTCTAAGAGGAAAGTTTTCACTTATATACTAAGAAAATTAAATAGTTGCTCCGTCTCATTATAATTTACTTCATGTTTGCTGATTTTACTTTATTATTTTAGAGTCATGTTAGAGTCAAACTTAAAGTTTGGGTAAATTAGCTTCCAGAAATCTATTAAAAGATTAAAATGTTTATGAGTTTTACATATTTCTGGGGAAAATTTGTAGATTATAATCTCCGTCATTAGAAATTAGGTAGTTTAACATTTACATTTAGTCGAATCAAGCGGTTCATTGTTCTCGTGCCCGCTACGTATTTATTTATTTCTGAGAAGGACACGATAAAGGACTTTGTCTCATTTACTTGTTCCCCCAAGGTAAAATTTTATAGTTTTTAGAAACTCAATAGAAAGTTCTATCAAAATTGTCGTTGTATGTTATTTTAATTTGATAAAATAATATTTTATAGCAACTATATCTCACGGTAAACTAATCGTGGGTCAAGATAATAGTATAAGTAATTTACTCTCTGAAGCTATTTTCTTGTGGCATTGTGAATTAATAATTCATAAAACGAATAGACCACTTAGACCCATTTGTAGTACCATTAATTCTCCTTGTGGTGAACTATCAAAATTTTTATTAAATATTTTAAAACCATTTACAAATAAAAATGACACATTCATAAAAAATACACAACATTTTTTAAATAAATTATCAAATATTGAATTTAATTCAAATAATACTTTGGTAAGTTTTGACATAAATAGTTTATTTACGAATGTGCCATTAAATAAGACTTTAAGTATAGTCAAGACAAAATTAGAGAGTGATGATTCATTGGCAACTAGAACAAGACTAAACATATCGGCTATAATGGAGTAATTAACATTATGTACTGATAATACATATTTTTAACTAAATAATGAATTCTATAAACAAAATTTTGGTCTAGCAATGGGCTCTAGTTTATCTCCATTCTTAGCCGATATATTTATGAAAGATTTTGAAACAAATATCATTTCTAAACAAAATTTCAAACCCACAGTATGGTGGAGGTATGTAGATGATGTATTCTCAATATGGCCTCATAGATCAGAGTTGTTGGACACATTCCTAAATGATATAAACGATAAAGAAGAGACAATAACATTTACCATGGAAAAGGAATATAATAACACGCTACCTTTCCTGGATGTTTTAATCTCTAAGAACGATACTGTATATGAGACTCAGGTGTATAGAAAACCAACACACACCAATAGATATTTAAATTTCAAATCGAATCACAATATTAATGTAAAAAAGGGAATAATTAAATCCTTATACGATAGAGCCAAAATTACTTGTTCTAACGAAAATTCGTTCTTGGAGGAAAAACATTTGTTAACATCTGTTTTATTAAAAAATGATTATCCTTTATTGTTTATAAATAAGAAATTTTCAACAATCGATCGAATAGAACAGAACAACTTAGAACGAGATCCTACAGCATACACAAGGAATAATATGAGGAAAATAACAATACCGTACATAAAAGGATTATCAGAAAAACTTAAAAGGATAGAAAATAAATTCAACATTTCAACAACATTCAAAACAACAAACACGTTGAGATCTATTTTGTCCAAAAGCAAACCTAACAATGAACAAGAAAGGACAAAGAATTGCATTTATAAAATACCTTGTGAATGCGATCAGTTTTATTTAGGTGAATCATCAAGGCCATTAAATGTTAGAATAAGTGAACATCAATCCTATATTAAAAATGGAGAATTTGATAGATCTCAAATCTGTAAACACGCATAGGATAATGAACATAGGGTTCAATGGAATAATTCAAATGTAGTCCTAAAAGAAACGGATGGTAAAAAAAGAAAAATCAAAGAAGCGGCTCTAATTATGCTAAATGAAGCCAATTCTGTCGCAAATTCCTCGGCAGAATGTAGTAGGATCTGGTTACCAATATTGAAAGAGGAAGTTATTAATAAGAAAATACCAGTATTAGTAAGTCAGTAACATATAGAGGATACATCATTTATGTTTTTTAAATAACGTAACATATAAAATCAGAATTTTGATGTTTGTTGAAGGTAAACTAAATTCACGAACAAATACTTACAATGTCGGGATAGTATTATGAGGTTTTTTCCTGGTTTTTCCCTCATAATTTACTATGGAATCACTAACAGGAGAATTTTACTGTCATCATGTCATGTGTTAGTCTTTTTAAAAACGAATTACATGCTATGATTTTTTTCTGACGGATATTCTCAAGTTAAAGTTGATTTCTTGTAATCGAATGAACTATCTTATAAGTAAAGTCGTCCCAGGAGCGCAACTCAACAAAATTGGCAATATTATTTTAAAGTCGTCTACTTTAAAATGCATAATGTATGTCTGAATTGTCAATATAAATGAGTCAGATAAAATTAAATTATTAGAAGAATTTTTTCACTATGTAACAAAAAACAAAATTTGTTTAATTTACTGTTTGTATTTTGAGAACTATTTCCGAAGTGGAAATTGAAACGTCAATAAACAAATTTTTATCTTTAATTGTGGCTTATTCCCAGTTTAATAGTAATTAATTTACTCTCATTTTCATTATAAAATATTTATTTTTGACACTTTGAACCCCATTTTTGAAACATTAAAGAGAAAGGTCTTTGTATTTTTGTTCTTTTTTCACCATAACTTTCGTTTTTCTCTCAATATTTTCGTTTTGCAATACTTACACATTAAATAAATATTGTAGATATCTAATTGTATCTACTCGATGTAGTAGCTGCAACCTTATTTTAGTTTTCGTTTGTTTTTGTAGGTTTTGTTTCATTTTATTGCATTTAATAGTCATAGAAAAATTATGAATATACTTAGAAAATAAATTTTTTGCCCTGTTTGGTTGCCGTGAATTTCAGCGTGCTTCCAAACATTACCCACGTTGAATCTATTTTTAAATTTCTAAAACCCTCAGTTTACGGGAAAATTTTTTAATTTGCAAAGAGCACGTATGGACACCAAATTTAGTAGCGTTCTTCCTTGCACCAGGTGGAACCTATGTATCAAGATTCAAGAATATAGGACTTTCTTTCAAAGAAAAAGAAAAGGCATAATACTATGAGAAGCAGAAGACCTGTTGAACACAAATTTTATAAGATGCTATCCTTCACCAAAAGAAACATAAGTACTAAGTTTCAAGACTCTCAATTTTTTTCTTCAAGCAAAAAAAGTAACAAAAAAATGGAAATAACAGTCTTGTCTTCATCACCATTATTGCTACAGCCCCATAGCAGAGTCTGGACCTTTCCAAGCTTATTTTGTTTATCTGCTTCCGGCAGTTTATTGCATCTATTTATCTATTATCAGTTCTTCAATGAGTAAGTTCCACAAGATATAAATCTTTTGGTCACGAGGATATCGGTCAAAGGAGGAATAATAAAAGGAAATCACAGTTCCATTCCTATATTTGAAGACGTTTCGCTTATTGAATTTACAAGCTTCATCAGTTCAATTTAAAAAAAATTACAATGGTGATAGGTAATAATATAAAAACATGGAAAAAGAACTTACAAATGGTGAGTGAAGTATAATAAGGTGTAAAACAAACACAACATTGTCTTGGTAACCGTGGAAAAATAATAAAATGTTGGTGTTGAAATAGTAGCTTAAATGTTTCTACGTAGTAGCATTCATGTATAACAATGCAAAAAGTTTTATTTAAAAGTGAAGAAATAAAAACTACTACAAAGCTCAATAAAAACTCGTCACATTGTACGTAGAAAAAAACTAACTTAATACAGTAAAGTGTAGATATAAAAATAAAAAATGACTGAACACAGTCTGAACATCAAAAGTTTTATTTATTATCAGTTCCATATACTTTCATCTAAATTTTTATCTGCCGCTCCATCTACTTCTCTCAGCATCTGACATAAAGGTTCTTTTAGAATTTCTGCCGTGATCTTGATAGATCTCCTGCCCCTATTTCTCTTCCTATTGTTACGAGAGATACCACGTGTTTTACCACGTGATATTTAAGGTCTTCAATTTGTTTTGGCTAACTAGTAATTCCGGCTTGAAAAAATCATGAGGAAATAAACGATTTTTATTGGTTAATAATTTTTTTATTTTATTTACGAGCCTCTTCCCATATCAGTTGGCCCACCTATGGAATTTGCAGTTTGTCGCTTACAATAAACAAATTACACTCTGCATGTTTTTATAAGTTTCCATGTATATTAGTATGACATTTTTAATAATATTTATTAAAAACATTACCCTTTATGGTTTTTTACTTATTTTCAACAATAAAAAAAAAATCACTAAACTCTGGCTATGCCACAGAATAATAAACAATCAGAATGTCCACTCTTCATGGAAAATTAAGTACGCGCATCTCCTTCGTGCATAGAAAAATTAACCTGGTTTAATTGACTTACGACAATCATAGACATAATATACAATTCTATTAACATTGTTAAATATAATAATATAAATTAAATAGAATTAAACATAAATATAAACAATTACATAACCTCACAAATCATATGTCTGTTATGTTTCCTTCTAAAACATGGCGCGCGTGCTGAAATACTTCAAAAGGCGGCATCTGAGAGTGGGCATTCTGATTGTTTATTATTCTGTGGCTATGCATTCACTTATGTCAGCATACGTTGATTTTTTCATAATTACGTTCAATCCATTGGTAGCTATGAAAAAATGTCACACTTTAGTGTATAAATATAGTCAGAAGATACAAAACTACAGGTTCGGTAGTCACAAAACCTAGAAATGTACGAAAAAGTAGACTAAACGAAGCAGATCGAAAGGCACTAAGATGCATTATAGTGAAACATCGACGAGAAAATTATATGGAATTATGAAGTGACGTTATTGGAAGACACTTTCTAGGCCAATATGTTACCGAAAGGCCCCAAAATTGGAATTTGGTATTTACAAAGTAAGTTTTATAAAATCATGAATGTATTGCTTATGTGAGTCCATTTTAAAAAAGGTAAAAAGAAATAATAAGACTTACAATCAATTTAATTTTACTACCTCAGACGACCGGTTTCGCTTTCTAAAATTTGCAAAGTATCATCAGGTCGGTGGTACAAAGTAAATTAAATGCTGAAATTATAAAAAGCCCATATTCGGGTGCTGTCTTATAAAGATATAGATCAAAAAAGTTTTAGTAATTATGCCAATATTACATGTCTGTGTTAATAGAGTAGGTAAGTTTTATAGTTGAAAAAAATAGTACGATTTGTTTTTAATAAATTTCATTTTATTTTAGGCTAAGGAAAAGTCTTTGTTGAATTTACAACAAAACAAAAATAAAATTAGGTGATCAAAAGAGCATAAACATTGAACAATAGAGTGATGCGTCCAGATTTGAAAAGTGTGTTGGAGACAGTAGGACTCGCATTATTCGCAGAAAAAAATAAGCTTTCCATCCAGACTGTCTAAAGAGAAAAGTCAAATTTCCTGCATCTGTCATGATCTGAGGCAGTATGATCTAAAGGTGTGAGAAAGTTATATTTTGTCGATGGGATTGTAAACATGGAGATATATTCGAATATTTTAGAAGAATCTATTTTATCGATTATGGAACACCGTTTAACATCAGCGGAAGATATTGTCTTCCACCAGGACGGCGCAGGTTATCATACCTTAAAAAAGAGTTTAAAATGGATTGATGGCCATGGCATACCACTTCTGGAATGAACTTCTAACAGTCATGACTTGTGGCGCGAAATGAAAAAAACTTTGAGAAAACATCCTGCTAGGTCCGTCAACGAATTAAAGGAAAAATTGCAAGAAATATGGGATTCGTTTACATTAGAATTTTGTCAGAACTTGGTAAAAACTATGCCTCGAAGAATTGTGGATGTCATTAAAAATAAAGGGGATGTGTAATTCAGTGGTAATCTTCCACAACTTTTTTTTTTCGTTAATATAACATATTCTATGCGTTTTTTTAAACTTTTAAACCAAAATAAGATGTATAACTTTAAACACCTTAACAATATGCTATATACTTCCTTTATGTTACGTTTCTTTGTAAATTTTCTCAAAATAAAAAGATTTTTTCATTAGACGTGGCGTAAAATTTGATGAATAATAAACTAATATTAAACACGTTCGGTTTTAGTATCAAACAAATAGCACCTGCTTTAAATAATATGCCCATATCCTTCCTCATCCCAAAACGATCATAAATTGAAGGATAAACCCCCGAACTAAAAAAATTGATTGATTATCGAAAGCCACCCGAATAGTCGATCGATGAACAATGGCAAAACTAATTAATCATCTGCCACTTCACTAACTAATTACCCGTTTAAAATTTGGACGGGCCAGCTCGACCGGCAGAAAAGGAGGAAAAAGGAAAAAGAAAAGCGGAACACGATCGCCGTATGCTGCCATTAATTGTTCGAGAGTTACGTATGTTTGAGGTGAAAATCAAAACGATTTTATTTTTCATTGTGAGAGTTTGACGGGCGTATTTTATGTGGTTAAGAGGTTACGATTTGTTTCGGGATTTTACTCGCTATACCGTGGATCAGTTTATGATGCTCTTTAATTAATATATATATATATATATATATATATATATATATATATATATATATATATATATCATCATCATCATCATCATTATCAGCGTATTCTACCAATTATGGTGCAGCCTCCTTTACATAGTCGTTCTTCATGTCTGCCCACGACTGTCTAATATTCGCTTTTCTGTGCCATGTTGTACCGGTTTGTTTCCTTATGTCATAGAGTCATCTTAAATTTGGACGTCTTCTTGGTCTCTTGACGCCTCTTGGATACCACAGAGTAATTCTAGTGGACCATCTATTGTCAGTTCTTCTTGCTAAATGTCCCGCCCACTGCCATTTTAAAGATTTTATTCGGTGGATTACATCAGTGACCTTCGTTTTCTGTCTGATCCATTCTATTCTTTTTCGATCTCTCTTGGTTATACCTAACATGCATCGCTCCATTGACCTTTGAGTGACTTTGAGTTTAGCTATTATATCTTTCTTTAGTGTCCAAGTTTCGCAGCCGTATGTCATGACTGGTAGTATACATTGATCGAATGCCTTTTTCTTCAGGTGGAGTGGCATCCTAGATTTGAATATAACTGAATTTTTATCAAAAGCTGCCCAAGCCAGTTTCATTCTTCTGTTGATTTCTGGGAGTAATGAGCCAGATTTATGTATTAATTGACCCAGGTATATATACTCGTCTACTGTCTCCAGTGCAGTATTATTTATTATTACATCTTGGGCATCCACTAGCTCGTTGTACATGGTTTTTGTTTTTGTCAAGTTCATTTTTAGGCCAACTTCATTGCTAGCTGCATTTAGGTCGCTTATAAGTTCTTGTAGTTCTGCAGGATTTTTAGCAATTAGAACGATGTCGTCTGCAAATCTTAGATGATTGAGGTATTCTCCATCAATGCATAGGCCTTTGTTTTGCCAGTTCATTTTGCTGAATATATTTTCTAGAGTTGCAGTGAAGAGCTTTGGTGATATAGAGTCTCCTTGTCGGACGCCTTTAGTAGTGGGAAATTCTGGAGTGTTTTCATAAATTTTTACCTTAGCTTTTGCTTGTCTGTATATTTTTGCTAAAGTTTCTATGTAAGGTTTGTCAATGCCTTGGTTGGTCAAAGCTTCTATTACTGCCTTGGGATATATAGAATCGAAAGCCTTCTCGAAATCTATGAAGGTTAATGCTAGCGGTATTTCATATTCTGTAGCTCTACTCATTAGTTCTCGAAGCGTATGGATATGATCCATGGTATTGAATCCACTTCTGAAGCCAGCTTGCTCTCTTGGCTGTGCAGCATCTAATGCATTTGTTAATATGTTGTTGATGATTTTTGTGAATATCTTGTATATGATTGGTAGTAGACTTATAAGTCTGTAGTTTTTAATCTCCTCTTTATTACCTTGCTTATGGATCAAAATTATGTTTGCTGTATTCCAGTGGTCTGGTATGCATCTTGATCTTAGACAGTTCGTAAATACACCTGCTAAGATGTTCCACGTCTTTTTGCCAGTGTATTTAAGCATTTCCATAGTTATGCCATCAATTCCAGCTGCTTTACCGCTTTTCATTTTTGAAATTGTCGATTCTACCTCTTCCGGAAGGACTTCTGGTATATCTTCGTGGTTACTGATTGCTTCTTCAAGCGTTTCAGGAGCTTTGTATAGTTCGCTATAGAATTTAGTCACGAGTTGTATTATTTCATTTCTGTCTGTAATTCTGGTGTTTTCGTTTGTTAGAGCCACGATTTGCTTCTTCCCAATAATTATTGCTTTTCTTGTTTTCTTATAGTTCTTTCTGTTTTCGATTGCATTTTCTACCAGCCTTTCATTGTATTTTCTTATGTCTTCCTTAATACCTTTTCTTATTGTCTTACAAAGTTCTGTGTATTGTATTCTCTGTACGTTGCTAGTTACTTTCATTTCCCTTCTTTGTTTTAGCATTGTTTTTGTTTTATTAGATAGTTTCCTATGTTCGTTTTGTTCTTGCGGGCCTCCGATTTCTTTGGCACTATCAAGGATGATTTGCATTAATTGAGAGCTGTCGATTTGATCATGTAATCTTCCATCAATTGTCCTTTGATAGTGACCTAAGTTTTCTTGTAGATTACTAATATTTATACCGGTTATTGTTGGTTTTGCGAATTATTTTATTCTTTCTAGTTTTAGGTCTAGAACAATTTTTGATCTGAGTAGTCTATGGTCGCTGCCTGTTTGAAATTTATTTATTACACTGACGTCTTTTATTGTAGCAATCTTGTTGGTTAGAATGAAGTCAATTTCGTTCTTAGTGATCCCATTTGGTGCTACACAAGTCCATTTTCTGTTCGACTTTTTCTTAAAGAATGTATTTGCAATAGGCATATTTTGGTAGTGAGCAAACTGAACCAGTCTTTCTCCCCTTTCATTTCTCTCACCGACTCCATACTTTCCCATGACTTGTTCTTTATCGTTTCTCTTTCCTACTTTGGCATTAAAGTCACCAATTAAATACTTAAAGTGACTTTTGTTGTTATTTAATGCTTCAGTTATGTTACTGTAGAGTTCTTCTATTTCTTCGTCAGAGTGTATATATATATATATATATATATATATATATATATATATATATATATATATAGATATATATATATATATATATAGATATATATATATATATATAGATATATATATATATATATAGATATATATATATATATATATATATATATAGATATATATATATATATATATATATATATATATATATATATATATATATATATATATATAATGTCATCTTTATCGGTTTTTTTTGTACTGGTTGATTTTCAATAGTGCAATCTTGTTTTTCTTTAAATATAGAAGTAACCAGCTTCTTAACTTTTTCTTTTGTTTTTTGATCCTCATTCCCTCCAAATCATTCTGCTAAACCCGATTTTAGTAATTGTACTACGTCTAATACTATGGATGTAAGGTTATCTTTTTCTAAAATTTTATTGCAAGATTCTTGCAGGCAGCGTATCATAACAATCACCGAACTAATAACCCGTCAAGTATTTTTGGTCACTCATTGTACTTGTTATTTCTTTAAAAGGTCGTAAAATTTGAAAACAAATAATCCAGTCTTGGAATTGCTTAACTTTTCCTTTTGTTGCCCCAAGTTGGTGGCTTGCTCGAACTCATGCCAGTACAATATCGTTTTTAGAATCCCCCAAAAATAAAAATCTAGTGAAACCGAGCTGAAGTCGAGTGACCGAGGACACCATTTTATTGTACCCTTTATACTAATGACATGTTCCGCAAAAATTAACGCTAAATAGTCTCTAACGGCTTTTGCATTAGGTGCAAGATGGTCTTTTTGAAACCAAATTTCGTGAAATTAATTTGAAGACGTTGAAGTGCAGGAATAATTTGATTATGCGACAATTTTAGAGATATTTGACTGCATTTAAATTGCCTTTTGTCCAATATCAAATCTTCAGAATTCATATCCGAAATTGGACAGTACAATTTTATCACCCAGTAGACCGAATGAATTTATTTGTTATTAAATACACACACGTAGTTAATTAGGTTACATACACATTTGGTCAATTATCAATAATATAATTTGGACATCAGTCAAAAGTGCTGACAAAAGTTAAACAATTTACATAAATTAGATGCACATATCACGCGAGGTCCGCGAATATATTGACCCAATTAAAAATTATATAAAACTAAGATCTCTTGTCAAGAGAAGCATTCAATCAATATTCACCCAACAAACTTGATAGTCTTCAACGATCAACTGCACCAGTCTCTACTCAAAGTAATCCCGGGTCAACACCCATAGTGTACGTCTCATCAATAAACTCTGCTACTATTATTTGGTGTTTCCATTACAACTGAACGAACATCTCCACTGAGCCAACGAAGGGGAATTTGTTCACCTTTAATGAAAAAAAGACCAATAATATTGTCTGCCGAAATTCCACTCAAAACATTCAACTTTTGTGAATAATGCGTACGCACCACACTCAAATGATTATTTTCCTGAGACTAGTAATGTACTACGGATGGATTAATTAGCTAATTAATTAATCAATTAAACTTATTTAAATGATGCAATTATGCTCCTATCACACTATTTAATTCTCTTATCTCAGGGTTATACTCGTGCTTCAATATCTATGCTTTACATATGATAGGTAAGTTCCAAAGAATACAAAGAATCAAAATATATTGAAATAAAATTCACACTCAAATATCTTCAATAAAAATATCTCATATAATGATTATCAAAATTTTGTTCTACGTACGAGAACCTTCAAAAATTAACGGTACATACAATATAAATTAAAATCTCAAATCAAAATTGTCTTAAATCTCCTAATCAAAATATTCCTATCTTTTCTAAAGCAATTAAAAAAAAATGTGTAATGTTAATAAAGAAAAACTGACTCATAGTAAAACTATCTCTCTGATGATGAGTTGTCCAAATCCTTGTTCCTTGTAGCCTACACTATCTATTCTTAGCAGTCCCCTAGGTAATCAACAATCTTACAACAAATTGTTGCGAGCCTATCATCTTTAATGATCTCCTTCAAATGCACGTATCGTTCAAATGATGTTCGCCTCTTCTCCTCTCTAT
Source organism: Diabrotica balteata (assembly GCA_918026665.1). Classification (NCBI taxonomy): domain Eukaryota; kingdom Metazoa; phylum Arthropoda; class Insecta; order Coleoptera; family Chrysomelidae; genus Diabrotica; species Diabrotica balteata. Next base: position 205,342,458 of record OU898276.1, on the reverse strand, counting down.
AAACTGAATCTCTCGTTTTGGCCTGAACAGTGACTCTTGGAATATAAGTAGAAAAACATAACATAATTTTACTGAATCAACTTTTTACTCCACGTCAGATACACTTAATTCACGGAAAACTCACAAACATTCACTTCTACTGATTACTACCTCTCGGGAACCACCAGAGAACAATGGCTGTTCGCCTTGCACACTTGCAAAACAACTGATTATCTTTTTTTTTAAATCTAGTTAAACTCTCCTTCTTACATACCTATTCTACCTTTTTCAATCTCCTCCAATCAAAGTTCGTCACACGTATCCCCATCTCTTTATTTAGATAACAAACAACAATTTTGCCTACAATTATAAATTTTCTCAAAACTATTAAAATGCTAATCGGTTTCTACAAATTCTTAAGAACTAACGGACAAATATATTTCCTAAATATTTATTCTATTGTCTTTCACTTTCTATTCTATTTTATTCTATTCACTGTACAAGTCCATTTGAAAAATCCGCTCGCATTGTTCATGATTTCATTTAAGCTCACTCACGTCACTTTACAAAAAAAATAATTTATGCATATCTTTAAAATTTTGTTTACTACAGATAATCCAGGATAATGGACTTTCATTTCTTCGAAATATCTTTTATAGTTTATAAGTCGAATTATTTGAATTATTATAGAATTTTTTTATTAACTTTTTTGTTTCTGGGCAGCCGAAATAAGTCGAAACAATAGATTTCGATTTTGATTATTCCAAATAGTCTATGATGACGTAGATTTTTGTGTCATCAACAAACCGATAGATATTTTTGTTAGTATAATAGCACAAAATAACGAGACAAAAACATAGGATTGACCAAAGGAAGAACGCGCCAAGATACGTCTTTTCTTGGAGTGTTGGGATTGTTTACGGAAGAGATTTTGAGGAAGGAGAGGAAATCGAGGTTTGGATTTGGGAAAAGAAACAGAAGTCAACGAGTTCGGTATTAGATTTGAAGAAGAAAAATTGTTACAAAGTAGTGTTGTTTTTTGTCGGTGATAGAAAATGAAAATTGAAAAAAAGGTTGTATAATACAACTTATTTGAGGCTATTCTGTCTGTCTTACTTGAGGGAAAACCAGATTCGGAGAGTTAGAAGCAGCAGCCGATTATCAATTTTAATTTCGATAATGAATAATTTCCTTCGGCAAATATTGACTTAGGAGGAGAGTACCTGAACCATGGTGAGTTGGAGCCTAAGAAGAAGCAATTTCAAATTATAAATTCAATTTTTCTTAGTTTTCAAAACACATTCACAGAAAGTTTAAAGTGAATTAATTAAATTAATAATTAATTAAAGTGAATTTCTCATTAATTTCTAGAACTAGAGTTCATATTTTTAAGTTAGTTAAATGGTAAACATTTATTTTAACTGCTGTGTCCTATGATCAGCAAACTACACAGGATCATTACGATTATTTTGCATTGAAATTTAGTTTCTCAAGAGTTTCGTAACTAATTATTTTTGCAATAGTTCTTTATTTTTGTGAGTTTTCCGGGTACTTTATTCCATAAATTTCTTAAGGAAACATACATTTCTACTTTGTAAAATAAAAATGTACAAAGGTACACCAATGGTTACTTAATATTGTTCTGAAGCTATTTTCTTGTGGCATTGTAAATTAATTACTATTAAACTGGGAATAAGCGACAATTAAAGATAAAAATACGTTTATTGACGTTTCAATTTCCACTTCGGAAATCGTTCTCAAAATACAAACAGTAAATTAAACAAATTTTGTTTTTTGTTACATAGTGAAAAATTCTTCTAATAATTTAATTTTATCTGACTCATTTATATTGACAATTCAGACATACATTATGCATTTTAAAGTAGACGACTTTAAAATGATATTGCCAATATTGTTGAGTTGCGCTCCTGGGACGACTTTACTTATAAGATAGTTCATTCGATTACATGAAATCAACTTTAACTTGAGAATATCCGTCAGAAAAAAATCATAGCATGTAATTCGTCTTTAAAAAGACAAACACATGACATGATGACAGTAAAATTCTCCTGTTAGTGATTCCATAGTAAATTATGAGGTAAAAACCAGGAAAAAAACCTCATAATACTATCCTGACATTGCAAGTATTTGTTCGTGAATTTAGTTTACCTTCAACACACATCAAAATTCTGATTTTATATGTTACGTTATTTAAAAAACATAAATGATGTAATCTTTATATGTTACAACTTCCTCTTTCAATATTGGTAACCAGATCCTACTACATTCTGCGGAGGAATTTGCGACACAATTGGCCTCATTCAGCATAATTAGAGCCGCTTCTTTGATTTTTCTTTTTTTACCATCCGTTTCTTTTAGGACTACATTTGAATTATTCCATTGAACCCTATGTTCATTATCCCATGCGTGTTTACAGATTTGAGATCTATCAAATTCCCTATTTTTAATATAAGATTGATGTTCACTTATTCTAACATTTAATGGCCTTGATGTTTTACCTAAATAAAACTGATCGCATTCACAAGGTATTTTATAAATGCAATTCTTTGTCCTTTCTTGTTCATTGTTAGGTTTGGTTTTGGACAAAATAGATCTCAACGTGTTTGTTGTTTTGAATGTTGTTAAAATGTTAAATTTATTTCCTATCCTTTTAAGTTTTTCTGATAGTCCTTTTATGTACGGTATTGTTATTTTCCTCATATTATTCCTTGCGTATGCTGTAGGATCTCGTTCTAAGTTGTTCTGTTCTATTCGATCGATTGTTGAAAATTCCTTATTTATAAACGATAAAGGATAATCATTTTTTAATAAAACAGAAGTTAACAAATGTTTCTCCTCCAAGAACGAATTTTCGTTAGAACAAGAAATTTTGGCTCTATCGTATAAGGATTTAATTATTCCCTTTTTTACATTAATATTGTGATTTGATTTGAAATTTAAATATCTATTGGTGTGTGTTGGTTTTCTATACACCTGAGTCTCATATCCAGTATCGTTCTTAGAGATTAAAACATTTATTTGATATTAACCAATGGTTAATATCAAAAATAGTATTTTATGTTGTCTATTTCCAATATTGATTTAATTTCTCGATATTCTATTATTTACACTGAAATATCAAAATTAGTCGTCAACAACGAACAAAACATTAATAGTCCCACGTAGAAAACTCGCACTACAAACAGCAGCCGTCAGCTACAATATAATAATGAAGAACAGAAACGAATTTTCATGACTAATCAAATACACTTTGGAAACAAATCGGAAAATTTATGAGGTTGATTTCCTCGCGGACGTGATTTGCTATTAAATTAACTTGTCTCACAGCTGCGACGTTTGAAATACAAACGGTAATCTGGATTTGACAAATAAATCCAGGTATTTCGATCAAACTAAAACAACTTTGAACTGTTCAAATAGGTCGACTGAAGTGGGAACGTGGCGGGACGGTGGAATGTGGACTTTGAAGGCCTTGATATTTTCATTATAGCGTCATATACCACGTCAATAACAAGGAAAAGTAAAATTGCTTTACTTTCAACGAGAAACGTAATAAAATTAAACGAAATTCAAAAAAAGAGTGCTTGGAACAAATAAGTAATCTTATGAGTAAAGATCGCATTACAAGCATTCTGGAAAGAATAAGATAAACAAAACATACTTTTATGTCAGATTTTAAGCGTACATGCTCTTTTTTATCGCTAGCTGGGGAAAGGTGCGGACGTCCTTGCCCTATGCAACTGCAATGTGGCCGACTAAACCGCATCCCTATCATATATTAGAAAATCGGGGTGGAACTGGCCGTTCGGGTATAACTTTGCCCGATCACCTTTCTGTCTGATTCTGAGTCATTCGCTGTCACACATCAACTTCCGTATTTTACGCTAATCCGACCACCATGTCTACCATTGTCTAGCCAGGCTTTTTTCTAGCATCTATCGCTCCACATATGTCCCTTCCGCCATTTTTCGGTCTGATTGTCTGATGTTCTTTGTCCATCTGCACATCAGTCTCCTCATTTCACTTTCTTTGTCATTCTTTCATGCTTGCCGCCATTTCTGACTCCATCGGTTTTTCGTTTGTTACTCTTGGCAGCTCCGGCGGACCCAGTTCTTCCTGATCAATTCTTACTAGAACTGCATCTAGCTGTGGCTCTTCTTTCTCTTTAGCCAACAATAACTTTCTCATCTAGTTATCGATTTTGGTCTATCACCACTCATATGACACTATCTTATTTCTCTATTATCTTTCTCACGGACTCAAAGACTCTCTTCGGCTCATTCCTTCCTGTCACAATTCAAAAGGGTATGTGGACGCATTGTCCGAAGTCGCATAATAAACACGACACATATGCAGAATTTAAGTCACAAAAATTTTTAAATACGTTTGAAATTCTTCTTTAGTGAATATTATCTGTATCTGTATCTGACCCATTGTGCATCCTCCCAGGGAGCTGTCACCCTTAGCTCATTGTTCATCCTGCCGTTTCTAGGAAGGTGGACAAGTCACCAGGAGACATCTCACTTATGTGGGCAGGTGAGGGCCAGGACTCGCCGAAGGCATACTCTCGTAATAACGATAACTCTGGGCATTCACATAGGACATGCTCTACAGTTTCGTCTTCTCGTTCACACTTCCTACATAGAGGTGTGCTTACTAGCCCCAGTGTGTGGAGGTGTTTGCTTCTTCTTCTTTGGATGCCGTGTCCGTATTCAGACGTTGGCCGTCATCATGTTTACAATTTCCTGAAACCTTTCTCTGTCGGCTGCTGCGCGAAATAATTCTTCTACTGTGTTGTGTTTGCTTAGTGAATAGTAAATAATCTGTCAATTGTAAATAAGCTATTAATAAGAACGCACCATTAATATTTGACAGTAAGCAAATATGTCATTCATGTTCTTTGTGACAATCTGAAAGAAGAATAGCAGTTACAAAGAGAACAAAAGTTCGACAATAAAGCATTAGTCAAAATAGTTCAATCAAATGTTTCACAATTAAATCAACACCATAAAATTTCCTCTGATACTTTAATCAAGGCTGTGAACATAGGATATGGTGAAAGTTACTTCCTTAATGCTACGGTAGAGACAGAAAAAAATTCCTAATTTTGTTGTTATTGGCGATGATCAAATCGCAAAATCAAATAGTCGCAATGCTGGCTTCATCTAGCTAGAGCATAATTAGAAAAAGAACGAAATGAACATGCTGACTTGAAAAATAACGCAATGGCGAAGATTTTATAGATATGTAAATTAATTATTTGGGACGAATGAACGGTGGCCCTTAACAGGTCATTGTAGGCACTGGACAGAACTTTGAAATATAGAAGTGGCAATCAAAATAATTTTGATGAACCCATCATTTTATTGTTGAGTGAATTTCATCAGATTCTTTTAATTTTTACCGATCAATTGTTGCGGACGAACTAAACTCATGCCAAAAATCATTCAATTGGTGACCGGACATAAAGACGCTTCAATTGAAAAATAACATGTGAGTGTTTTGAAACAAGATTAAATTGCAATTTTGTGCTTTTTAAAGCACTTGTTATTATATTGGAAATGGCAAAGTCGCTATTGACACCTCGACCAGATTAATTACGGTACAAAAAGATTTCTATTACTTCACAGATGTCGATAATCTTAATAATACGATTATTCAGAGTTTTCTTCCAGGATGGTTTTTTCGTTCAAATGAGTTGACACAGTTACAAACCAGGATGACGTATTCAACTATTCTATAGAGTTTTTGAATTCATTTGAATTAGCCTACCTGACAATTTATAATTAAAAGTGGGGTTAGTTGTAATTATGCTGTGTCATATTAATCAACCTGTAGGTAAACCCTGTGTTATGTTGATATCAATAGTCGCCAAAAAACGATACGTGTCGTACTCTGTCTTCCATTTCAAGGTGTCAATTGTCGATTTGTATTAACTTATTTGTAGCTGTGGCCTCGCTTTCACTCAACACCTTCAGACGTGTTGTTTTAGAGAGAGACACACGTCGCTTGATGATTGAACGCATTGGTTAGAAAGAGATACAACTAATCGGTAAAAGCGTTCAAAATTTAGGTTAGAGTTAGCGGTTTATTTATATGTAAACATCGTGTCGTATATTGTATAACCGTATCGTATAAATCTTATTTTTTTGGTATTTTTCACTTTAATGGAGTTAGGAAATTTGATTTTATTTGCAAATGTCTCAATAATGGCTTCAATTATTTCAAAATTATTGCCCTAGACATTATTTGTTGAGACACTAATTGTAAATTTTGCCCTATAGTGTTTTGGTAGCTACCAGTAGCAAGAAATTGGAGGGTATCAAAAAACTTTATTGCAACTGGAACTACCACAATATTATTATGGATGACCATATTTTGCATGATTCCATTTAATATATCTCTTGCTATATCTTTGGTTAAACGATACAATCCTTTAAACTGAAAATCTGTTAGTTCATTGAAAGGATCACTTTAATCTCTAAGTAAACGCCTATTAATGTTAAAGTTTCTTAATACTCTTAACCTCTCCTCATCCTCAAAAGCTAATACGTTCATATTGTTTACAGGCAACATTATCACTCAGTATACCTTACCTACTAAATAAATTACTTTTAAAACAAATTAAATTGCAAAATACTTAGTAATACCAAGACAAAAATGTCACTAAAATTATAAAGTCTAAAATTAAAAATTTTGCATTGCCATTGGATATAATTTTTTAATTAAAAACGTGTAGCCAATAACAGTACACTTTACAGAGAGAATCTTGAATCTGTATATCTACCTTAACTATTGCCAATATTAGAAACACAAATAACAATGAATGTTTTTGGAGTGAACAATAAGATCTCGAAAATATCCGAAGCAAAAGCGACACTGACACAGAGTACCAAAATAATAAGATGTAGTAATGAAAGTCGCAATGAAATATCCGTTTCTACATGTTGCAAGCAACATGACACAGGGTTCCACATCTGGAACGTGCAATGAAATGAGACTGATTGTATAAAGGAGAATAAATAATGTCATTGAAATGATCATTAAAGAAAAATACAGAGGATATCTTGATCTCGCGTATAGTGATGATTCCAACGGACTAACCATTTGATTTTAAGCGTCTACAATTTCCCGTTTGGCTTTGGCAATGACGATAAACAAATCGCAAAACTAAACGTTGGAAGTTTACGGAATTAACTACAGAATTTCCATTTTTCGTCCACGGCCAATTATCCGCGTGTTGGAAACCATCATCATTGTATATTTACATATCACAACTTTTTTCATACATAATATTTTTGAGTATTTTCTTTTGGTTTTCTTTAAATTTTCGGCTGGTTTTTAGGCAGTAATAATTATGCCCAGTCAGCTAATAGAATATAAATAAGCATTTAACTGAAATTAATTTGTTAAAACGCAATAATAATCTTGGCGTCATCTCTTGGTAAATATGAGGAAACTAAATACTTTCTGCGCTCACGTAATTATCGAATCGCGGTATCTATTATTCTATTATATAATTTGGTAACTATGTAATAGGCTATTTCTTGATTCAGTATTTTAATTATGATAGTGGTGTGTAGGGTTTATATTTTTCCTCTTTAATGGTAAATTGTAAAATATAGATAAAAACACGTCAAAGTTATAACTGTGAAACATTTTTACGATGTCCTCATTACAAGTATGCCATCCAACGGTTCTCCCTCTTCGTTTACACTCTTGGAACAATATTTAAACAAGAAATCGTTATTTTATTACACCCCTAATCTTAAGAATCACATTTTTTACACATTTTTTGCGAAATATCCTCGCAGGAACGACTAATTATTAATTTCCCCATAAAGCATTTTTCGCTCGAGCACTACTTGGCGATATTAAAAAGAACCCACCCGAGAATTATGTTTCAAATTACTCCGTTATTCAGCCACGCGTTTTTTCCACCACCACTGCCAACCCGCCCGTCCGCTCAAAAAGCCCTTTATCATTTTCATTTCAACCTTTCGACGATTCCGTATCTGGATTTTATGCCCTTGGAAGTTACTTGGGTTTTATTGCATCTTGTATATAAAGATAAATAGGGCGACGGAACGAGGTGCGTTTTTGAGCGAGATAGTTCGGCAATAGAGTCGGAAAAGTTTGATGTATAAAAGTTTTGCATTTGTAAGAGAAAATGGCATAGAAAAAAACGTCTTTATTCGAATTGAAGAAAATATCATCGATATTATGAGTATACTCTCATACTCACTCATTTTAGCTTCATTTTTGCATTCAATTTCAACATTCCGCATTTTTGTTTTTGTCCTCTAACAATTTCAATAAATATTACATGAAAGTTTGAGATCTTTTTAAAAAAAAAACTGTCTTTGTTATTCCAGTCTTTGCACTAATTTTCTTTAGCTTTTTCTTCTTAAGATTTTATCATTGGCAGTAACACCAGCAGTAACAGCAGGCAGTATTACTTGTAAACCGTGTGGTTTGACCCAGCACCAACGAGGATCTAGCAATGAGCGTTGATGCAATATTTTTATTCGCATATGCACTTCACATCTCATAAAAATTAACATGATCCTCCATCATAAATATCAGTCGCAATTTTTAAGTACTCACAGAAAACTTCTGTTATTCAGTACTCCATACAGATCCTCTTGACGTTCTCTAACAAAAGAAAGTGAATATTTATATTTCTATATTAATAGCCTAATCAATTAAAATTTTAATAAACTTAAAGCGTTGGGACCTTCAAATCAAAAAAATAGTTTCGGTAGCAGTTTATTATTAATATAATTGTTTAAATATTGACTGAAACGTCAAAACTATTAAAAACTGAGTTTTTAGATATCTTAAAAAAGTCGTCCCCAAAAAAGTTTTACTTCTAATAAATTCATGATTAATTATATCAAAAATACCAATTATCTTCTTCTTTTTCTTCTTCACTGGCTTTACACTTCGGGGTGAGTCTTCGCCGCATCGAATATCGCCGTCCAACCTCTACGATCTTACACTTCTATTTCCCATTGTTGTACTCCAATTCTAGATAAATCGGCGTTCTTGTAGCTTTTTCAATCTTTCTTTCGTTTTTATCTTCAGAATTTCCTCGCATGCTTTACCAAACCATTTCTGTTTTTTGCGAGTCCTCTTTTTTCCAATGGTTTCTTTGGTTGCTTTTTCTACAACTGGTGCCACTTGCTGCCATGCTTGTTCTAACTCTACAATATGCTATTTCTCTCCCAGTGTGGTGTTTGTAGGGCTTCTATGGTCCATATTTTACTTTTTTCTTGTCTTTCCAGTTTCTGTATTAATAATCGCGTTCTTAACTAGACAGAAAGTGATTGCAATCGCTGTCAGCTCCTCTCATACTTTGCGAATTAATAAAGCTACTAGAGTGTCTTGCGTCAATGAGGACATGAACTATTTGACTTCATGTTCTTCCATCATTTAAAACCCATGTGACCTTGTAAATGTCCTTTCTCTCGAATTGGGTGGATTTAACGATCATGTTATTAGATATTGTAAATTGTGTTAGCCAGTGTCATTTTTTGTATCGTGCAAGCCATTTACTTCTCTTGAATTATCTTCTTTACCGTTTAGCGTTGCAAAAATACCGAAAATGCCACTAAACATCTTAAAATCGTACGAACAAGCTGAATTTGAATGAGAATGTCAATTTTGGAATCCAAAAAAAGATGCAAAAAAGTTTACCACTTTTAATCCTCGCCTTCCCCCTAAAAACTCCTCGTAAGTGGGGAAACATTAAAAATCGGTTTATTAAGAATTTGTAAGTCGGAGAAAAAATTGTTTCAAACAAGAAATGTAGCTGAATTAATTTTGAACAAAAATTGTCTAACAACATTTTTGTGTATAATGACGGGTCCTCTCAAAAACAACGCTTGAAGAGACCGGCTACTTTGAATATCGAAAGTTACCAGGTTGTGTTCGTGGAAGGATTTCCCGTGACGTGATATCGCACACTGATTTCACTGTCCCGTGCAGTTACCACCATAGCACGATACACTCAACTAACCAACCACTCAAATGCCAACATAGCGTGGTCCTCCGCAAATGCGAAAGTAGTTACACGCTCTTCGTATTGTTGGCTCACAATCTCGTCATATGTCAGGTTTCACAGCGCGGATTCTACGGCACTACAGCCGTCATGTCAACCACCACTCCTTTTACCTATACAATTTTCTCTTTGATAGATAGACGCCTTCTTTTGGGGTCCCAAAATTGATATTCTTACAAAAATTCAGCTTATTCGTCTATTTTTTAGAGATCGAATCTCCGATGACTGGAGTAAAAGGACAGCGTAGGTATTTTTTTATTTACAGATTTAAAAAAACATGCTAATTAGTGTATTATCAATGCATCAATGGATATATCGTAAAATATTCAAGCGATTTAGATTTAAAATCTACAACCTTCCAGATTGGAGATTTGGTTGAATATTAACTTATTTAAAGAATTGAAGGACGAAGGACCACCAGCCAGGTGCTGGAATGAAAAACAGATTAAACAATAGCTTATATTTAATGCTAAGATTATCTGGAAATCTTAGCATTATACTTATATTTAATGATTATGATAGCCGTCCGAAAACACTGTGATATGGCATACTTCACTACACTTTTCACTAACGCTATTTTCACTATTATATATAATTACAAGTAGAATTGCTTACCGGAATGTCGTTTCTATGTTTAAAGTGAACTACTAGCTACGCTGTTGGTTTGGATAGATGAACTTTTATATGGAAACTGTAACTGCGGTTTTTATTAAACACTGATTACTATAAATGATTGGCGTGATAATCTTTATGAATAATATTGCGATGCGAACTACTTAGTAACAAATATATATATATAATATATTAAAAGCAAAGACAGTATTTGCGAGCTATATATAGCGAGTTTGGCTTACGAGATTTTGCGACCAACTTTTGTAATAGCTTGTTCTGAACTATCTATTTATCTATCTAATTAGCCTTCTTCGGTCCATCTTTGAACATAGGCCTCCCCAATCCTTTTCCATTCTTCTCTGTCTGTCGCTACAGTCATCCACCTAGAGCCCACATGCTTCTTGATATCATCTGTTCATCTCATTTGGGGCCTTCCTCTGCTTCATTTATATTCCCACGGTCTCCAACTTATAAGAATTTTGTTCCATCGGTCTTCTTTTTGTCTTATATTGTGTCCGGCAAATGTTAAACTGGCTATGATAATATTAAAATTATGTAGGCAGGTAGCGGATAGCTCCTACCCCTAGAAGTATCGTTAAATATCTTTCTCTAACCCTTCTAAGAATTTCAATACCGTCATTGTTAAAAATTAACATCAAGTGGAATGGAATTTCACCAAGATTTGTTTTAGAAGGCATTTTTAAATCTTTATTTAAAATAAAAAAATTAACTTTTTTATATATGCAATGGTGATTGGTAAGTGATATAAATATACATTAAAATATATTTACTCAAATTACTTTGGTAAAACTAACAAAAATAATCTGAAGCACGTGCCAGTGTCTAATCGTGTACACTACCTATCTAAGAAGACAAAATATTGGTAACTAACACCATCTATGATTGTTTAGTCTACTTACGCTGATTATTACTGCATTGTTAGTGATCAACGTCATGCACAAACTAATTCATCTTTATCTGATATTAATATAAATGTTTATTTTTGATATGTTGTTTTTAAACAGTATAATGCAGTAAAGGGTTAAACCAATATATTGTGCCTGCACTATTATCAGCTTATTTCCTGTAAATATTTGTACCTTTTCATTACAACTAGCAACAGCATTTTGCTGGCAAAAAAGTCGCAAATATAAACAGCGAAAGGTAATACATAAATACGAAACGACGCGCCCATCCATTTCGCATTCCTTTCGGAAACTGCAAATAACTATCAGCATAAAATTTTTCGGAGATACATCCACTACATTTAACACGGATGAAATAAAGCAAAAAACGGGAATATCTGTTATCGAATTTATACAGATTCGTCCGTGATTCGACTGAAAATGGATAAAAGTGATATATAAAAAATACGAGATTTATATTGTTCGTTTGAAGTTTACGACTGCTTTTTGCGTGTTTCCGATAAAATGAAATGCGGAAATAAATTTGTCTGAATATTTCGTCATTCTATATGGTGCATTTTTAATAAAACAATAAATAATCTTCATCGTGCATTTTTAAGTATGATTAAAGGATGAATTAAGTATTATATCAATGCATCTGAGATATTAGTGACACTGACTTTGATAGTGACATATGACAGGTCAGTAAAGGCAACAACTGTTACAACTACTTCTCCTTTACCCGTCAGATTAAGTTTTTTTGACCTTCCAACATCCTCAACAGCTATTTTGTTTATTCGTGCAACATAAATATCTCAGAAAAGTAAAATACAAATCAAATTGCCCAGAAAAATAACGTTTCGGGCAATTTCTACCTCGATGTTTAATTTTTCACATCATGTCATGTTTTTGCTGTATTAATTATTATTCTACCACAAGTTTACAGTCATTACCCTACTCTAACCCTTTGTAATCCCACTTCAACCCCACGTCTTCAGAAAGACAGACATTTTGAAAATAGCAAATTAAAAAGACTTTTCTGTTGATTATCGCTAGCAACAGACACACACTCTCTCTCTCTCTCTCACTCTCTCCCTCTTTCTCTTTCTCTTTATCTGATACCGAAAAATATCGCGAATCCTCTATTGAATCGTAGAGACAATAAACGAAAATGTGCTCTATCTCGTTATCTTAGTTTAGTACCTTAAAACACGTATATATATACCGGTAGACACAGCTCCTCTTGTACGAGGAACAACCGCAAGTGAAAGCCTACCAACACCTCGAGTATATGTGTAGCAGCAATATTGGTAAGACTTTTTATAAACTTGATTTGCTATTATCTGTATAACCCTTTGCCACTTATCCTAATTTATTTTGAACCAGCCTTATTTAATACAGTCCTCATAGACTGAAATTATAATAATAGTTTCACATGGGTTGTAGCATTTCGATTTCATATGTATTAAAACACTGAAAAATATTTTCAATCTTTTTACGTCGGTAATATTGATACAATAAACATTTATAGTTTTGCTTATATTTACAAAAATTGCATTCCTTTGATTGTGATACCGCCTAATATTGCGCGTCAAATAAATATTCTTTTAGGTTGATGGGGAAAGTGATGTGGAGACATTATGACATCACTCTGCAATATACCACGATACTAGTCAGATCATTGTTAAGTCCGATTTTTTCTTTTTTTAAATTCGTAATAGTTTTTTGGTATACGTTTTTTTTTGTCATCGGAATTTGGTTAGTGAGCAGTGAAATTTAAAATTTATCTGAGACATTATATTTATATGTACACTTTTGATTCTTACAATCTACATAAAAAATTTAGCGTTGTATACAAAAAATAATTCTAAAAACATAAAAAACAACTACAGGACCTATCCCTTCAAAAAACACTAACACTGCACAGCACTGAGTACATGTAAAAAAATAAAAATAATTAGATATGTTTCCTTTTTCATAATGATCATTAAATGATAATATTTTCAACAATTATCTTCTGAATCAGAATAAAAATAATAAAAACAGTAATTTTTTCTTTTAACATCTGGACTTGCTTTCACTATAGATTGGCGGTTTTTTTTTATTGAATATTAAACTAAACTAAACCATGTTTCTCAGCAATGAAAACCCAAAAACTTTTCACTTTTCACAAAATGTTTTCACTGCCATCTATAGCGAGTGAACGAATACAGAAATTTTTACTTAACTTTTAATGGACTGAACTGGAAATTGTTGATATATACTTCAAAGTCCCTAGTACCTGGCGAAATAATGCCAGACCACTGGCTTATTTAAAAGCTCGACAGGCTCACACATGTATGATTTTTGAAAGTAAAACAAAACTACCTTCCCCATGACGAATGATATCTAGCAAGCGATTGGAGCAATTCAGAGGAATCTGGCAGAAGCATTTGGCAAATTGTAAACAGACATTTTTGTGTTTATCTATTTAACGCAATTTTTACAGATAACTATTGAAGAGCACAGTTTCTTTTATAAAGTTCAATTAAGGCGTACAAGTAAACATCTATAGAATAGTCTTCTCCTTCGAAATTCAAATGTTTGCCTTTCGAAGATTCTGAGATACCTTTGGAATATTTATGCATGGCTAACGTTGGAATTTATAAGTGGAAGACGAAGAATTCAAATCTTATACAAAGTCGTATGAAAGTTACTGCTTTTTGAATGAAATGGATTTAAAAAAAAAATTTTGAATCGTTACAATTTTTCGACATTTTCTTTTTCATAATTTATTTTTCTTTGCTCTAATGATTCTTCTGACATCGTTTTCTTTTCAATATATTTCCAATTACTCTGACGACCTTAAACGAAGACAATATTTATTATTTTCTATCCTTTACTTTAGCTGTAAGCTTGTACAGAATAAATATTTCAGAAAATTTTGATTTCATTGCTTCTTAGATATTATTTTACCATCCTGTCAGTTTTGTTATGACGCTGATGAAGTTCACAAGCGTTAATCGTTTCAGTAAATCTCGTTCATCACGTAACTAACTAATTTGTCTCATCATCTATTCCAATATTTAAACCAAAGATATTGAAAAGATTTAAAGTTCTTCCTGGACTATATTTCCCAAGTTGTATTGTATGATTATATTAAAACATTTGGAACTTTTTCCCCAAAGGATTATTCCATGGGGAACTTCAATAATCCATTAATATTGTGTTTTTTATTCTTTTCAACAAGTATATCAGCAAGAACAGGACGAATATATCATAAAATCCATTATCTTACGGAATTTTTCAGTTCAGTTCGTTCCATTGAGACCTACCGATGTATTCTTGAGTATAGAATATATGTTAATACACAAAGGCCATAAAATCGTCTCTAATGTATATTTTTAGAAAGTTTGTATACACTTTTTTGAATTAAGTAGCATAATTTTTTTCTGGCAAAATTTAATATTGTTATTAAAATCATACAACAGGAGCCGAAGAAAATAAAAGAAATGTATATTGGTAAAAAAAACTTAAAAATGTTTATTGTAAATATTAAACTAAACCTAATAGAGATATCGCTTTCTTCCAATTCTGATAATTAAAAACTGCGCAGAACAAATTTAATCTACTTTATTAAATGAGCTATATTATTTATCTGAATTTATCAAAACACAGATAGATAGATAGATACATAGGTTTATTGACAATTTTTACATAGAAAACACTACATGTCATGTCACAATACAAGTAAGTCACTTATGTATACAAAGGCAATAACTAAGAAATTCAATTAGGTGTAAAATAGTTTTCAGACAAACGACCACACTAGGAGCTCAAACAAACAAATTTAATAGAATTAAACGGACATTTGTTCAACAAATTAGGATGGCGATATTGCTACCATTTAGAGCATTCTTGTAATTACTTCCAATTCGAAGGACCACCTTATATATATATATATATATATATATATATATATATATATATATATATATATATATATATATATATATATATATATATATATATATATATATATATATATATATATATATATATATATATATATATATATATATATATATATATATATATATATATACAACTAGTCTAAGTATGACCATTCTTAGAAATGGTACATATCAGCTGGAGTAATAACAACAATCTGAATAAAAGATCTGAGATCCAGAATCTTAACAAAATTTACAATTTTATTTTGACTTTTGACTAGGGTTTTCTGCATCTCAGAGTGTTTTATGTTTCTTAAATTCCATTATTAATTGCTATAATTATCATGATTAACTTCAGTTATTATTCAGATGTTCATTCTGTTTTGGTTGTTTGTTTTTTCTAAACCTACTTACTAAATACTATTTTCTTTTTATTGTTTGACATAATAAACTTTTTTTAAATTTCCCTCTCAATTCTAAGTTGGTAACATAGTTGGTAGTACCTAAAATCACAAACGGCATTTTGTTAGACATCAGTTTGAAAGTTTGTTTTTTGTAGTTACATCGAACTATTTAAACAACAATAGTTCCACCTACTACCTCTTTCTGTTCGTGAGATGTGACTAAATTCAAACCTGCGAAGACGACTGTTTTTTGTCAAACACGTCGTCTTATTTTTTACTTTTTAAACTTTGTAACATGTTCTTTAATTTTTAAGTTATTTTAAAGTTTTTAAAATTTTTAATGCCTTCAATAATTCAGATCACATTATGTTATTTAACGTTGTGTTTTATATGCTATGAATCTTACTTTCTGGTAAGTTTTTATAACTTTTATATTACATCAGCCTAATTTTATAACACAGTAATTTTCATTGTAGACCTTGATAAAGGTGGCAAATAACCACCGAAAGCTCGGATTTCAGAATAAATAGTACGCCTTAGCAAAGCTCTATTTTTTATTGACTACCACACCCAAAAAGAAAAAAGTATTTACATATATATATATATATATATATATATATATATATATATATATATATATATGGAAATAAGAACAAAACCAGTTCAAACCATACATAATTTAAAATTAAAAGTGAAACTGGAACAAACCATGAAGTGGAGATATCCAGGAGTGGCTAGTATACCTGTTGAATACAAAGCACGTGGTGGTCGTGTGTATTAAGGTATAAAAAAATGCTTATTAAAAGCTTAAAACTTTTATTTTAAAGAAGATCTTTTCGGAATAAACTCATTCCATCATCAGTTTACTCTCTCTTTTAGTAGTTGAGATTGATAACCCTCAACTCTACTTTCAAAAACACACAAAAGATATCAGTTTCGTTTCTAACATCTAGTTCTTAATTAATTATATCATAGGAATGGTTCTGTAATTAGTGACAAGGAACAGATACTTAACAGATGAGCGAATAATTTTAAAGATTTGTTTTGGCAATAATGAAAATAAGATGGAGGCATCCATTGTTCAAACAAATAAAAATTATCGACAGTCACTCTTTACCAATAAATAAATTAGAAAACCCATTTTAAAACTAAAAAGTAAGCCCCCTGTTTGAGAATGCTTGCTGCCTTGCGTCGAATGAATAGTGTGAGGATATCAGTGCGGCTTGTGACCCAATAAATTAACAACGGACCAAAGATCTTGTTTTAACAATAAACAGACAATTTCTACAGTGCTCTTTACCTTTTGCTTTGTCCCTAAAAATATATGCTAAAGACTGTAGTGAATACAGAAAAATATCACTAATAAGTAATGTTCTCAAATTATTCTTAAAAATAATGCCTAATCTTATAAATAAAAATTATAAGATAGAATAAATGATAGTCAGTTTGGGTAAGAAACGGACTAGGAACCAGAAAGGCGCTATTGGCTTTTAATGTATCAAAGATGCATGGCTATAAATGTGGATGTGCATGTTTGTTACGTTGATTTTGAAAAAGCATTTGACAAAACCCTAGCCAAAGAAGACTTAAGAAACATAACAAACCTTTATTGGAATCGAAGCGCACAAATTGTAAAACATAACGAACCCAGTTCAGAAATTAAAATCAGGAGAGGAGTTATGTATTATGTTATGTAGTTATGTGTCATGTAAAGAAAGCAGGGTTATGTATTATGTGTCCATGACTATTGAATATAATGAATCTATTTTTGAAGAAGCATTACTATCTGGAAATTAAGAAATAATAATTACCGGAAAAACATAAGAAATGCAGATGACATGCGTGATTATGGTAAGCTCTGCTAAACAGCCTCAACTACTACTAAACAAGACTAGAAGTTTTATTGAAAAATACGAAATAAAAATGAATATAAAAAAGACTAAATATGTATATGATAATAACAAAACAATATATACAAACAAAAATACATTTGGTAGATGTATCGTTAGAAAGTGTTGAATAATACAAATACCTGTGAACCTGGATTTCAGAAAATGTTGATTAAACAACGAAAATAAGGGCCAGGATAGAAATAGCAGGAAATGCGTTTGTAAAAATGAAAACGATTTTGTGCCATAAAGATCTTAGATTAGAACTAATAGTAAGAGGGGACAGCGATATGAAATGCTAAGATTAATAACAGGGAAAGATAAGTGTAGGAAGATGTACAGTAAGAAGGAGAGTGTTTAGATGCAGTTCAATAGAACTCTTCAGAGATTTTACTCAAATAGAGTAAAGATAGTGATGATGATAAGAAGAGGAACACAATTTTGCAAATTCTCTAGAGACGTTTTAACGACATTTTAAATATATATCCATAATTGATTAGGCCGTTCTTAGTACAAAAATTTAATTGTAGGTTTTAATAAACATGAATAAATAAAATTAATAACTTTCACATATTTATTATAACATTCCACTTAAATAATTAGTACGCAATGTATTTAAGCATTCTCATTTTATTCGCTATATTTATTTCGTTTCAAACATTTCATCGTTATTTTATCGCCAGTATGATTCAGTACACTGCAATATCTCCAATTAATGGAGTACATGAATTACTAAATTCATCAGGATACCGATATCACTATCATTTTAATTAGGCTCTATTGAAGTCATTTTGGCTTTGCTGCCTATTTATTATTATACTCGTATTCTAGCTTAGCGATAACTGATAACTCACAACCCGCAAATATCAAATATTGACAAGAATATAGAGAATATTTATTGATGCAAAAGCAAATAGATATATAGTTCTATCGTATGGTCTAATGTCAAATCGTAATATGGTAATTGTTAATATTGTTGAATTAAATATTGCGCTGTTTCACACCTTATTTTTTTAGTGTAATGTATTAATGAACTTTGATGGTACACAAGGCAAATATCGAACACAGTAGTTAATCAAATCTTGCCCAAGTACTTTCGATCACAAGATCATCCTCATCATCAAGATCATCAAGATCATCTTGTGATCGAAAGTACTTGGGCAAGATTTGATTAACTACTGTGTTCGATATTTGCCTTGTGTACCATCAAAGTTAATTTGTTCGAACATTCAACCTTATATTAATGTATTAATAGCTGTTTTGTGAGTGTTAACTTATTTAATATTTAAATACGCAATTTTGTCAGCTATAACTTGTTTCCTGTTCACATTTCCTGATAATTGTCCTGTTCACACCGCAAATATAATAAATCAGTGGCTCCAGAATAACAACATCGAAACCTTACTATGGCCCAGCTACAGTCCAGATTTAAACCCAATCCAGAATGTGTGGGGTGATATTATAAAACATTTGTTTTATAATAACAGAATGTATATATATATATATATATATATATATATATATATATATATATAACAGAATAAGAAATTAAAAACCAACTTAAATCTAAAATAAAAAATGTCATCTCAGAGCTATAGCCAGAAATAAACAAACCAGAAATAAAGTAGGCATTGAAAGAAATGAAAAACAACAAATCGCCTGGAAAAGATGGAATAACTGCAGAGATGCTGAAATATGGTGGAAAAGTGGTGATTAATACTCTACAGTCCCTTTTTAACAAGATATTCAAAGAAAAAAGAATCCCAAACAACTGCATGGAATCAGTAACCATTATCCTACACAAGAAAGG
Organism: Diabrotica balteata; assembly: GCA_918026665.1. Lineage (NCBI taxonomy): Eukaryota > Metazoa > Arthropoda > Insecta > Coleoptera > Chrysomelidae > Diabrotica > Diabrotica balteata. The sequence goes on along the minus strand of OU898276.1, from coordinate 205,322,843 downwards.
GGATAAAGCAGATATAAAAAACTACCGTCCTATAACACTCCTCAATGTAATGTATAAACTCCTAACAAAAATTTTAACCAATAGATTGACGACAAAATTAGACGGATACATTGAAAGAACAAACTGGTTTTAGAAAGGAATTTAGCACAAGTGACCATTTACTAAGTATGATAATACTTATAGAACGGGAAAAGGAATACCACATTCCTCTATATATGGCGTTCATAGATTTCGAAAAGGCTTTCGACAGTGTCGAACATTGGGTAGTGACAAGTTCTTTGATTAACAGCAGAATTGACCACAGATATATGGAACTAATAGCCAATATATATAAGGAAGCCAAAACAACAATTAAAGTATATGAAGAAACAAAATCTATACAGATAAATAGAGGCGTGAGACAGGGTGACACAATATCACCGAAACTTTTCAATCAGGCTGTGGAAGATACTTTTAAAATATTAGAATGGGAAGAAAAATGTATAAAAATTTGTGGACAGCGCTTGAACCATCTAAGGTACGCTGATGACATCGTATTGATAACCGATAAAAAAGAAGAATTATTTGAAATGATGAAAGAACTGGACGTGGAAGCTGGAAAGATAGGCCTTAATATGAAATACAGCAAGACCAAAACCATAACAAATACAGATGAAGACATCACAATGAGAATCGGACAAGATGAAAATAGATAAAAAAAATAGATGAGAATAGAATAAAACAAGTACTCCCTGTTCTTGCTTATGGTTCCCAAACGTGGACATTTACAAAAGCAAACATGGACAAAATCATAAAAACCCAAAGAGCAATGGACAGACAAATGTTGCACATAAGACTAATGGATAAAAAGGGAAACGAGTGGATAAGAGAGAAAACAAAAATTCTTATAAGTTGGAAACCGTGGGAATATAAACGAAGCAGAGGAAGGCCCCAAATGAGATTGGCAGATGATATCAAGAAGCACGAGGGCTCTAGGTGGATGACTGTAGCGACAGACAAAAAAAGGAGAGATGGAAAAGGATTGGGGAGTCCTATGTCCAAAGATGAACCGAAAAAGCCTATAATTAGATAGATAGATAGATAGTAGACCAGCATATCTCTGTCTGATTGACCGAAAGAAGATGTTTGACAGAGTAAGACTCAAAGATGTAATCCATCTTTTGTATAATAGAGAAGTTCCCCTAAATATTAAAAACTATCGATTACATCTACCAAAACAAAAAAATGGAAGGCAGAATAGATGGACAACTTACAGAACCTATAGAGGTAGACAGTGGAATAAGACAAAGAGATTGATTATGCCCTATGCACCAATTTAATCATGGATGATATTATCAGAAGCGTTAACAAAGGAAGAGAATACAGAACAGGAAACAAATAAATAAAAATACTTTGTTATGCAGACGTCGCAATATTCATAGTTCAAGATGAAGATAGTCTGCAAAGATTGGTCTATAGAGTTAACATAAGAGCAAAAGAATTTAATAAGGGAATCTCACCTCAGAAAACTAAAACCATAGTAGTCAGTATAGAACCTACCAGATGTAAAATAGAAATTGATGCATCAGTATTGAAGAAGTAATGGAAATAAAATACCTTTTAATTACGCTGTCCAGCGATGAAGACCCGGACAAAGAATATGAACAAAGAAGTGAGAAGAATATGGACAAAGAGAGAGAAGAAGAATATGGACAAAGAAGTGAGAAGTACAAAAGGCAAATACACTGGCAGGATGAGTTAATAACATTATATGGCGAAACAGACACATTAACATAGAGATGAAATCAAGAATTTATAAATCTAGTGTAAGACCAATGACATACGCCTCAGAAACAAGACCCGACACAACAACAACGCAAAGGCTACTGAAAACGGCAGAGATGAGAGTGTTGAGAAGAAGAGAAGAATTACAGGAAATATGAGAGATCGAAGGAGAAGTGAAGGCATTAGAATAAAATGTAACGTACAGTGTAAATAAATGAACAAAACATAGAAAAAAGAATGTAATAACAACATAAGTAGAATGGAGGAGACTCAACCTTCCATAGAGGTATTAATCCGACAATAAACAAGCAGAATGGCTTATAAAGAGGAAGAAGAACATTGTAAATATCGTTCACAATTTTGATTACCTACTGAAAACATTTATAATATTATCTAATATTTAATTAATATATAGAAATTTTCCAAATATCGGTCAAATATATCAAAATTGCTCATCCATAATTTCATGTTTACATACTTGAACGTCAAGTTGATACTAGAGCTTAATTAAACAATAAACGCAGATTAAATCGGGTATTAAATTAAAATCCTCCCTTATTACAAATTTAATGATATTCCATAAAATGCCGTATAATACTGCGTTCCCTTTATAATGGGATATCTATTTCCCTATTAAAATCTATCGTAAATTCCTAAAATACAAGTTTACATAATTATTCGGGTTTTTGGATAGATGCTTGCCAGTTGAAAAGAATTATGATTCAAGTTATGTTTATAAAGTATTCATCCACTTTGTGAAATTAGCAGTTTTTAGAGTACAGAAAGTTAGCAGACGAAAAGATCGAAGCAGTAAGTTCCAAAATAATACCAATGGCAGTCAAACTGCTGGAAAATATAGATATTAGGCCAATTTATGGATTTTATATCTTGACTTTATATATCAACAGTCTTTTAAATCAAGCCCCTTTATCTTATCTTTGTGTTTATTCTACCAACTCTTGGGCATGAACGAACGAAAAGAAATAAATTTAAAGAAAATAAATTATCAAGACAAAAACGAAAAGTAAAGAGTACTGTTACAAGTTCTTTTAATGAATAGTCACTTGGAAAATATATTTCTTACTTTTAATACTATATAATAAGTGGATTATATTTATAAAAAATCTTGACTCTTGCTAATTATAGTAATTATTTCGAATGTGATCATCATCATAATCATCTTGGTGCTACAGCCCTTAGAGTGCCTCGACCTTCTCAAGCTTTCTACGCCATTCTGTTCTGTCCCTTGCTTGAATTTTCCAGTTGCCGAATCCGATCTTCTCCGCATCTTGTGTTACCCCATCCATCCACCTAAGCTTTGGTCTACTCCGTCTTCTTATTCCCATGGATTACGCTGTTAGAATCTTTTTTATCATGTTCGATTGAGGGGCCCGGGCTACACGTCCTGCCCACTGCAGGCGGTTTCGCTTAATTATAGTGGTAATATGTTTACCATCAAACGTATGCTTGTAGATATTCTGCAGTTCAAATTTATATCTAGTTTTTTATATTTATATTAAGTTTTGGTCATTGATGATTAAATTTGCGTCAACATTTTCAGCTCTTGTGTTTTTATTAGTCGCCAATAATTAGGTTTTATTTTGATTTATATGTAACCCCATTCATTTTTCTGCTGCTACTAGCTCGGTTAGGATTTCCGCAGTTCTCGCCCTGGTTCTTGTTATAATGTCCACGTCGTCTGCATATGCTAGAATTTGGACTGATCTATTAAATATTGTTCCTCTGCTATCTAAATTAGCGTCTCTTACAACTTTTTCTAAGGCAACATTAAAAAGCTGACACGCCAGCGCATCTCCCTGCCTTAACCCCCTATATATTTCAAATGGGGTTGACGGTCTTTTTGATTTTTACTGCTGATAGCATCTTCGCCATTGTCACTTTTATCAAACATATGTTTTTTGGAATTCCTAACTCATTCATAGCGTTATAAAGACTTGGTCTTAAGACACTATCATATGCCGTTTTAAAACTGACAAAAATATGATACATATCTATGTTAAACTCTTGGGCTTTTTCGAGGATCTGTCGTAGTGTAATGATCTGGTTAATGGTTGAACGTCCACGCCTGACTCCTGCCTGATATTCTCCTAGAAAGATTTCGGTATAAGGCTTTAATCTCTCGTGCAAAATATTTGACAATATCTTGTATGCTGTATTTAGGAGAGTTATTCCGCGGTAATTATTGCATTCCAGTTGGTTTCCCTTTTTGTGTAACGGGCAAATTAAGCCTAAGCTCCATTCTTCAGGCATTTGCTCCTCAGACCAAATTTTACAAACAATTTCTCGCATCACCTTGGTGAGATGGGATACAATCGCTACCTGGGTATTGGTTCCTTAGTTTTTCTATGGATATTTTCACTTCATTTACCGAGGGGGTTCCACGAGCTGCTCATTTCGGCATTCCAGCTTTATATTGTTAGTGGGTTTCCCTTCCAGCAACTCTCGAAAGTGCTCTACCAATCATAAAAGGATATTCTCTTTGTTGGTAAGTAAGTTACCTTCCTTATCATTACAATAGTTAATTATTGGTTTAAATTCTTTTCTAAATAATATTAATTTGATGATAAAACTTTCTTGTTTCTCCGTGACTCATAGGCTTTCGAGCCGTTCTAATATGTCATTTTCCGAGTCTCGTTTCTTTTTTCGGTGTATGCGTTTTTCCTCTCTCCTTAAGTTTTTGTATAGCTTTTCGTTGTTGCATGGTACTAAATGCCTCGTTCTTTTCATCTGTTATTTTTTTGCAGTCTTAGTCGAACCAGTCGTTTCTTTCTTGGGTTCGGGATATTCCCAATGTTCCTTCGGCTGCTAATTTCAGAGCCTCCTTGCAGTTGTTCCACATTTCCGTGCTTGACTTGTCGACTGCCCAGGTGTGTTCTAGGGTTTGTTTTATATGTTATTGGAACTGTTTCTCTTTGTTTTCATTTTTTAGCATATATAAATTATATTTTACTTGTCTAATTGCATTTCAAATGTGATAAAATAATTAAATTTTAACAACACTAAAAAACTGCATAGTTCTAAAAACGAAAAGAATAAAACACGAGCGCTTCGTAACAGTTAATTACAAACAGCATTAATTTAAAAAGATCTTAATTTCCAGTTTGTTGGCCTTTCAGAAACGACTGTTTGTTTTACATTTTCCTTATCAATTAAAAGCTACTTATGTACTCATCCAGCTGTATCCAGTTCCAATTGAAAGTTTCTTAAGTCCTTCAGATAAAACTGAGAAACTAAAAAGTTTTTAGTTCTCGGCGTGGTATTATCTCTTATTTTATGACGTTGTTAAGAAAGAAGTTTTCTGTAAAAGAACTAATGCAAAAGAGGGCTTTTACTGTACGTTTTATTTAGTAATGTGATTCTATTTTAAATAAGCCTGTGTTGGTGTTTCTAGTTAATCGAATGGTAAATCGATTGCATTTTATTGTAGACTAAATGATTCAGAAATTATTTTTAGAATATGGCAATTAGTGAAAGACCATTAAAAAAAATGTAAGAAGTTTGATACGAGACAACAAATGGCAAATCTCTGGAATTAAAAATTTTCTTAATAATTTTCCGACTGAAAAATGAAAAATCATTTTTTCTTTACAACCCTGTGTGGGTCCTAGCCTCCCCAAGAATTATCTTCCAGTCGTCCCTATCCATCGCCTTCCTCCGCCAAGCACGTATTTCCATATTTCTCATATCTTGGTCTATGATGAATGTACTCTTATGTGTAAAAATACTAAATATATAATTAAACAATAATTGTTCTTTTTTCCTTTCATTCATCGAGTTTATCAAAGCCTTCTTAACAAGATGAAATAATATAGTTGATCAAATGCTATAACGTCGGCTTCTGATTATTTATACATATAAGATGCTGGATAATGGCTCTCCTTCTTTGGCGATATTTTTGGATCTAGCTAAGGCATTTGACACTGTTAGTCACCAACACTTGTTGAATGATAATCTTGTAAGATTCATACCGTACTTACCATTTGAAAGTTATTTAAAAAATAGATCGCAAATTGTCAAAATTAATAACAAAGTAAGTGCTGAAAAAATCATTGAGTATGGTGTGGTGTGCTGAGTATGTATGTAAAAGGTACTGTTTTAGATCCTTTACTATTTTCAATACATACAAATGATCTAGCAGTAATGAAAATACATGGAAATATTATTTGTTTTACTGACGATACTGTCATAATTTACACTAGTAATTCTTTATAGAAAACTATGGTACCATGGCGGAATAAGGATTGCGAAGAAGCAATACGGTAAAGTAAAAAAGCTCTAAATAGGTTTAAACTACACAAAACCCAAGAAAGTAAAATAGAATTTAAACGGTTACAAGCTAAAGCCCAATTATTCTTAAAAAATTAAAAAAATATCATGGTCAAAATGCATCTCAGAAATAAACAGTTCTACTCCAATGAGCAAAGTTTGGAAAAGGGTAAAGAAAATTTCCGGTTTAAAGTATTCTTCATCAATTAACACTCTCAAAATAAACAATGCCACAGTCTCTTCTTTACAAAATATTGCTAAAACTCTTGCTTCCACCTTTTGAACAACATTCCTTTAGCGAAAACTACGACATTAATTAAAGAAACAACGCACCATCTTGTCTCTAAAAAAATCCCATGGAAACCCTCTATCTCAACCTCTTACTATTATAGAATTAAATAACTCCTTACAAGATATGAAAAACTCAAGTCCAGTACCCGACAATATTTCTGTTGCATTCCTAAAGCATTTATTAATCTTAGCAAAACAACATCTACTGCAAATTTTCAATTAAAATTGACAACAACGACAATATCCATCTATATAGGCAAAAGCCACAATTTTGCCATTTTTAAAATCCAGAAAGCCTCGACTTGATCCAGAGTCATACAGACCCATCTCTCTAACATGTGCCATGGCTAAATTAATGGACAAAATAGTCAATGCCTGGCTTCTGTAGACAAGAAAAAAATCTAATTTCTTCTTACCAGAGCAAAACAGCTTCAGACATAACCGGCCAGCAATTGACAATTTCGTAGACTTACAAAGTGATGTTCAAGAAGCGTTAGCAATGAATCAAATGTGCATAGCTATTTTCTTCGATCTAAAGAAAGCCTTCAATACGTGTTAAGGATTCAAAATTATTAAAAAATTGCACGCATCCAATATTAGAGAACACTGCGTAGCCTATATCGAAAATTTCTTATAAGACTTTTCTTTCCAAGTAAGAGTGAATATTGTTTATTCTAATTTTTATATTACAGAAAACGGTACCCTACAAGGCTCTGTACTTAGTCCTACCCTATTCCTAGTTGCGTAAACAACATTTAAACAAATTACATAAACCTCTCAAAGCTCACCTCTATGCCGACGATTTAATGATGTACATTAAAGGAGCACAAAATAAAATCTATGTGCAGAATAGTACAGACATTTTTAACCCAACTAGAAGAATGGACAGCTAGTACAGGCTTCGAATTCCCTGTTACAAAAACAACTGGTATGGTATTAACGAAAAAATTATCCATTACACCAGTTAATCTCCTACAATCCTACAATTAATGCGTACTCTCTGTTCTTACTTATGGTTCCCAAACGTGGATATTTTCAAAAGCAAACATAGAGAAAATCATAAAAACCCAAAGAGCAATGGAAAGACAAATATTGCACATACGACTAATGGATAAAAAGAAAAACGAGTGGATAAGAGAGAAAACAAAAGTGAGGGATGTTAGACAAGAAGTTGCAAAATTGAAATGGAGATTTGCCGGACACAATATAAGACAAAAAACGTGGACTCTAGGTGGATGACTATAGCGACAGACAGAGAAGAATGGAAAAGGATTGGGGAGGCCTATGTCCAAAGATGAACCGAGAAGGCTAATTAGATAGATTAGACACCAGTCCTTTATCTTCGCAATAGCATTATTCCCTTCCAAAACTGTTTGAAAATACTTTTTCTAAAAATAATCTTGACTTTCCTTTTAATAAACCTGGTACTGAAAAACCTTATTACATACGAGTAAGATCAACACTGAATAATTTTAACACAACAATCCCAGATGTATTTCACTGTAACATCTAACATCCGACTCCATGGTTAATAAGCATCCCAAATTGCAACAGCTCTCTAATACAGTTCTCTAAAAAATGCAATAACAACACACTAATCAAAAACAAACTAAACGAGATTCATGAACGAGATTACCTTAAGTCTACAAATATTTTTACCGATGCCTCTAAATTTAATGATGGTATTGGTTGTGCATTTGTTACTCCAACGTCTACTTTCAAATTTAAACTACCGCCTAGTTCAAGTGTTTTCACCGCCGAACTATTTGCTTTGTACCGTGCCCTAAAACATGCAAATCTCTCAAGAATTTCAAAACCTCTTTTTCTCACCGACTCGCTCAGCTCTCTTCTTGCAATACAGCATCTGTATCTTAAACAGCCCTTGGAGCAATTAATAAAAACTGAACTACAAATCGCCCAAGAGAACCACATAGCTCCTAAATTTATATGGATCCTATCGCATATAGGAATTATCGGCAATGAAGAGGCAGACAGTAGTGCTCGTGATGCAGCAACAATAGATGATAGATCCTACTTATAGCACTAGAAGAAAAGTTCATGACTATGTCCAAATTACTAGTATAATCAATTAGAAAACACAATTTCACATAGTTTATTTCTAGAATATTATTTAATGACTTACCTAAGATCTATAAAACCTTCTTCTTCTTCAAGTGCCCTGTCCGTTGCGAACGTTGGCTATTAACATGGAAATTCTGATCTTGTTTGCGACGCTTCTAAATAGTTCGACCGACGTGAGCACAAACCACTTTCGCAGATTTTGGAGCCACGAGTGTCTTCTCCTGCCTGGCCCGCGCTTACTGTCTATTTTTTCCTGGACAATCAATTGCAGCAAACGGTACTTATCGTGCCTCAATATGTAGCCTAGATATTCAAGCTTTCTTTGTTTAATAATTGTATTTACGATTTCTTTCTCGTTTCCGATTCTTTGGAGTACCTCTAAGTTGGTGACATGTTCGGTCACCTATATGTTCGGTTTCCTATGAGAAAAATCAACTCATTCAACATGATTAAATCCAGTTTTATAAAATTACTTAAGAATATTGGATTACAAATTTCGGATGAGAATATTCAATTAAATTCATCATATAACTAATACTGTACAATATATTTTGTAATAATATTTTATATTATCAACCTGATGGTAGTGTAGAACAAATATTTGAATAGTGTAAATGAGTGTAATCCCTGAACACGAAATGGTTCATTAGGGAATTTCTTTTTTGTAAATATTTGAATTAGAATTAATTTGTAATTCTCTTACATTGAACTATTATATTGTAACATTGTTTTATATTGTATAATGGGAAGTAAATAAACATTATTATTATACGAGTAGTTATGAGGATTTAATTATTATTTTTAACAGAAAAATTAATATCTACTTAAAATAATCTAAATTTAAAATCAAAGAAATATAATTTAAATATCTATTTTAATATACTCTACTAAGTTCATCATTCTAAAACGCCTTTGACCTTAAAACGATTTGAAAATTATGCTAATGGTGTGCGTAAAAACCAATTTGTTTATTATCCCTAAAATAATAGTAAATTTACTGTTATCGCCACCCGAAGCCGTAACAACAAACACCGACATACCCTCATTGCCCACTTTATAAACAGCATCGAGCAAACACAGCAGCAGGAGCAGCACTAGCAGCAGGAAACAAATGAAGTGCAAACAAATTTCGGCGGGACTGCGGATACGTACAAGACGTCGGGTCTCGCCTTAATAAGACCTAATTGCCTTCACCCGTGTCAGGACCTTTACAGGACCTTCGACAAGAGTTAAGCAGGACCTTATTAGGAGTTTTACGACGACGACGACGGCGTTTCTGACGTGACGGAGTTGTTGCAGTCGTTAATTCGAAAGTTTTTTTATTGGTGTAACTGGAATTGTTCATTTGTCGCTGTATGGAAGCAAGTGTTGCTCTAGATTAGAGTTCTAAAAACAAAAATTAGAAAAGACTGTTACGCTGTAATATTAGAAAATTAAGTTAAATACATTGTTATTTCAAGAAAGACATAAAACATATATAATTTAAGAAGCTAGTAGCTCAAGAAGCTTTAAATTCTTGATCATTATATGGTTTGATATAAATTATTATTTAATTGATATAAAGTTGAATGCTCGAGTAAATGAACTTTGAAAATTAAGGCTATTATCGAGCACAAGTTTAATTAAATCTTGCCCAAGTACTTTCGCTTAAAATAGCATCTTCAGGGGCATTTCGTCAAATATGAGCTATCCAGCAAGCGTAGAATGTAAAAAACATGAGTAATAAAAGTGTACAAAGTGTACAAAACACTACACTAAAACAAGAACAAACAGTTTAAAATTACCTAAAAGATTCTACGCACTTTTTAGAGTGCGTAAGTAAGTTTGAGCAAGAAGTAATATTTTAGAACTAAGGCACTTATGTCAATATTGAGCTACTAATAGTAGAACAAGTTCCAAATGTGGACACATATGTCTATGGACAATTCTAGGTCTATAATTTATTTTTTAATCTAGCTTTAGTGCCTCTGTATCTGTATCTGTCGATTAAGGAGGGCGAGTTAAGTTTCACAGCACTTAGGCCACAATTGACCCATTATGCATCCTCCCAGGGAGTTGTCGCCCTCAGCTCATCGTCCATCCTGCTATTTCTAGGAAGGTGGACAAGTCACCAGGAGATATCTCTCTTATCTGGGTAGGTGTGGTCCAGGACTCCGAACGCGTACTCTCGTATTAACGATAACTTCTGGCATTCACATAGGACATGATCTACGTGTTGTCTTCTTGTTCACACTTCCTACATAGAGGTGTGTCTGCTAGCCCCAGTGTCTGGAAGTGTTTGCTTAGTTGACAATGACCAGTTAAAAAACCAACTGTCAAGCGCAGGTTTTTTCTGGTCATTCCCAAGTACTTCTTTGATGGTTAGGTTACGATGGTTATGACTATTTAAGGTTACTTAGTGTTACCCTGGCAAGTTTACATCCTTGCTCTTCTTCTTATCTTTTTACTGTTTGCGTACGGGAGTGACATTCGACAACTTCCGCGATTATTGTAATTGACCAACCAAAAAGATCTCTAGGTCCTAAGAGTCTTAGGGTTGCTGCCTTCCTAGCCAATGGGTTAGCAATGCGGTTGCCTTTATTCCTATTGTGTCCTTTAACCCACCTCATGGTATTATCATCCGAAGCCTGAGTTAGTGACTCGTGACACTCCATTACTAACCCTGATGTGACACGTTGTCTATTTAAGGTTAGTAGCGATTGTCTGCTACCTGTGCAGATCATAATAGTTTTCCCTTCTAACCTTTTTGGGGTATCTCTTTTGCGGTTATGGAGATACCAGCCAGTTCTGTCTGAAATATACTGGCATTTTTGCCCATACCCCACTTTATTCTTAGGTTAAGTGATCTGGAGTATATCCCACATCCTGAGCCTACTTTAATTTTGAAGCCATTTGCTGTATATGCAATAGAAACTTGCTACGTTTGTCTCCCTATACCGTCTTGTTTAAATTTTGTAGGGTTTGTTAAAGACAAACTTTGGTTTAATTGAGTAGCAGCCTGCCTGTAACAGTGGTAACGCATCCAGCTCTCCCCGCTAGAAATGAGATCTCAATTGTCTCATTCCTACATCAAGATTTGCACCAGATGAGCGCATTCGCATCGTTGTGACTAGCGCAATATATGCTCTTTTAGCTCTACCATCTAAGTGTAAGTTTCATGTTAACTTCGTGTCAAGGTAATACTAGTTTAGTGCCTATTGTAATGTAATACAACGTGGGATTTATATGAAGGTAAGGAAAACGCTGTCACCAGATGAAATATGTTATGGATCCTCAAATGATGGCTTACTGGCCCCACTGGTCCGGACTGACTGGTTCGTCTTCGTGGATTTACGAGAAGATAAGGGATTTTCGGGATAGGGGTAAGGACTCCTAGGTCTCAGGTCCTGTAAAGAGCAGAGGTTATGGGCTTACTTTTGAAGCCGGAGATATGCATAAGCAGAATCTTGTATTCTCCTAGTCTCTAACGAGTCGGACGAAAGGAACATTAAAAAAACCAATTTAGAGTCTACGATATATTGAATTTACCCTGAAGTTACAAATACAATCGTTAACAAGTCATTCTGCGCGTCGGGAGACGAGGAGCGAGAGAGTGAAGAGTTGACAGTTGTACTATTATAATTACTCACGTTAGTATATAGAAATCTGTTACCTTATGTGTATTTAGGCTTTCAACCACGACACATCTTCGGTCCTCTGGAGCTCGGTCAGTTGAGGGTCTCCTCCTGTGTTAGGAACTTACGAGTTGCCACCAATAACCGGACTACACGAGATACTATGCCGGGTTTTAAGCACTCCCCGGAGAAATACCGACTGCCTCCGCGTACTGGAGGCTATCGCGTCCGACCCGATGCCGGCGATCACTGCCTGAGCGGGCAGTCACGGTGCGCCGCTATTACTGACTGACTCGCTATTACTAACTGCTGCGTATTCGACGCTCCCGGAGGCAATTACTGCCTCGAGCAGGCACAGCTGCCCAGCTACTACGGACCGCTTTCGCCGTATTACTACCACTTGGCCTCCTTAGTTCGGTTTTTATCAACTGGTGTCCTCATTGACCGGTTGTAGTCCAAGGTTGCGTTTTCGCTGAATTGTGGGTCCTATATTGCATTACAATAACAGTTTCTGTTTGACGTGCTTTTTCTACGTTTAAACAATTATCAAACAATGCAATAACTAGGTCAATTTCTTTGTGTGATTTAAAATGCAAACTTTACTGTATTAATTATCCCTTATTTGATTTGGAATATATAATAATTATCTAGAATAATTATTATCTTTTCTATGCTACTTAGCCCTTTATTCCAACTCCCCACTCACTTGCTACGCTCACATTACACTATCCCACCATTTATATTTCTGTAAACGTCAATTTTGTGTATCAATTCGGAAAAAATATAAAACAGGAAAAATCCATAGTAAAATTATCTGTAAATCTATAGAGCTAATATTATTATTGATCCATTCAACGCTTACAAAACTAGTATTTACTCGACGTTAAAAACTCCTTGCTCCTGCCCTGCGGATCAGGCCTCGCCACCACTCACTCGCACAAGAAAATCTATCACTTGAGGATTAATGCCGGCAAAGCGGTCACTTTTCCAGAATAATGGAAACACAAACTGTTTTACGGCTTTAATTAAGCCTCTCGCTCTTGACGAATTCGGTTATTTAGCGATGTTTGACTGTTAACAGATTGCTTGTCTTCGCGCCAAGCGAATGATGGTGGCGGAGTAGGTGAAACGTCGTAGCCGACATGACAGCTCCAATGAGGGTAGTCTTTTATATCCGAAAAGGAAGATAATCTGTGGCGTTTTTTGTGTATAATGGCGTAATTTCCAGATCGGATTGGGGAAATGTACGCTGGGTTTAAAAAGTTTTAATAGTCCTACTGTTCTGTAATATTTTCCAAGATTTGGTATTTAGTTTACTTCCTAGGATGATGATAAGATGATAGAATGATTGTTTTTGTCATGATTTTTTTTGTACTATATTTTTCTTTGTACACTTGCTTGTGCTTCTTTAAAAGTTTAGATTATATTCTGATTTTTTCCTATTTTTGTTGTTTCTTATTGAAGTTAAATATTGTCGATATGATGTCTGAAATAAAGAAGAACATATTGTTTTATTTATTGCTTTCCATAACTTTATGGATTTTTACTTTATTTTCTGCGTATTAACAAAATAAAAAATAACAGTTATTTGTTGACATAACTTAATAAACAGCAAATACTTAAATCTAAGGGCTTACTCTTATTTTATCTATTAACTAATGCACTATAACTAACATGCAATAACATCACAGCATTATACTCTGCTTTTTACACTAAACTGTTACACATTTACACTAACTCAAATGGTTTTGTGCTTATGAGTCTTCTTTATAGTTCAGTGTTGTTAAGAATTTGGATTGCTTCGACATTTACATCACTATGCAGCCTCTGCTCGTGACTTGCTGCTGTTCTCTTGATTACTTCAGTCACAGTTTTCATACCCAGGTCCTGGTAGAGGTTGTTGTAACGGATATACCAAGGAGTAGTTTGATCTCCCTTAAGTCGGTGTGCACTTCTTCTTGTTTTACTCTGAAATATCTATTCGCAATGTATGATTCTAGATTTCTGAATATTGTTTAAGCATGAACGTTCTTAGTTGATCAACTTTATTAAACGCCTGTGCTAGGTCCAAATAGATTGTAGAGCAGACTTTCTATTCTTCTAATGTGATTCTATTATATTTATTACTCTGTGAACTTGATCTATGGTGGAATGTGTATTACTGAAACCAAATTGATGATTTTCTTTCTATTATTGGTTTTAATTTTTTCAATAAAAGTTTTTCAAATAGTTTTTGGTCGTTTCAAATAGAAAGGGGTTACATTTGTCGAAATTATGTCACCTCATTAGGAGAGTGGCCTGGTTTGGCGATCATAATGAATTCGGCTACTTTCCAGAGTCTGGGAACATATCTTAATCTAAGCAGCATTTATTAGATGTGTTAGCTTAACTATATGGTTTTTTTTGTAGATTTTTTTAATAGTTCTCCTGAAATGAGATCATATCCTGGAGCTTTTTTAGGATTCATGTTTTCTTTTATCTACGTTGATACTAAGTACTATAAATTATGTCAAAGTTATTCTTTCTTCGGTTTGGAATGTTTCTTAACATTTCAGTTCTTCACCATCATTGTCGTTGGGTTTGAACTTGCTTTTTAAATGATCTTCAAATCGTTCTGCTTTCTGTTCGTTACTACTAACTGGTCTAGCCCAGTTGCCGTTTTTCCACTTAAGAGGATGAGAATAAATAATTGGTCTTTTCATTCTTTTTGTTGCCTTCCCTAACAAATAATCTGTTTTCTGGTCAGCTGTTAAATTATTTAAAAAATAATTAATTAAATCATGAATGCGTTACTGTGTGAGTCACTTTCAAATAGGTAAAAGAAATAATAAATAAGACTTACTCACAATCAATTTAATTTAACTATTCAGACGACCGGTTTCGCTTTCTACAATATGCAAAGCATCTTCAGGTGTCGATACAAAGTTAAATAAATGCTGAAATAATAAACTCGTATTATGGTGTTGTCTAATAAAGATAAACAAATATAGATGATATAAAATACAGTAATTATGCCAATATTACATGCCTGTGGTTTTTCAAAATAAATAAAAAGTTTTAGCAGATAAGGTAAGACCCACAAATTGGTATCAAATAGTCGATTAAATTGTAATAAATTAGTAAATGAACAAATAAATAAAACATTACTTACATGCCGGTACTCTATTAATTGATGGTTAGGAGAACATGGTTCAAACTATCCTGTATTGCTCAGTGGAGAACTTAAGTCTGCTATTGCAATTGTTTGACAATAAACGGGAAGTTCTTGAGGAGATAGATTTTATCCAATGAAGTAGAGATAGGTGTAATGTGATAGTTTGATAGATGAAAGTGATGTTCTATACCATTGAATTATTTAAAAGGTATTTATATTTATTCAAGAGATATATTTATGAAATGTGTGTTCTTTATTGAGATTTTGTTTTATGCAAGTGACAGTTGTATGACAATGAATAAGATTAGATGTACAAATTGTGTTGGTGTGCAATTCTTTCAACTTGTAATTATCAAATTACTTTGATAAAGTTCTATTGGCATATATCGCAAATGATTGCAAAGTCAAGTATATAAAATTATTAAAGTTAAAACACTTAAGAACAATTTAAAACACACAGAAAACACTCAAAAGGGACGAAACAAACATTAAATTTAAAAAGAGGGAGGACTTGAATGCACTACATCTCAAACTTGGAGACAATGAGTTTTTTGTGTTATCTATTAGATTTTAGAGGTAAATTTGACAAATGTAGGTTAAAGTGTGACAGTTCTTCTTCTATTTCTAAATACTGTAAGTTAAGTTATCTAGTTTTATGAAATAAGCTGATATTAATGAATGTCTCTAAATTTTTTTAATTTTAGATATTAAAAGTAAGTTGATGTTAATATTGGCATACTTTAATAATCATTAAATAATTAAATTTAAATGTAACAATATGAATAATTGAAATACATCTTCTATTATAACTAACTCAATTTATTTAAAAATTACAGAACAAACTTAAGTGATTATTTGGTAATTAAACATGTACATTTCTAATCTATCGTCTGTCTCATTTAAATTTAATATGTTGTTTGATATAGTTAAGTAGGTCACATGTGTTGAATTCTTCTATCACCGTATGTGGGTGTGGTAATGGATTTTTAGCTATAGAATCATATAGCTTAATCCATACAAATTTAACACAACCATATATTTGAGGCACGTTATGTCTAAGCGTTAAAGTATTATTTTTATATTGTCAATCACGTCACAAAAATTAATTCTCTTGTAACGTAGGAAAAAAGTTTATTTTGAAAGCTTCTGCTTTTTTAAAAGTGTTTTTCAAAATAACAGTAATAATTCGTTCTATTCCGATTTCAATTGCTATTTTTCCTGCTTGTTTCATATTCAAATTCGTTACTAACCTATTTTGACGTTTTCTTTCTAGCGTTTTGATAGGTTCACAACTTCACTTTTTAAACTATTTGGAAATTCCTATTATATTGTGTTCAATTCTGACGTAATGAGTTTATGATCATAGTTTAGAATGTAATGAAATAAAGTATAATCTACATTTTTGTCCATATGTGTAACTTCATCGATCTGTCACTTTTCTTTAAACCAAATTTTATTTTCACATCATCATATTTCTTTACTGTTTTTAGTACTATATATTTTTAGTTGAATATCTTACACAATCATAGTGACTTTTTACACATTTTTGCCGTTTAACGCAATAATTTTGCAACTGTTGCATGGTTTTTAGGAAGCAGAACTAACACACGACTTGCTGTTGGACGTTATCGTGTCACTTCACCTACTAGATGCCATTTTTTACGAATTACTTCTTAAGGTTAAGTTTTTCAAAAACATAAAAAGTAAACCAATTGTAAACTATATATCTCAACGATATATTGGTCGATACTAACATACTGGTAAAATCGTAGAAAAAGACGTAGATCATCATACTTCGACTTATTCGTAAACTAGTTCGTAAGGTTTTATCACGCAATTTGCAATTTAGTTAAATTTTGCAATGTAATGCTAGTAAATTTTAATTGTTATTGTTATTATTATTTTTTTGACTTTTTGTAAGCCTTGTCCATAAAATTGTACAATTTTCAGTGAGAATAAATCATAATCCTATTATATTCTATAATTTTTAGTTTTGGTAATTTTTCCTTTCTTTACGTTAAAAAATGAGTTATGTAGAAGCATATAAAAGTTTCAAAATAATACGAATTAGAGAAGTCTCATCAGACTCGGAACATAGTTAATGAATACGACAGAAACTCACAAAAGAACCGCGCCTATTTGGTCGCTAATTTCTTTTTTCGACCCCCCACGAAACAACCCAAATCTATTATCCAACACAAACTTCTTTTTTGACTCGACAAGAAACCGAGAACTGCGAGGACCATCAATTAGACGCGTATATCTCTCTTTTTCCGCACAAAAATCGAACGAACGGATAAGTATACCGAAAAACGAAACAAAAACACATCCAAGCTCCGCTCAACGATTTGTCAGCAGAGACAGTTCTATTTTCCGAAACACGTACAAGACCTGATGTGGACAGGAATGCCTGAAAGGGGAATAGGAATGCGGGGTGCTTTTGTTTTCGCTGACTTCGGGATTTACAACGGGGAAATATCTGATATACATCGGTGTCATATTGTTACGTTCTAACCAAATTAGTTAATTTCAATTTTTTATTTGAATTCACTGCCTCTTCCACTTCTTTTTCTGTTAATAATGATAAGACATTCGTATTTTTTCTGTTTTTCCATACTCTGCTAACTGATTGAAAGGCCTTGATAGTTGTAACATTTATTGTTCAAATAAATCCATTTGAATATCTTAAACTATTTTAAAAAATGTATGTTATGTAATAAAAGTTACACTTTTGACAAATTTTTACCAACAGTGCGTAACATGTATATATTTAAATAATAACAGTATTAGTGCTCATTGAGCATAAAAAACCTATCTAGTTTCAAAGACAAAGACGTTTTACAAGAGTTTACAAACACAGAGCAAATTCAGACAGGGATGAAGTAACATCTCTGTTTCAGAAGCCTTTAAAACTCGAGAATTTACTACACCTACTCGTATACAGTGATAAGTGCCTTACCACCCGGCTTTTTAACGTAAGAGATAGAAAACACAGTTACCTTGTGAAATAAAAAGCGCCGAAACTCGTAGAGGTGGAAAATAATCGATAGAAACCTATAATTTACATTACATTACATTACCACTATCGATAGCCGGGTGGTAAGGCACTCATCACTGTATAGTGCTCTCCTATATGTCAAAGATCTATCTTGCTATTGGCATAAGAGCAGTTACTCCAATTTTTATTTAAGTTCGTGGTGCCCTTGCCCGCATAACAAAAAAAAAAGCAAAAAACATTCTGTGTCATCTTCTTTATTGACACACTTTATGACTTTGTTGAATACTGTAATTAGACTAAAGAGCATAGGTACCAAATCCCTCTGTCTTATCCCATTGCCTGTATTTATAAGTTCCGTAAGTTGTCAATCTATTCTAACTTCCATCTTATTGTTTTGATTTATTTGTTTTGTTTTCAATTGGTTATTTTTTTATCCAGCGGGATCTCTTTATTCCATGCACCGAAAATACTTCTTTCTGTTATTCACTCTTGGATAAATGGAAAACGTGAAGAAAACATTAGCAGAGTTCAGTTTGGGTGTAGAAGCGGACTGGGAACGCGAGAGGCCCTATTTTCCATACAAGTATTGATACAAAGAGCTCGAAACGTAAATTGCGAAGTCTACGCATGCTTTTTAGATTTTGAAAAAGCATTTGACAAGGTGCAACATCGAAAATTATTTTAGATACTGAAAGAATCTAGTATTGATGAAAAATATTTACGCCCAATTAAAAATTTATACTTACAGCAAAGGGCAACTGTATGAGTAGACAACGAAACCACACAAGAATTTACGATAAAACGGGGAGTACGTCAGGGCTGCATTTTGTCACCAATGTTGTTCAATACTTACTCGGAAATGCAGTTTAGGGAAGCTATTGATGGAAGAAAAGGTATAAAAATCAATGGTGAAATCATTTTAAGACAATTTAAGAAATGCGGACGATAAGGTTTTGATTGCTGATAATGCGGACGATCTGCAAACATTAATAGACTGTGTAGTGGAAGCCTGTAACAGATACAGCATGAAATTAAACTGTAAAAAGACCAAAATTCTTGTAGTAAGTCAAAACGACGTAATACAGCACCAGTTCACAGCTAATAATGAACCCTTGAAAATAGTCGACAAAATTACATATCTTGGATGCAGCCTAAACAAGGAATGGGTCCACTCACAGGAAATAAGATGTATAGAAAAGGCGAGAGCTGTCTTCAATCGCCTCAGGAAGATTTTATGTAATATGTACATGAACATTGATATAAGAACATGAGACTTTAGATGCTATGTATTTTCTACCCTTTTATATGGAGTCGAAGCCTGGACCTTGACGGAGGCAACATTCAAACTTCGAAATGTGGTGCTACCGCCGCATGCTCAGAATTTCCTATATTCACCATGTTACAAACAACACCCTGATCCAACGTATGAATAAAGATCTGGAAAGTATGCGTATCGTGAAAATCAAAAAGATGATTAGAACATGTAATACGCAATGAGAAGTATCAACTAATTAAGCTAAATTTACGAGACAAGATAGAAGACAAAAGATCTCAAGGGCACAGAAGGACATCGTGGTTGAAGAACATCAGACAGTGGGCAGGAATGACTACCATACATCTATTTAGAGTAGCTGTCAACAAAGTTGTATGAACCAGTGTGATTGCCAAAACCCACAGAGGATAGGCACTAAAAGAAGAAGAAGATCTCTTTATTATACAAGAGATGTATTACATCTTTAAGTTTTATTCTGTAAAATGCCTTCCTTAACTAGATCAAATATAGGAACGCTGGTCTCTTGATGTAAATCTACTAATGCTTTCTCTGAAATCTGTTGTATTATGAATATTGCATCTGTACGCGACCTTCCCGTACGGACAACTTGTTGCTGATCTGCTTATGAGATGATTCATTTAAACATTCATTATTGTTTGTATTTTGAGAACGATTTCCGAAGTGGAAATTGAAACGCCAATAAACGTACTTTAAGCTTCAATTGTGGCCATTAAAATAGTTCAGGATTGCCCATAGTAACCCATTAAGCTCAATTTATAATTAAACTTTTAGATTTAATTTCGTTTAATATACTTATCTTTGTTATCATAAGATTGTATTGTTCAAAGATTTCTTAATCATATTGTATCAATAATCAAGAATTTCCTTTGACTTTATAACCAAAGGATCAGAAATTTTGTTTCGAAATTAACGGGTTTTTATCAATAAGAAATATTAATTTATCTGCAAGAACGAATATACAAACGAAGCCTGCAAGAAATAGAATACCCCAATTTAATCAACATGTTTCAGCCTCCGTTTTGCCGCAGCAAATGATAGTTGTCAACCGAAAAAAAACCACAGCGCCCTGCTCTGCTCTTGCCGAGCTCTCGTTGAATATTCATAGATAAACTGTTTTCTTATGCCGGGCTGTGTATCGAATTACCGAAGCATTAACGCCCCGATTAAACGACGCTATTATTTCTGGCGTCGCCGTTGCTTAGATACCTCAAACTAATGACTAGCGCTTCATCTGCATCGAGATGAAAAAAACCTATTTTGTAGATCGTGGCTCATTAGTTTGTGGCCAAGCTTAAAAGCTGTTTAATTATAATAATTAAGACAAAATAAGGAAGGATCAAACGAGATTTAACATACGTATATCGTTTCTTTTCCCTTCTTTTGTTTTCCATTTAATTTTTTCGCCAATTTGGCACGTACCTTCAAAAATTATTTAATACGGAATTGAAGCAGAAAGCCACAGAAATCACATATATAACTTCCGCCGAATACTTTAAATCCAATATAAATATATAACAAATATATTATTATTCTTCTTCTTCCTCTTCATACGCAATTCTGCTTGTTCATTGGCGGATTATTAACTCTAGAAGGTTATCATTCCAACTTTTGCGCGGTTATCCGATAGTTCTTCTGCCGATTGATGACTTATCTCTTGCTATTTTGACGACACGAGTTTCCTCTTTTTCAGTACTCTCATACTCTCTGCCGTTTCTAGTACCCTTTGCTTTGTGGCCTTGTCGGATCCTGTTTCTGAGGCATATGTCATTATTGGTCTTGCACTTTCTTTATAAATTGACTTTATCTGTGTTGATGTGTCTGTTTTGCCATATAGTGTTATTAAGGCATCCTGCCAGTCGATTTGCTTTTTGTACTTAATCTCTCACTTCTTTGTGCAGGTCTTCATAGCTAGACAGTGCCTGGACGGCCAATGGATGGACAATATTTTGTCATCCCATGTCTATATAGATCTGCTTTTAGGTCTCTTAAACTGTCTCATCACTTTCCATATTCTTTTCGATCTCTTTCAGTCTTTTCGATTAGTTGCACTTTAATATGTCCTTTTACTTCCATTCTGGTTATATCCAATACCCTTCTAAGTGCTCCATCTTAATTCTTTGTAGTTTTTTCTTTAACATAGACGTGTGAGCATCCAACTTCCACTTCCAAAGGTTAAATTGGCCAGGACTTTAAACTTTTCTTGATTCTTATTTGCAGAGTTCTATCAAATGGCTTTTATATATCTATAAAGGCGTGAGTTCCGTAGTTGAATTTTGTGTATTCTGTATAAGCTGCTTGAGAGTAGAAATGTGATCATAGATAGTTCTTCTTTCCCTTAATGTTCCCTGTGAATGCTCCAATTTATTGTCCACTTCTTTGAAGAGTCTTTATTTCAGTACTCTCTCGTATATTTTGGAATCTGTACTCAAGAGGGTGATACCTTTGTGGTACCTCTGCTACCTTTTTTAAATGTGGGTAGACTTATTTATTTATTTATCGTAAGGCAATTACAACACATTTAGAACAAAATTACAAACAAAGTTACAAAATATGGGTAGAATAACCCCCACTTCTGATTTTTTTTTGGTATCTTGGTCCCATTCCATGATGTTTGTTGTATTTTCTCTATTTTTAAATTTCTCGTAAATTTTAGAGAATTAAGTATATACTTTTTATTGGTGGGGTAGTCTACTTTAAATTTATTACGAAAATCCTCCCAGTTTTTCTTTTGGTTTTATATCTATTATTCTTGTATTATTGATAGTCTCCTACGCTTTGGTTCCTTAGGCAGTTACTCCACGCTAACTTCTTTGTTTTGACCTCTTCTTTTATTTAGATACTCCAACAATTCGTGCACCATTTATTTTAATTATTTCTTGTCATTTTGTACATTTGTCTACCCCCGTCCACGAGTGCCACTTGTCTTTGACAAATTTTCTCCAAATCGTAGATCTGGTTTACATGTTTCTCTGCACAATGATTCACCGATTTCTTGTATCCCTGTACTATTTACTGATCTGCTAATTTATAGGATTTAATGTAGATAGAACAACATTGATAAGGTTTCTGTAGATTTCTTCTTTTTTTCGTTTCATTTTGTATTGGTTTTTGTTTTTTCCCCATATTAATTCTTGCTACTAATAAGTAGGTACTGGTCGAAGTATAATAGAATTTTAAAATATGTTATACCATCTATGTGAACGCAGCAGTTTCTTGTATTATTACATACACTTTTTTAACGCAAAAGCAACATTACTTGCCTTGGCTTATAGAATATAAGATGAATGCACTTAAAATAATGTTAATAATCTGTTACCCAGATTTAGACTGATGGTGGGCGGTGGGCTTCGACGCCATTCAAATCTAAAATAAAAGATGGCCTTCATGCAAACTGAGACGTAAGAGAACGAGGCTTTCTAACTACGATAAAGTAAGCAGCACATTGGGACGCAGGTGACACAGGTGACGCAGTGCAGGGCAGGCTACACAGGTCAGAAAATATACGTGTCACGCAGTGTGAGCGCATATTTGGAAGCAGTCTTCTCGAAAATTTTGAGGTGCGAATATCGAAATAATATGAACAAAGAAAGAGAAATTTATAATTTAAATAATAGCGTTATTTTTGGACAGTTCCAAATCAGAGTCAGACACAGAATTTGAAGAAACAGTTTTATTATTCAACATTTCAAAGAGAAAAAAATCATTTTGGAAAAGCAGGAAATGAGGAATTTGCACTATCATCAGAATTTTCTGAGTCTCGTTATTTAAATTATTTTCGGTTAAGCAGACAACAAGTTGATGAAATACATAATATAATAGAAAACAGTATTTATTCAGATAGTTGTAATGCCCAAAAACCAATAGAAACCAAAGAAAAACTAGCTGTTTTTTTAAGGTATTATTTTTATTAATTTTGTTTTATTATAAAATACAAAAATATCATTTTAAACAATCATAATTCTATACTGTATAATTTTCCACAAAATTACGAATATTACCGGTATCAGCGGTTTGAGGAGAAGTCTCAGCAGACAACCTGGGGGTGAGTGTAGTAGATGAATAATTACTGGTGCTTCTAGAGTTGTAATCATTTGAGCATAAAAAAGAGTTTTTGGGAATAGGAGCTAGAGGACTATTACAATGTTGATTCTCAGTATACTGGCTACTGCGACTATAACTTGGTGATGGAAGAGGTGTTGACAAGTAATGGGGCTGCTGAATATGGGTATTAACATATGCACTTGTAAAAACTCTGTGTTCACTATGAGTGTAGTTTTCTTGACTGAGATCATGAATTTCTAGATATGCAGCTTCGAGCTGCGGTATAGCTTGGAACACATCATTTCTTGCACGATGGAGGCATTTTTTTGGTTATTTTGCACACCGACATATAAAAATGGTAGAGATCATCATCCAAAGGCTTCTGTGCTGCCCTTTCAACTGCTCTTTCTTCGGCCCTTTTTTGACGTTGCATAATTGACTGCTTTATCACTTCCTGTATATCATCATGTTTAGGTTTCTTATTTTTAGCTGCTTTGTGTGTGTGTGTGCTGTTGGTTTCTTCTGACTGTGGACTTAATCCATTAGCCGAACTAAAATTGCTCTTATATATCTTTTATACTCATTATATTTATGAATATTTATAACCTATTTGATAATAATGATTTACAATATTAATTTACATATATTATACAGGTACCTACATATATTTACTGAGTGTTTTTCTATTTTTGTTATTAGCTGCTTTGGTTGTGATTGATTGGTCTTCAGTTGCCTTACGTTTGACAGTTTCTTTTTCGTTATTATTTTGTATAACAATACCAGACGTAGACGGCTCATTAACAATGTCATTTTTAACACTCTCGATTTCTTCGGTATCATGTCGAATGTCGCTGGTCACCTCGTCAACAATTTCACTCTCTGGATCAACTATGGAGTCTTCCTGTTGTGGGTCTTCATCTTTACTATCTTCTTGTAAATTAATTATTTAATTTAAATAATTGGGATCGTTGGTATTGTAAAGAATTGTCTGGCTTCTCACCAATTCGATTAATTATTCATTCATTTCGAATATAACCACACAAAATTTTACTAGGAACAAACAAACCGCTCTGCACGTGGCACAGGAATCTGTGTCCGGACAACTGCGCTGGCAGGTTTTCTTAAACACAGTTCTGTGCTGCCCTGCCCTGCGCTTAAATTCGCGCGGGGTAATGTAATTGTACGGAAAACAGAAACCTGTGCTCTCCTACGCTGCGTTGCCTGCGTCACCTGCGTCTGAATGTGCGGCGCGCCTAAAAGTGGATTAACTTGGACCTAGATGGCCTCTAAATTAGGACAAACTTAAAAGCAATAGACCTGTAGGAGAAAAGTAGCCTTCAAATTAGGGCCCTAATTAGATGAGAAAATGCAAAATCAAATTTGCGAAGAAACAAATAGGTACCAAAAATAATCTTATGTTGAAAGGAATCTACAAAGATTTGCCTTTTTCTAGAAAAATATTTAAATAGATAAAGTACAGTTACCTAGCGTTATCTGGATATTCTCTTAAAAACTGCTCTCTATTTTTTAGGATATTAGGAGATCTAATAGGATATTTTTTGTTACTTTGGTATCTTTAAGGGGATTGTTGTGGCTAGTTTGAAGGGAACAATTTGAGTATTTGCAAACAAAAACCATAACAGGTTATGACAGATAGCTGAGTGATCCAGGGGAAAAACGTGTAACGTTATTTTATACAGAAAAGTCGCCAAAAAATCTTAAGCCGATCAAGCAAAGAATATTTAGGTAAGCAATACACTGCTCTACTGGGTGTATTACAAAATTTTGTAAATTTTTTAAAAATTACTATTTTTATAGATGATATTTGAATTTATTTATTAATTTATACCTACCTCAACATTCTCAACGTGCACAGTTCCTTGTATGCTCGAGTAAAAACACCTTTAATTAGAATTCCATTAGGCAAACCTTAATAAATACGTTACTAAGGTTGTCATTAATATAGAGACATCGGTAGAGAAACAACTGTACCGCAATAATAATACGTCAGTCTAAACTATTTGGGTTTTCTAACGACTCAAGTGTGCAAAGGGATGAAATTAACTAATTAGAAAGGCCGTGAGGGGATTCCGAACGTTGGAACTCTAACTCTCTAATTGAAAGGAATTGCACATGTGCTCCAAGAATTTATATAACTCAAAACGTGTTAGTCGTATAGTTTGAGTATCGCCGTTGCAGGCGGTTTTCGTACAAAGGATATGTTTGATTTAATTCAACTTTCAAGAGGGTTTGTCACCGAGTCCATCTTTGACAATACGGCAAAAAGAAAGGTAGTTGATCTATACAGAGTTAAAAATATTCTAACGTGGATGGCAATGCATCCACGGGAACAAGAATCATTGACTTAAATAATGTTTTGTTTGCTAAATAGTGAAAACAAATCAAAAATTTCCAATTTCTCCATCCTACGCTCCATTTAGACAAGTACACTTACAAAGAGAAGGGACAGAGTTGTAATCATATGCAAGACATATTGAAAAGGTTATGTTTTGTTAATTTTATTTTTATTGATAATAGATGTTGTATTTTTAAAGTATGTGGTTCGTTGTTTAATTTAATATACCTCGGCTAGCTCAATTATGTGTTCTTAGCAATCTGTCACTGTGTGATGTCGACTCTGTAGTCTCCTGGTAGAGTTCAAACAGAAATTAAACCAAAATTTACTTTAGACTTTTGATAAATTAACCCAAATGAAGCACGTTATTTATTAATATTGAACAAATTTATTTTGAACAATAAAATTCGTTTGCAACTTGGGTTGTCTTTAAAAATTTACAAAAATATTAATCGTGTAAACCTTAATATGGTTTAGTGTCGTGACAATAAAAATCGATTACAAAATGTGGAGACTTTCTACAAGTACCTGAAATCTAAATAAATATTGCAACTTTATAAAGTGGTTAACTGAACTATAAAGAAAAAGAAACTGAACACTTTATTCCGCTGACTTTCAACTTGCATTCAACTATAATCAAAATTACAAATGATCCCCTAAATTATTATCCAACCTCACTTTAAAACAGTTCTGATTTCTTTAAAGAAAACTAACTTCTCGCAAAATAATCGGTGAAACTGGAACATCAATTCTCTCTTCGGAATTTAAGGTACGTACTACTCTAGTTTTAATTTATTGATCATTAATATTTTTCAATTTATAAGGTCTATCGCAATTCTGGTAATTCATGAATTTTAATTTTCTTAATCTCAATGAAAATTCTGTACTCCAATAATAATTTATAACTCAAATTGTTTCTCTTACTCTCTGGAACAAATTCTGGATATCTCTGCTCTTATAAAACACTGGAAACTGTGGAAAAACTAAATTTTAATCAGACGAGTTGAAAACACTCCCGGCCTATTCCACAGTTTCGGGGCAAGAGGTCTAAAATTAGCGTCGGCATCTTCCAAAATATTTTTTTCCGTTGCTAACCGCAACCAACGTTCTTTTTTTCTTTTTTTCGTCTTCTATTTAAAATTTATTTAAACCATAAAACTGTCCTGTTCTGACACATTTGTCAAGCCACATTAATTTCTCATAATCACTTTAATCACATCTAATTTGGGAATATAAAAAAAAATGTTCAGATATAAAACTTATTCTATTAATACAATTTATTTATTCTTTTCATCTCCACATCATTGTACTTTCTTGTTTAACAAAACCCCTATTAATTTAGTTCCCACAGACTTGCTTGACACTTTAAATAAATTTCCTTCATTTATTTTTTAAAATTTCTATGTTTAAATATTTTTTAAGAATTCTTCTTCTTTTTTTTTATTAAGGTTTAGACGATTCACCTATACACTTGGCAACTATACTATTCAGAAATTATTAACACTATACCAGGTAAGGCAAAATTAATTTATTTAACAATTTACTACTCTTTTTCTCTCTTTTATTTCAGAGTCGACCCCACATTGTGATGGCGTCATGAAATTCATGAACAACAAACTCATATAAAAAACCATTTAAATTGTATCCTTTTTAACATATTGAAATCATTTCAATATATTGACCACACATACTTAGTTCAAAAATCGAAAATTTTTACTATTTTGTAAATTCATTCCATTATGTCAACTGTTTATAAATTTGAAAAGTGTATTCCTATTCTTTTTTATTTCAGGGCTTAGGCACTTGTGGTCCGTTTCATTTTGCCTTACCTTTTCAAAAAGCATTATACCCATCTTCTTCCTTTTTTTCCTTTCCTTTCCTTTCTTTTCCTTTCCTTTCTTTTCCTTTCCTTTTCTTTCCTTTCCTTTCCTTTCCTTTTTTCTTTTCTTTTCTTTTCTTTTCTTTTCTTTTCTTTTCTTTTCTTCTCTTTTCTTTTCTTTTCTTTTCTTTTCTTTCCTTTTCCTTCCTTTCCTTTCCTTTCCTTTCCCTTGAAAAGATGACTACTGTACTTACAATCTGACCATAATTGACCAATGAGCAACTTTAATACGATCAAAATTATTATTGTTCCTTCAAATTAAACAATATGCCATTTTTTATTTAAACTAACAAGATAATAAACTATTTAAACGCACAGGTTTTGTCCGTCTTCTAGTGTATTAGACAACAGTCTTCTAGTTAACACAGCAGTATCAAATAGCTTCTTCTTCTGATTGTGCCGTCTACTTTTGAAGATTGGCGATCCAAATGGATTAGATTAGATTAAACAATCTGAGATTTGCCGACGACACCGTTCTGATCGCAGAAACACTTGAAGAGCTACAGACATTGGTGAATAAGATAGCAGACTGCAGTGAAGAATATGGACTATCTTTGAACATAAGGAAAACTAAATTTATGGTAATATCGAAATCAACACAAAATGTCCAAAATTTATATTTACACAATGAAATTATCGATCGAGTTAGCAAATACAAATATTTAGGCACTTTTATAAGTGAAGACAACGATAGCTCAGCAGAAATCAAAATAAGAATAGAAAAAGTAAGATTTATATTCACTAAAATGAAGAGAGTGTTCTGCGGAAGAGATTTGAGCCTTGAAATGAAACTTCGCCTGATGAGATGTTACGTACTTTCTGTGCTGTTCTACGGAATGGAGTCATGGACGTTGAAAAATATTGATACCAAAAAATTAGAGGCTGTGGATGTATCGCAGAAATCCATAAAGAAAAGGAAGTCATATTTACGATCAAAAAACGAAAACTGAAATACTTGGGACACGTTACAAGAGGCGAAAGATATGAACTGCTTCGAATAATTATGCAAGGGAAAATAGCAGTCAAATGGTCCATAGGAAGAAGACGAAACTCCTGGTTAAAGAATCTACGGGAATGGTATAGCTGAAGCAACAACGAATTGTTTTGGTCAGCAGTTTTGAAAATACGTATAGCCCTGATGATCGAGAACCTTCGGAACGAAGATGGCACTTAAAGAAGAAGAAAATCCAAATGGCAATTGTAGCTTTTGAAACTGCTGCACGAAAAATGTCTATGGATGAGCGGTCAAACCATCTTCTCAGGTCTTTCAACCACGAGTTCTGGCCTCTTCCAAATGATCCATTGCTCTGCACTTTACGTTCCAAAACGATTTGGAGTATTTCATATCTTTCACCTTTCAACATATGACCCAATATTTTATTTTTCTCTCTGTATTTATTCTGAGTAATTCATGCGTCGAAGTATCTCACCATTAGTAAATGTTTGTATCCATGTAATTCTCAGCATCCATCTGTATATATACATGTCAAAGGCATCTGTTTTTTTTCTGTTCAAGAGTCCATTTCCCAACTTTCACAGCCATGTGCCAAAACGTAGAAAATGTTAACATCTGATCGTGCGAATTCTGAGCTTCTAGACTAAGGTCTGATTTTGTAAAAAAAATGTTTTGTCCATGAGTGTTTTCCTCGCTTGTTTTATTTTTGACAAAATTTCTTTTTTTGAGATGCACTAGCTCTTGATATTTGCTCCCAAATATTTTATGGAAGTTACCTGTTCTTTCCGACGAAGGATTATTTTACTATACCTACTTAGCCAGTTCCAACGTCTGGTCCGTTTCTTGTGTTGTCGAAATGAGACAATTCACAACAACTCGAAAACGATTTACAGAAAAACTACAAAAGACTTTCAATTTGCTTAAGAAAAAATGCTTTAAAAATCATTTGGAATATCGTATGACTAGTTTTTTCCTATTTATTTTTTCTCTAACTTTCTATCACCTATATCTACTGATATGCTTGTTAAGTATTTTTTCTTTTTGATACTTATTTATACTTATTATTTGCTAACCTAACCTAACTGAAAACCTTTAAGGCAAAAGAATTATCATTATTCATAATAATATACAGAATACAGTATATTATTCATCGGAAGACAACCAAAAAGGAACATAATATGTACTAAATAAATCGTCCATGAAAACAAACTAATAAGTTTCAATTATGATTTTAAACCCCTCCCCCCATCCTCCAAAAATAACTTTTGTTAAAGGTTAACGATTTCTACGCTATGCTTAAAACAGCTAATTACATTTTAACGATTTTAACGTCTTCGCCTCCCTCTAGACGCGGAAAAGATGGAAATTAGCGATGTCTGAAATGCTGAAAATATCTACCATCATATTTCCGAATGAGCAACAAAAACCCTACAAACAATCTCCATTCCAGAACGATGATACAACCCATTCGGTACAGTTTCATCTCGTAATCCTTCACAGTCACGGTTTGGAGTCATTTTCATACCGATAATGCAGGGGCGGGGAAATTTTTTTATCTTCTAAAATTGCCTTTTTTTCGTTTGAACATTTGTCACTAAGACAACAAAAATGATAGGAAAGGGAACGTGAATAATGAACACGAGGACTTTTCCATAAAAACGTTTTTACAAAACATTAAAGTAAAGTAAAGCAAAAGTTTTACAAACAATACCACGAGAGAAAATAATAAATATGTTTGAAATAAGTAATAAGAAATAAAATAAGACTTACAATCAACTTAATTTTAGTACCAAAACGACCGGTTTGGCCACTTTGCAAAGCATCTTCAAGTCAAACGGTACAAAGTAATTTAAATGCAGAAATTATAAAAAGCCCATATTAGGGTGCTGTCTCATACAGATAAAGATAAAAATTACAGTAATTATGCCAATATTATATGTCTGTGTTTATTAATATGAATAAAAATTGATTAAGCAGACCAAGTAAAAACCCACAGATTGGTATAAGTTAATCTACTGAATTGTAATAAATTAATTAATAAACAAAATAATACTTACATTCCGGTACAAGAATTATTAGGTAATTATTCGGAAAACTCAGTTTAAACTATCCTGTATTGCTGATGATGGGTGATCTTCGGTTTTTATTGCAAGTGTTTGATACGGGGAAGGTTCTTGAGGGGAGAGATGTTAACAAAGGTAATAAGAATAAGAGGTATTATGTGATTGTTTGTTAAGTGAAAGTGATGTTTTATATTATTTAAAGTAATAAAAGTTATTTATAGTTATTCCAAAGATATATTTTTAAAATGTGTGTTAATTTATTGAAATTTTTATTAAAAGGACAGTTGTATGACAATGACTGAAGTTAGATGTACAATTTTGTGGGTGCGCAATTTTTTTAACTTTACAGTTAACTTTTAAGTTGTCACAAAATTGTCGATGTTATATGATTTAGCATGAACTGAACCTACATCTTCCTTGTTCGAAAAGAGGACGACTTTGTTTTACTATAGAACCAGCTAACTGATTATTACAACCTGCTAGTTGGTTGACGACACACGTAAAATTTTGTGCTCGTATTGATTTTCACGATTATTCTGTAGAAAATAATTATTTCGCAAAGAAATTTTGCATGATTGTTCCATATACCAATAGTCAGTAGTTTTTGTAAAAATTTTGTGTAAAAAGTGCAGTTACAGCGAATAATTACTGTGAGTATCATTCCACAATATATTAATATAAAACCAAATACTAATTACATACACAAAAAACCGGACAATGCCGTCCACCTCTTTTTGTTCGAACTGCTCGAAAACCATAGCGACAGCTGACCGCAAACTCCAGTGCGATGGATGTAAGCGTCAAATACATATCACATGCACCGACCTTTCATCGGAGGACCGTGTCACCCGACAGCAAATTCGAGGACTGAACATACTCTGTAACTCTTGCAGCTCCAATATTTCTAATATTTCAGAAATAAAAGATCTTCTGCTAGAATTTAAAATGGAAATTCGCGCGAAAATTGATGATTTTGATAATAAAATAACTGAGTTAAACGATAAACTCAGCCAGATTAATTTATTTAAGTCTACCGAATTCACGGATAATATCGCAAACGAAGCTGTAGATCGTATAACACGCGCTAAAAATATTCTAATTAGAGGCGTAACAGAATCTTCCTCTGGGGATGTACAACGCAGAAAAGATGATGACTCGAATAAGGTGAAGCTTGTTTTGGATACTGTTGGCTGCCAGGAAAAGCAAATCACCTTCTACAGAGTCGGCAAAGCAAACCAACGATTTCCCCGAATGATAAAGGTAGTGATGGGTTCGGAATACCACGTTAAAGATATTCTGAGAAATAAAGCCAAACTTCTGGAAAACAAAGCCACGGAAAAATTCTCAATAATTGACGACAAGACGCCCATCCAACAAGTACGTTTAAAAGAACTCCGAAGTGAGCTAGAAACTCGCAAAAATAACGGTGAACATGATTTAACTATTAAATACATCAATGGCACTCCCAGAATCACGAAATTTCGTTCATAATTTTTCTACCAACAAATTTAATGACTGGCTATTTCTATATACTAATTTAGATTCACTTTCCGCTAAGTTTGACGAATTTGTATGCACAGTGCAACTTCTTAAACCGGACATTATCTGTATTGCCGAATCCTGGCTCAAACCCACAATTCCAGACTCTTCTGTTAATATAAATGGATATACAATATATCGTAAAGACAGAGAAAATCGTGTGGGTGGCGGTGTATGCATTTATTTATCCAATATTATTACCACAACTTTCAAAATTAACCTCAAGCTAATAGATATTACTGGAATAGATGCAATTCACTTATCTGTTACTAAAAATTCTTTTTGCCTTAATCTAGTATGTATATATCGTCCACCTAATACACTACTTGCACACGATAATGTTTTCTTCACAAAACTTGAAGAACTATCATCTCTTGATAATCTCATCATTACTGGAGATTTTAATTTCCCAGAGATCACCTGGCCAATAACTTCATTATCTGACGCCGAAAACGCTCATAATTTATTTAAAAGCTTTGTAGTAAATTCAAACCTGATACAACTAATTACAGAACCTACTAGATTTAGGAATAATAACCAACCTTCTACTTTAGATCTAGTGCTTATTAATGACGAACAGCTGATTTCATCTCTCGAAGTCAGTTCTCCCATAGGAAAGTCAGATCATGCAGTTATAACGGCTCACATCCAGTTCAATCAAATATTACCCCGCAAAAATAACATTGTAACATATGCTACTACCGACTTTTCTGAAGTTGACACTGAACTCTCTCAAATCGACTGGCATTTATTTTTTGCAGACTTAAACGACCCCTCATTAATGTGGACTGCATTTCTCGATAAAGTCCACAATATAATTTCTACAAATACTATTTTCCGTAAGAGTTATAAAAACAACCTCAAACCCTGGATAAAT
Organism: Diabrotica balteata; assembly: GCA_918026665.1. Classification (NCBI taxonomy): domain Eukaryota; kingdom Metazoa; phylum Arthropoda; class Insecta; order Coleoptera; family Chrysomelidae; genus Diabrotica; species Diabrotica balteata. The sequence continues at coordinate 205,289,649 of OU898276.1, read as the reverse complement.
CGAACAGCAATTAAACAAATCAATCACAAACGACATCTATGGCGAAAATTTATACACACCGGGCTTCTTAGTGACTTCCAAAACCACCGCAGATTTTCAAATAACTTAAAAACATCTCTAAAAACCCTAAGACAAAATTTTGAAGCAAACGTTATTGAAAGTGGTAACATTAAAAAAGTCTATAAATACATACGTTCCTCCATGACATCTAAAGTTTCCATTCCGCTACTTCAAAAATCCAACCAGACTTTATACTCTTCTGACAAAGAATCTTCCGAAACTCTTTCTTTAGCATTTTCACAGGTATTTACTAAAGAATTAAATGATGGTAATCTACCTGCTGTTAACTGTAATCGTGTCGGCGCATCCTTACAGCAAGTTGAATTCACAGTGGATCATGTCAAACAACACTTAATTAAACTTCGCACAGCCGCTTCACCTGGTTTAGATGGTTTAACACCAAAACTGTTAAAAAGGTGCGCAGACACGCTTGCAATACCCTTAACGTTAATTATGCAAACCTCTTTCATCCAAAACTCCTTACCCCCTAGTTGGAAATTAGCTTCCGTTACCCCTATTTTTAAAAAAGGCAACAAACTCGACCCCAATAATTATCGTCCGATTAGCTTGCTGCCAGTAGTTGCCAAAGTTATGGAAGCCATTATTTCCGAGGAGATGACCAAATTCCTTCTCCAGGAACATGTTATTCCAACACAACAACATGGATTTGTCTCTGGTCGCTCTACTCTAACTAATCTCCTACACTGTGTTAACGACTGGACCTCATCCCTTAACAGTTCGCAGCCGGTCGACGTTGTTTATCTAGATTTTTCTAAAGCCTTTGACCGTGTACCTAAGCGCAGACTTCTACATAAGCTAGAACATTTCGGAGTTCGCGGTACTTTACTTCGTTGGATAGATGATTTCCTGACAGATCGATATTACAAAGTTAGAGTTATCGAATCTTTCTCACAGGACAGGTTAGTGGAAAGTGGAGTGCCTCAGGGTTCTGTCCTTGGACCTCTGCTTTTTACGGTTTACACCAGCGATATTCCTTATTATGTCTCAAGTAAAATATCGTTTTACGCTGACGACACAAAAATGTATGCCAATCCAAACACAAACCAGCTAACCCTCCAAACGGACTTGGACTCTATTTTAACTTGGTGTTCCCAGTGGTTACTACCCTTAAACGCGGAAAAATGTGTAGTGCTTCGAATTGGCAAAAATAACCCACTTGTGCCGTACTTTGTTAACGGGCAGCCATTAGAATCTGTGTTTTCGTATAACGATCTTGGTGTTATTGTGAACAGCAGCCTAACTTGGTCCGATCATATTACCTCTATTTGTAAACGTGCAAACTCCAGACTGTATCTTATTCGGAGGTGTTTTTCGGGAGTTTCAATGCAATTATTTTGCAAACTTTACACTTTGTACGTAAGACCCATACTTGAATACGCTGGACCAACGTGGTATCCCGATCTGGTTCGAGACAAGACGCTGTTGGAAAACGTTCAAAGAAAAGCCACTCGAATTTCTTTGGGACCGAGAAGACCGTCTTATGCAGAAAGACTTAGTATGGCAAACCTCACTACGTTTGAACTTCGCCGACAACGTGGAGACTTAATTACAACATTCAAAATACTAAAATTCAATTTTGGAAACCTCGAGGAAATATTTATCATAAACCAAGATGAACGCCTCAGAGGTCATCAATATAAACTAAAGAAAGAAAATTTTTCTATAAGACAAAGACAGAACTTTCTTCCAAATAGAGTTTTTGAGTGCTGGAATAACCTCAACGACAACATTGTCTCCGCTTCCTCTACCAACTCGTTCAAAAACAGACTCGACAGTTTTATATTATAGTTAAAATATTGTTTTTCTTTTAAACCAAAAATTGTAATTTTATTTCTTTTAGTTGTAATTTATGTTATTTACTAGTAGGTGATTAATGAAATTTCTTTGTTTTTGGGCATAATAGGGACTTAGTTCCTCTGCCCTCGCTTATATTATAATAATAATAATAATAATAATAATAACTAACTAGGTCAGGAGGAAGTAAAAATTTTTGTTAAAAATTGTAGGTACTCAAGACAGCGGAAAAAACGAAAAAAAAGCATACATTTTGATAAATATTGAATAGTTTTTATTAATAAAATATACCATTATATATAATATTTTAATATTTTACAATAATTTACAATTATATTTTACAATTTTATAATGTTTTACAAATTACGACAACGAATAATGTCTAAATTTTCTTTTGTGAGTGTATTGCACGACACTGACATTCGCCTTTCCG